>JBBMOE010000037.1:691801-730172 GCA_037975065.1 Chaetodon trifasciatus
CTCTCTCTCTCTCTCTCTCTCTCTCTCTCTCTCTCTCTCTCTCTCTCTGCCTCTCATTCACTCTGTATTGGCAGTTCCCCAGAGGAAAGGCTAACTCTTTACCAGCAGCCATCCTGACAGAGAAACTCATACTATAGTAAGAGACAACATTAAACCCAACAATCACTTACTGTGGGAATGGACAACTTCTATCACTTCTGTGTATTCCCACACAAATAGAGCTCAGAGCAACAGTTTGATACGCATTGGCACGTTTGCTCAAAGATGCTTTTATGTGGGTGAAATTTCAAAGGAGTATTTTTTTTCTGTTCACCTAATTGCATGAACTAAATGCAGAGGCTTTTTATACTACTTCTCCCCTGACACTCTCTCATTTAACTGCATTGTACTTTATTTTATTCTGTTCACTTGGTACTCACAGTTCTTGTCTCAGTCGTCTGATCTTGGCCTTAGAGTCTGCCAACTCCACCGCCAGGTGTTGCTGAGTCCCTGCTTGCTGCTGTTGCAAGCTGGGAGAGTAGCTGGCAGACTGTGGGCTGGAGGGGCTATTGAGCAAGCTAATCACACTTTCCTTCTCCTGCATGAGATCTGATATAGTCTGCAAAAAAGACAGGTTACAGATTACCTGTAGCATACGACTCAATACTCTCATTCTGAGTAGAATGTAGAAACTTGTCAATTGAAACAGTTTCACTTACTACAAAGAAGTTTCTACCAATATACAACTTCATGTACAAAATATCTGTGGATTCATAGATGATTTGGCAAACTCACAGAAATCACATTTAATATGCATCTCTCAAACAATCAGAATAAAAGATCAAAGAAAATCGAATATACCTCTAGATGGGCGTCCCTCTGGTCCAGCAGATGTCGAAGGTGTGTGGCCATGTTCCTTGCCACGGCCTCCAGCTCATCTGGGTGCACCTCACTGGACTCCAACCACTGCAGATCCAGCACGTTCACCTGACTGTGGGTCAACTGGTAAACATGGGAAGGGACACTCAGCACAGCAGAAAAAACTATAATGTATAATGTGATACAAGCACGACTACACACATTTTTTCTGTTGTGGCATTTTGAAGCTTGTGTCACATAAAGTCAGATACCTCCTGAATATGTGCAGCTATGGCAGCTTTCGTGTCAAAGTCAAGCGTCTGGATCCTCTCAATGTACTCCTCCTTCTTCTCACACTGGACATAAAAATAGAAAGACGTTTAGATCTTCACAGCCCACGCAGTCTGTGTCAGGTTTCTGCACACAAATCATCAGCCTTTACCTGGACTGCACATCCTAACAGCAACAGCAAAAGCTTCTTTATTTCCTCCACACTTTGTTCTGTGGGGAGAAAAAAAAGTTGCATGAAATAAAACTATCAGATTGAGGCAGTGAGGGCTGCTGGCATGGATTTAAGTTGAAACGAGTGTGAGCTGGTGAATTTGGGTCACCCCATGCCAAAGCCTTACCATCACAAGCCAATGTGGTTATCAGACTGATAGAGTGCAATTGAATTACAACTGTATCAGAAAGAGCTAAAGCAGTTTGTCTGTGAGGAAATACTATCAGTGTTTTCGCTGCTAGGAAGCCTGTTTTGAGGAAAGATTACCTGATTTTCATTGATCATTATTTATTTATCACTTGCTTTTTACTGTTGCAATGCAATTAATAATTATGTCAATGCTAATATTTCAATTTAGTTTCATTGGTGGGGTTGTCTTCTTAGTTTTTCAAATAAATCAGAAATCACTTTGTTAATTAAACTCTACATTTTCTCTTTTAATTTGACCTATCAAGCAATGAACCACCAAAGTTTTACACATGTCCTAATCCAAGGTGAATGATGGGAAATCAATGCAGTGCTTACTGAGTGTCAGCAAACAGACTAATCAGGCTTCCAACCACACACTGACTTAGCAGCTCCAATAGAGAGGAGAGACGAGAAATAGTCTGAGAGTCCTTTGAAAGAGCATACCACAGTAAGGATTCCTGCCAAGCAGAAACACGTTTGGCAAAGGGATCATGATTAGTTGTCTCAGATTATCCTGCAAAAAAAGAAAGAGAGAGAAACCGAGTGAAAGATGAGGGAGATGGGTCGAGAAAACGGAAGATCAACACATTTAAGGCCAAACTGAAACAAGGACAGAATACAACACTTCTTGAGGTCTAGCCAAAGTGCTTGAATGGACAGGGACGTATGTATGTACAGCACATAGCAGCTGCTTAAACACATGTAAAGAAACCCAGCCAACAAATGGAGGAGTGCTCTGAATGGGTGGATGACAGAGCCAGTTTCCCTGGTGCGGTGGTGAAATCCACCAAAACTGTTTGGTACAGCCTTGCATCAGGCTGTAAGTGGCTTGCGTTCATGCATGTGTGTACAGTATGTGCGTTGTATGTGAGCGTGCAGTGTAACAGTGATTGTTAATTGCTCCTAATGATGATAAGTGACCCTGTACAATTCAGGAAGCTATTACTAATCCCCATATGCAAGGAAACCTGCAGTTGACTGGAGTCATTTAGTCTTTGATAAACAGTCTGCACCAGCAGTCATGTTTTCCAGCGACCGCCACCGTGACCCGTTCAGGAAAGTCCAACTGACTGACCATGAATCTCCCATCATCCTCTCCTTTCCTAGCTTAATGTGGCTTGACCAAGACAGCGATGTGGTAAACATAGCAGCAGCTAAAACATCACCATGTTGGCATCGTTATTGTAAAAATCTTAGCATTCTGACATTAGCATGTATCTCAAAGCACCATTGCAACAAAACAGAGGCTAACAGAGCTGCTAGCATGGCACTCTGCAGTCTTATTTTTCATCCAGTGGAGGAGCCAAGTGCTTCAACTGACCTGACAACATAAAAATAACCCACATCGGACCAGAATGGGTGTGACGTTTCCATGACAGTCCTACATCCACTTTTACTGAAGTGTGCTTAATTAAGAGTTATCTTTATATGAGCAAAGGCACAAATAAAAAGCTGCAGTGTCTTGAATAGGATGTGTTTAAACAAGAAGCAGGCATACATAAATTATGATGTTTTTCCCTAATGTTAGTTACTTGTACTGAGAGCTGAAGTCAATGTAACTAAGTTTAGCAAGAGTCACTGCAGCCGAAACAGTCATTAGACAAGCCATTGTTGATATCAGATATACTGTTAATCTGGAGTAAAAAAAAAGATATATAAGGCCATCATTCCTTTGCAGTGCTAGTCTGGAGAAGAACTTGATGGTTTTGTCCTAATTGAAAGCACTGTTCTTGTGATCTTAACAGATTTTAACAAAAGAAAGCTTAGCTCGAACTACACTTAATCACTCTGACACAGACAGAAAATCCAAGATTCAACATCAGCGGAGTCTGCCCATGAATCTCATGACTTCATGTGTCACTTTAAAGCTCCATCCGCCTGTGGCTCAGACTGCAGCTTTACTCTGGCCCTCTGCAGTGCTCCAGCCTCGCTTCTGTGCTGATTACACAGATGTGTACATGGTGGATATTTAGGGCATGCATCTTAAGAGGAACTAGTTGATCTGCTGGGACACAAGTGCTACCAACTATCTGCTCTGCGCATGTATCAGCCAGTGCGTGCATGATGGATGATGCAAATTGAGGTAGGGCTGAAAAAATCCAAATCAAATGTTCAGATATCATAATCCAATGTAGATGGAAAGCTTTGCAGCCTGAAGCTGGGATATGTTGTATGACATATTATACAGCTGAGAAACAAAACTCACCAGATAAAATGTCTTGATTTGCTGGATGAGGAAGTTCAGGTTCTGGATCCTCTGACCTGCATCGCTGCTCACTTTGTTTGCACCCTGAGGTGTAGCGGAGGGATTTCTGATGATGGAACACAACATACAGTAAACGCATTTCACTTGACATTTCTGCTATTCACATACAAACGAATGGTTGTCAGTGGAATGAAGTGAGAGGAAGCTACGAGCTGGCACAAGTCTTGGCTCAAGGATCACCCTGAAAACATGTATGAGGTCTCTATTCATTCCTAACTTTAGCCTGTGTGACGTCATTCCTTTCAGCCAACAAACTGGGCTGTTTTCGAGCCAAACAGGGTGGCATGAGACTTTCCACCCAAAGGAGACCCTTTCGCTGGATACTTGGTCCGTTGGCTCAGGCCCACTGTAGTCTGGGCTTGAACTGTAATACATTATACTTGAAATGTTTTTCATTCATGGAGCCTTGTGCCGTTTTATAGGTCAAACTTCACTTTGTTCCTCAGAAAAAGGGAACAAATGTATTCTACGCCTGGGAAAAAATGGATGAATGGGAGACAGAGATGCTGCACAGTGCATCACATCTTTTAGCCTGCCTATCTTCATCTCTGTGCTGTTTTTCCTGTTTCTGGGCCTCCTCCTCCCTCCCATCTGTGTCCCAGTGCTGCTAAACACCAGCAACAAGGCCTTAATCCCGTAGGGTCTCCCAATCCAGGAGATTATCCCGCCTGTTGCCCTCCCCTCTCCTCCCCTGGGCACAGCATTGTTTTGCATTTAGAGCTGGTTATTGTGACCCTGGGGGATAAGTGGGATGAATGGATACTGTAGACTTGGGGTGGCCAGACAGCATTATCCACAAGTGCATTGGGTCATCAGTTTTTTACCCTTTCTTTGCAACTCTTCAATTTCAGTTCTTACTCTACCGTGAAGAGTCATTTCATCCTCACAGGGTGGCTACAGTAAGTGTTAGCTCACAGAAGTCTTCAACACATCGCAAACTGCCACAGGACCATAAGTCGGTGTTTGTGAAGGGTGAGGGTAATTCTCTCAGAACATAAGGCACCCAAATCATAATCTCTTAAGTAGCATCTTGACAGTGTCTGATGGACCTCATGACTGGGCAGATATGGTCCATTTCTACATTTGGTCTTCTAGGTGATGCCCCTCAGTGTTGGCCTCAGTATCTGTAACTTTCATGCTAATTCTACCATTTCTTTAGAGAAACCCTAACCTGTAAGTAATGAGGGAGTTGCATTTAAAACTGCTGCAGACTACAAAGATCCCCTTTATTGCTGCAGAGTGACAAAGCCGGTACTGTTGGTGTCTGGATAAGAATGCAGGCAGAAGCTTGGTACTGTATCAGAGGCTGCTACAGATGGCGTGAGGGGATGAGACACCTAATTCTTAAAAAAAAAAAAAGAAGACTTTTATTGGGATGCTGTCTAGTATTTGAACAATGTGCAACCACTGACATTTCATCCAAGCTTCTTCCCTTTAAACCTCACAGTTAATCATAACTTAATGATAGATGCAACATCAAGCCTACAACAGATAACAGCTTCAAAACACACGCTGCTAATCTGAATATCCATCTGGGCCACCTCCATTAGAAATGTGACAAATGACATATAAGCTGCAAGAACAAAGCTGGCATGAGGTGACTTACATTTGTGCCATTATGTCATTCAGAAAGACTCCATCCAGCAATTCAGAAAAGTCCAAGTGCACGCCTGCATCATGTGGCACAAATGTCTTCACCTAAATAAGAAAGACAACGCAGGATGAGAGGCTTGATATCACAGTGTCTGACAGGAAATCAGAGCTTCCCGCATGACTTACCCAAGTGACAAGTGGGCTCAGCATGAACTGATCCAGACAGGGCAGAAAAACTCCACTTTCCATCGTCGCCGAGCTTGTGGGTGATCGGTCTGAACAGAATATCCCAGCTGTTTCAACCAGGAACAGGCTGGAGGCGACCTGGCAGCTACATCCTCCTCAGAAGTGAGCCAGTCCTGCAGACGTGCACCATTCAGGTCGTCCCATCCATCTTGTTCAAAACTAGTTGAGAATGTCCTCTTGCCACTGCGGCTGAGATGCTCGGCGTTTTCTCTCACAGGGCTCCGCTTGCAACAGCTACATCCACACCATCCTGCAGTCGGTGTTCACGCACAGTCCTGTCCGCATTTTGTCCCGCAACACCACACACACACACTAACACATCCTCCTCTCTGCTGCAAAGGCATCTGCCGCCAGTCCCCCCACAGCCCCTCCTCCTCCTCCTCCTCCCCCCCGTCCTCCTCCCAGCCTCCTTGCCCGTCAGACAGGAGTTGGATCTGTGAGTGACTCTTAAAAAATATTAAGCAACCAAAAGTGACACTTTCAACCAAATGTGCTAATTCCCTTTAAAAAAAACTCAGAGTCTAGACAGCAGAAAACGACATGTTCCGCAGCAGAAGTGCTAATAGAGCTATCTGAAATATCTTTGCCTCTAATCTGTTACCATGACGACGGCGCCCCCAGCCGTCCCCATCAGCAGCAGCCTCTTTTTCACGCGACAACAAAAGCAACAGTGCTGCTCACACACCCTCTGCGACCACCGCCTCAGATGACGATCCCAGAGCCGGAGCAGAAGTAGGATACGGGGCCACGGGCAACGACAACATGTTGTAAAGTTTTGAATGTGTGTGTGTGTGTGTGTGTGTGTGTGTGTGTGTGTGTGTGTGTATGTGTGTGTGTGTGTGTGTTTTAATTATCATCACCGGATAAACAATTACAAACGTAGTTTTCTTTTGTAGAATTACCGTTAATTCATTTCCAGCTAAATTCCCTCAACATGATTACTGATGATGCCTTATATGATTTTAAAATGAATAAGTTGAACTCAGCTCTAATAGTAAAAAAAAACAGATGAATCTGAATCTGAAAGGGTGTATTTTATCCGAGACAGATGGATGGCAGTTCATACATGTGATGAGGTTCTTTCCTCGGAACACAAAGCCTCCAGTTTAAATCATGCCTAACTTTGGCTGCCAAGCTAGGAACTGCCTGGGATGGTGCAATGGCACCATCTTGTGTTCAAGACTGGAATTGCACCTGGACACTAGGGCTGTCAGAGATGTCTGTTACAGATACTGTAATAACCTTATAATACTATCCTGGTTTTTTTTTTTCAGTACATTAACGATGTACATAATATGATATAATAAACAAACTAAACAAAATTGAATAATGATTAATTTGATAAATTCTTGAAGGGAGTCATATAATACAACAGTCTAGCTCCAGTATAAAGCCCCTGTTCATAGAGGTTGTTGTTTGCCTCACATTTTCGTAGGATGTACTTTGTGGTGCTGCTGGACTGTAATACAAACTCAGAGATGTGTTTCCATTATTTACTGTAACCTACCGTCACTGGTGGACAAAACAATAAAAACACCTGTCAGAATAACGCTGCCAAGTTCAACAGCACCACAAAAATATGAAATGACCACCATGCGCACCCACCCACACACCCACACGTGTGCGCGCACCCACCCACACACAACACACAAACACACACATGCACACACTCATGTTTAACCATTTTTGGGGACATTACGTAGACTTACATTCATTTCCAGGAGACTTACCCTAACCATAACCACTACTTGCATAACCCTAAGCCTTACCCTAACAAACACACACACACACAGAGCTGGTATTATAGTGTTGTTTTTGTTATGATGATATTATTTATTTAGAAGAATGATAAAGATTTAATAAATTTGATAGATAGAAATGCCAGATAAGAGATGTTGTCACTCATTTAACAGCTCGCTTATAATTACACTACAGTTAATACAGTCTAGTTTCTAATGTTATTTGACATAAAATTAAATCCAAGTACTCAATTTGATGTATTGATTAGATTACTGGACTTTGATTCCACTGGTTTGATAATGTAATCCTGTGTGTGGGTGGTGTGTAGGCCACTGTTTGCTAACACACCACCAGGCTAAATTTGGTTCATGCAGTCTGCCTGAGTTCATTACAGAGTGCAGATGGAGTATTGCACAGACTTCAAATGAAACTAAATTCATGTTTTGGGCTGTTTCTCGTCTAACAAAGTAATTCCTTAGACATACTGGAGTTGCTCTGTTTTAGCAACAAGTGGCTCTGTCTTTCCAATAATGCAAAACTATTTGAAATGCGTTGTGGGTGCAAGTTGAGAAGGTTATATTACACACACTGGCCTTGTTAGATACAACTGTGTTCACATATGTTTCCTAATTACATTAAAAGTGTGAAGGCCTTTATTTAAACCCAAAACAGGATCAGATTTAGTTATTCAAGAGGCTTCCTTATTCAGTAACTAATTTGCAGCTTGTTAGTGGTTCTGATGAACGGAACGTGAACAATGGTTGGGGAGCTACATTAGTCAGTGCTTATAGAGTTCTGCACATCAGGAAACAAATTCAGGAGAAGGCAAAACCCAGACATGTCAGTCTCATTATTATCTGTTGAGAAGCACCTGGCCTTGTTTTATTGGGACTAGTGAAGAAATAGAAAAAAAGAAAATAACAATAAATAGGAAAAGGGTACATTTTATGAGGAGTGATGGACATTTTTAATGAGATGATAAACAGCTGCTGTTACGTCTGTAAAACTATAACATAAGCCTTTCTGTGTGGAAATTTAGCATTAGAGTCCTAAATGCTATACAAACCAAAAAGTATTAAAAAACCTTATAAAATACATATCAAAACTGTTAAAAACAAAACAAAACAAAAGTCATCATTATTAAACGCTAAATGTGATTTGTTGTGGTCAATTTGATGGGATGTGTTTTATGGATTTAAAGGTTCACATCGAGCATATTGATTTTATAATCAGCATATTGCTTGTTCCAGTATATAGTGTGAATATGAATATTTCTTTCAATATTCATGCAGCATAGCATGCTCATATAACAGTCAACAATTCATTAAGTACTTCAATACTATTACTGTAACTTGCAGCTGAGTCAAAGTATTACATCAGCATTTTCTTTGTTAACTGTAACTGTTAACATAACGCAGTGTTCAAGTCTAATAGTGTAAACCACATTCTCATATTGTGTTAATGTGTTGTATAATCTACTACATTCAGCCTTATGAGCATTTAGGATATTTAAAGACATTCTGTTAAGGGTTGTTCTACTCGTTTTCCTCCTTCGCCTCCATGTGGATTTTTCCTTGATGCAGGTTTCTGTATTTTCCCTGCAGATCTTTGTTTCCTTGCAGACTCTTAGCGTAACGTGACCTCCAGTCTCTTTCAAAAGCAGCCTTGATGCGTTCCAGGATTGTCACTCCCCTCTCGTGAAGATCATTTTTCATCTTGACCACCAGGCCAACTCCTGCATTATAAGCAAAGTCACTGCCAACCCAGTCGTGGCTACCTGTGAACAAACAGCAAACATTACGTTTTGTGTCTGTAATGGGCCCCTCTGAATAAATCTGCTAACCAGCACTTTTAAAGCTCATTGATTGACACGCTTTTTATGTTGTTAGCTTAATCTTAATGAAAAACAATATGTATATAATCAACAGTTAGCACTTAAATGAAGAGTTATGTGGTGGACTTTTTCTTGTCTTGTCTTCCTTTTTCTTTACTTGTCCCCCACAACCCTGTGACCTGTCTGACAGCTCTCAGCTGGCTGCCAACAGAGGACTTGACCATGTTTGTGGGAGAGTGTCAGTGTGTACAGTTTGAGCTCAGCCTCTGACTGAAAGAACTCCCCACAGACTCCAGCGCTTTCTGTTATTTCCTCCCACTTTCTCTCCTTTGTCTTGTTGTATGTGTTGATGAAGCAGATTCATAAAGCCCTGGCAGCTTGTTGCTTCCCCCTTTTTTCAGTCTTTGTTCTAAGCTATGCAAACTGTCTGCTGGCTGTAGCTTCATATTTAATGGAAACAAATTGACAGTGGTACCAATCTTTCCGTCTGAGTCTCAGCAACACAGAACAAGTCTATTTCTCAAAATTTCCACTAGATCAACTAACTAAAACTATTTCTTGAAAAAAACAACTGTGTAATGCTTGAAAATTGCACTCAGTATAAAATGAAGATGTTCTAAAATACCTTTAAAATGTGTAACTGTAAATAAAACTGAAAATAAAATCAACAAAAAGAAAAAGTAAACTGTATTGCAGACCATCCTGCAATGGGATAAGACCAACCGTCAACCAGGAGTACTCAGTAGTCATTACTACATTATTACATCAGTGCTCAGTGCTCATGGGTTGGACCACACTCACCTATGAACCTGGCCTTCATTTTGATCTCAACTACACACCTGTGAAGTCTCATGTCTGTGTCTTGCACAGTTATGAAGCTATTGCACTGACAAAATTTGTCCATAGACAGATAGACAGACAGATAGACAGACAGACACAGCAAATGAGAGAAAATCAGCTTGGTAGTAGTTTTTGTTATAGCAGATGTCAAGCCATATTTTGCTATGATGACAAACACAGACTCAGATAGTGAAAACAGTACCAGCTGGTAACCTCAGCCAACAGCACATTCTACAATTTGATCCACTGGAAATGAATGTTGACTTACTTTGTCCTCTGTTTTCACATACTTCATTGCACTTATTCACTATGCTTGCATTCTGCAAATGTCCATGCATTGCTACATATTTTACTTTAGCACCCTGAGCTACAAATGTCCAAAGGTTTTTGCAAAATATATCTGAGATTTTTCACATCTTCTTCCTTGAATCCAATAAGCTTGTTAACAATTTTAGTTGAATTCCTGTGTTTAATAGTGAGTCGACTCATCTTCCCTCATTAAACTTATCCCAGATCCCAGACCAGATCGTATTCTCTCTGTTTTGTTCCTCTACTTTGTCATCATGCCAAACACACACACACACACACACACACACACACACACACACACACACACACACACACACACACACACACACACACTCAAAACTGCTTCTGTGGTAGTTCCTGCTACAGTAGTACACTGCATTTTGCCATGATGACACACACACACACAGACACACAAGAAGAAAACAATATCAGCCATGCTGTCATGACCGGTAATTAGTTGCAAACACATTATACTTCACCTACCAATGTAGACAGCATTGTCGGTCACCATGTACTTGTTGTGATTGAGTCCATGTTGAATATCATCCTTCTGCTCCTTGTGACTAAAAAACCTCTGCAAAAAGTTTGATCAAACAAAATCAGCACATGAAGACATCACTCTCATTCTCAATTTGATATTTGCATAATCAATCAAGAGGAACGTCCACAAGTTCACTCTAAACTGCAGCTTTCACAAACCATATTTCGAGGCATTACGTCAAACCACGTACCACCTCTAATGAGCAGTTGAGCAGCTGCATGCAGAGCGACTTGAGGGAGGAGACAAAGTTAAAGGTGAGGGGGTGAGTCTTCTTCCAGAAGCTTATCAGCAGGCGAACTCTGATACTTCTCAGTACCACCGCCTCTCTGATCACCTCATCAATAGCTGACCAATACCTATCGATACAACCATTGTAATGACACAGTTTGATAATCTAAAGGCAGTGATACACATACAGTGTTTTTATGTTGCTGAAAGATTTGATTTCAGTTCATGAAATTTATCTGTCAGAAGAAACTGCGTTTGTTTTGATGTACCTTGTGACTGAGGTTCCTCTGAAACTCCTGCTCACCAGAGGGAGGTAGTCGGTCACGGATATGAAGATGAATGTCTTTGCGCTCTGGATGACTTGATAGATTGCGTCTACATCTCTGGTGCGATCTTTAGAGCAGAAGAGATCAGGAGAGGTCTGCAGGAAAGATGCATCACTCAGACAAGTTTGTACCCAAATTCATATAAAGATTATGAAAGTTGAAGAACTGAAAGGTGGACAAAAATATGCTTTTGGCAACTTTTAATATCCAGTTTCTATCAGTTCAGTAAAGAAAAGTTGATAAAAGAATCTTTTGATTAACACCTCACTGAAATGTCACATTGATAAGGACAACGTAATTTGGGTTTATGATCCTCCAAGACAGTCAGTGTAACATTTTATAATGTAGTAAAGGGCAAGAGATACAAAAAGGCCCATTTCTCCAACCATGCATCACTACCAGCGAGGTGCAAGAGCAGGTTGGAGTTGCCAGCAGCTTGTGTCAGCATGGCTCCATTAGTTCCTTTAAGATGATAAATGTCCTAAATGCATCTGATAAGCATCCTGTCGCTTGGAGGGCAACAAGATTCATTACTGTCAAATTAGGCAGAGGTACTAATATATTCAGACTCAAGATGCTCCTCAGCATGATATTACCATGATTAATCACCCCCCGTGTGTGCCTGTTATTAGTTGGTAATGAAACTTTAAAGACGTCTAGTCCAGAGTCAGGAAATTGGTGCCCTAAGAGGAATATAAACCAGTCTAAGAATTTATTACACTCTCAACCTGTGGTTTGTGCATGTTGGATTATAGAGTCTATTTATGAGTTAACATACACCAAATATTGCAGCATAACAAAGTCGTTCCTTACAGACACATAAGCAGTGGCCTCGGCTGTGTTGAGTTGCAGCTCCAGGGCATCATGCCTCCCATAGAGGGCTGTGACTCTCTTCGACCAGATGGAGGGGATGTAATCCCTCTCGTGAAGCTGCCAGTAAAATGAAAAGACTCGGTGGAAGTCCAGAGCCAGACAGCTGCAGTTGTATAGCACCACCCCCAGTTCTTTCCTCTGTGGGGCGTCAGAAAGGAGAACACAGGAAGAGGTGATGCAGCAGAAAAGTTGCAGTCTCAGTGTAGGTGTGTTCACTGGAGAGACATGCTTTAGCAAAGTGAGATAGGAAGGCAAAGGTGATGCTGATTTTAGAGTGTGAATAGAAACACTCTGGGAGAGAATTTGATTGTCTAATCAGGGCCTAAAGACTGACTGAGTACATGTGTGATACAGCCGTAACATTCTCTCACCTTCAGTTCGATGGCGAGATGTTTCAGGTAGGTAGTTAAAATGAGACATTCTACTAGTTGTGTAGGCTATAACATGTTATGTGTTATCTGTTAGATGATACAGAATGATAGCTACTCTGGATCTTTTGATAACGGTGAAGTTATCTACAAGAGTAAGAGTGCCATCTGCTGGGTCATGTGACTATAGAGCAACAGGTTTTATTTCTGCCCAACTAGTTGCTGTATGTGGATTGAAACTGTAGTTTCATTAACAGCTGCGTTCAGTGTGGTCACAAAGTGTCCCTGACCACCTCTGGAGGTGCTTTGGCCGATCGAAGCACAATCTGTCCTCAGTGTGTCTTGAGTGCATTTACACCTGTACTGTCATGTGGTTAAGCGCTATCCAACCGCAATCTGATCACCCAAAACACATTTTAAAGCAAAGTGTAAAGGGGGTCAAAGATTCAAAACATGAAATGTTGCAGTATACTGTCAGACACAAAGTTAGGCTAAGGTTTTTTCATTTTGCCAGACACCGATAGATTTGATGAACATTGACAGATGACAAATGACTGGAGACAGTGACAGATAATGGCAGCTAGTATTCTATCCTACGCTCCAGAATACTCCAGGATTTCTTTGACTCTCTACAGCTGCAGTGACTCTGTGGGGCTAAAGGCCAACATCAGCATGCTTACACACTGACAATGATGATGCTAACATGCTGACGTTCAGGTATAGGCCAGTATTTACGTTGTATGATTAACATGGTAAATGGTAAATTCCAGTTGTGTGTATTAGCATGTTAACATTTGCTAACTAGCAATGATTAGTTAACAATTTTCACAATTCATCCTGAGGGTGATGCTCATGTGTAACACCAAAGGCCATGACAGATCTATCCAAGAGATGAGACATTTCACCCAAAACCACAAATATCAACCTGATGGCAGCGCTGGAGGAAAAATCAAGGTATCACTAAAGTCAGTAGGATTCATCCTGTGGGTACAATGGTTATATGTATTTACTGGCAATCCAGCCAGTTGTTGGGGAGATATTTCAGTCTGGACCAAAGTGGTGGACAGCAAAATGAAAAGTAAGCAAGAGACAAACTTTCTATTCTCGCCTGCTCATTAATTACACAGCAAAATTTGTTTTGTGTTTATTCTCTTCTGGCGAGTGACCCGGAAGGAAGCACGCAGAGGTTTCACTCCATTTCGCCTCTGCCCCCTTTGTCTCTCTTCTTTCCCGCCCTTCCGTCATTTACTATGTGTGTGTGTACACAGCACACACACATTCACACATGTGCCCATTCCTTCCTTCCCTCTGGCTCCTTAGTTAATTATACTGAACTGTAGTTCTACCTCCAGGCAGCGCTGAAGCATGAAAAGTGCCAGATAATCACTTCAAGTAGTAGTATGCTAATGCTCCATGGTTCTTGCTCTATTGTGAATTACATACTAAATGCAAAGTGAAATGCTACTTGTCTTCCTGTCCTGCCTCAGACAGCAATCTTAAATCATCCCTGATGCCCGTTAAGAGTTGCTGGAGTAACTACATAAAGAGGTACAGGTGCGCAGTGGAACTAATCCAGACTGTGCGTTATGTTTTAAGTCCCTGTGGGGTGCCAAGGTTATCATTTAATTCAATGATGTGTTTGTCCAGGTCTAATATCTGAGAGACCAATAGCTACAGAAGCCATTTTGAGGCCAGACATGAACTTCAGACCTGACCACACCTGACTGCAGAGGCTCATATATCCTCTGTTCTGAGTTTCCTCTTGTTGTTGATGTTTGTTGTTACCTTGGAGAGTGACCTCCAATCCATATCAGCGCTCCCGATGTAAATGTGCTTCCGATCCACTATCCAGAATGAGGAATGCAGTCCTCCTCTGGTAAGAGCTGTCATATTAACAAAATGAACCTCTGCATCTAGACATGGTGAGACAGACAGAGAGTGGTGGCAGTATGAAAAGTTGGAAAGAATGAGATGGAGAGAATAGTGGAAGTCTGCCAGCTGGCCTCGGACTGTCTGACAGACATGTGGGCAAAGCAGACAGGTGGTCTGAGAGGCAAAGGCTTTGAAAGGAAACCGGTTAGGTACATTTGCACATTCATGATTTTTTGACCTTTCATTGTGAAGTTTGGCAGACATGAAGGTTATATGACAGGTGCTGTGGAGCTGCTGGATGGGACCGCACGGTGTAAATGAGTGCACATCCGTTTTACTTGACGAGATGCTATGTGTGATAAGTATAATATTGTGCTGCTGACAACTAAAATTTTTACCAGAAATGTTGTCAGATGAGTTGTTAGGAGCTCTAAATCTTCACTCTGGTTGGCTACAGTGGAATAACAAATTGCTTTCCCCAAATCAAAATATGACAGCCACTCACTGTGCGCTGCCAAAGTCTTCAGTTCAGCAGAGTTAGTCAGACTGCTGGCAATCTTCAGTTTAACCCCACGAGATTTCAGGCTGAGCAGTCTCTGGAACAAAAGCTGACCCTGAGGAAGAGAGCGATGTTCTGTCGTTTGAGCAGTGTTTCCGGATGTCTCTTAAAAGGGCACTGCTTACATCTCAGCAGGACTAACCTCATTAAAAGACTCCATACACATTTACTAGAAAATAATTACATTTCCTCTTACAGAACACTTGGGAAATGCTTCATGTTCTGCGGGATTTTAGGGGGATATATATTGAGACAGTCTGTTGTGACTTTGTACCTGTTTGGCAGTGCTTGGTATTGTTTCCAGGCCCCACGGGTTTAAGGTCCAGACAGGTGACACCACCTCAACTGAGTGCTTTGCCTGGTCCAACAGTGTGTGAAAGCCAACAGAGAGAGGGAGGTGGGGTCTGCCATCCACAGGGAGGGAGAGGTCATCTGGAATATTCTCAACAAGCTCGATGCTGAAAGGAACGCATGCGTCTTGAGTTTCTGGAGCCTTAAAGGGCATCTCATCAATTCTCCACATCATACTCATGAATCATTACATCTTGATTTGTTCATAGATATTCTGCACTGTACACAAATATCTTGTTATGTTATCATGTCACAGATCATCTTACCGGCAGTCTGTGCTACAGTTTTCCTCTGTGATACCGTCCTCATCGTCCCCCCAAATGTTGACTGATGAAAAGATCAGCGCCACCAGCACAGCGAAGCAGCAGAGAAGGGCAAAGATGGCAATGCACTTCTGCTGGTTCTGTAAAGTGAGTTACACAGACACACTGAGCAGAAGTCAGCAGCACTGTACAGCTCAACCCCTCCCCTGGTGTTCGATAGCGACTTGCAATGGAGAGATTGACAAGGCAGTTAGTTTTGGGTGGTGTACAAAAGGCAAATTATCAGCCCTTAAATGTTAATGTCCTCAGTCAATACCATTGATTAGAGATCAGCATTCATGATCAATACAGAACAACATCTCTGTCTTATTGTGACAGTAGAAACCCTTCATTTGACAAGCAGGGAGCAGAGGAATTCACAACTCTGGAGCAAACCTCCCCCCAGAGCTTCACAAATCTCACTTTATGCCACAGAGCAGAGGACAAGTGAAGTGGAACGCTCTCCAGCTGAAGGCAAATTGACACACACTAAAGCCCAACTATAAGAAATATTGGAAAGCTCTGGTTTATGCTTTTCTGTATACGGCCTGCTTTGTTATTTGAATCCCAGCTGAAAGAGATTTTATGACCTCTGTGTCAGAGTGAATACACCCAATGTCGCATTTATGAGAAACAATATTAAAGGCTTTATTAGTGTGCATGCATGTGTGTGCAGTATATGGAATATACTGGCAGTATTAGAGGTGGAGTGGGAGTCAGTGTGGTCAGAGGTTATGATGCAGCAGCCTTATTGCACTGATCCAGCCCGAGGAGTCTCGATTTTCACTGTTTTTAAAGTGCAGTAAGGCAATTCTTTTTGCATACGACTACAGATTTTCACCCTCTCATTCCCCGCCCTGTTTGGCTTTGTTGGTTTTTTGAGTTGTCATCACATCACATTACATATTCTCTTTTGTTGTGTTCAATCAATCACATGAATTGCATCCCATTGATACCATTCTGCACCAAGTCATATAGAAGATGTTGGTTGGAGGATATTTGTCAACCTCATCTACCACACGTCAATGAGGCTGAAACATTGGTGCCAGCCGGTTGCACCTAACACTCCTCTGCTGTCCACTGAGACCACTGAGCTCTTCATCACATTTAGCAGAGTCAAGGACCATTCTTGACTTGTGGAGATGTACATGGCTGCGAGGAAATAAAGCCTCATGATGCAGAACAAGACTGGTGCAGCGAGACAGGTCCACGATGCAATATGATGCAATATTTCCCTCACTTCAAAAACATAGTAACACACTGGTTAAGCAGCTTGTCTCCACAGCTGTTTTTAAGGCAGTCATCATAACCTTTCATAGCTAGAAATGAGTTTTGAGCTGATGAATTCACTTATGTGCCTGGAAGAAAGTCTGGTGACAAAAAGGAAAAGAAGAAAAGAAAATATCCTTGACAATTATCTGGTAAATACTGAGCTACATGAAATGACTTTGGGTTTTGTAATGTTTGGACAAAACTATTTGAAGACTGCCCCTTGGGCTGTGAGAAAATGGATCTTCTGATATTTTTTTAGTTGAATCATGAACAGAAAATTAATTGGAGATAATTTCAATAGATTCAATAGAGTCTGTCATTCAAAAATGACAAACATTAGTTGGTTTGAGGCCTCTCTTGTGTGAGAAGTTTCTTTTTTTCCCTGTTGTTTCAATAAAAATAAACTGAATACCTTTGGATTTTGAAATGTTGTTTGGACAAATTTTCATTTTATAGACTAAATCGTTAAATTAATGGACAACAATTTTGTAAACAATAAAATTATCTGAGCTATCTCTCAATCAAAAATGACAAAAATTGGCTGGTGCGAGCCTCTCAGATGTGACACTTTTCTTTTTTCCAGTTTACATAAAACTGAATTGAATGTCTGATTTAAGCAATATTGTTCTTTTAGACAAAAAAATGCAATTTGAAGACTTACCCTTTTATGGGCTCTGGGAAATTGGTCAGGTTTTCACTATTTTCTAACATTTTACATACTAAATCAATAATTGAAAATTAATTGGCAACAATTTTGTTGATCAGTAGAATCATTTAAGTCTTTTAATTAGCAAAATGCCAAAATTAGTTGGTTCTATCTTCCCAAATGTGTGGATTTTCTTCTTTGTCCAGTTTAAGTGTACATAATTGTAAACTGAATATATTTGGCTTTGTTGACTGGACTAAACGTGCAATTTGAAGATTGTCCCTTTGGGCTTTGGGAAATTGCGACAGATGATTTTATGAAATTTTACAGACAGACTAAAATTCATTATTCAAAGAAATTATTTGTAAATTAGTTGGTCGTGAAATTGTTAGTTTCAGTCATCCCTAACTGTGCTTATTACACTTGTCTTTGTTTTCACTGGATAATTGTATAACAAATCCAAATGAATCAGTCAATGAATAATATAATGGAAACCAGCAAGAAATGCCGAAGGCAAACATGCAACGAAATCCCACAAACAGACAAAGTGAGAATAATATCACACATTAAACAGATGCAGAGTGAAGCAAGCATAGCTGAGAGCTGTAAACGTCACCTTCATGGGCTCCTGTGGGGCCGGTCCTGCCATGAGAGCAGCACTCCTTCAAACTTCTCTGACAGGTGGGAAACAGCAGCTCAGTCACACATCTTTTGCCTCTCTGTCTTTAACACCCACCCGTCAGTCTGTCCCTCTCTGATGTCTTCACTCTTTGACAATGTCTTCATCCTGCTGGTTCCTCACTGTCTGGAAAGTATGTGTGTGCAACTCAGCTCCAGGTCTGTCCCATGTCCTGAAATGGTTCTTCCAGCCTCTTAGTGTGTGCGTGTGTGTACGTGTGTGTGAGACAGATGTATGTGTGCTGCTCAGTGTCTGCTTTTCAGCAGAGGTGGTGAGAGAGATGGAGAAAGACCAACCCCTCCTGTTCAAATGGCCAATACAGAGCTGTATCTCCGAGCCCCAGCAACCCCCCTCCTCCTGCTCAATCCCTCCCTCCTCTTCCTCTTCTCTCTTTATCGTCGTCTTTTATCTGCCTTGTGAGCAAACCTCATCTGGCTGAGAGCAGGTCTGTTTTGAGGGAAGGGATGCTGAAACATGTCACTGGTAATCCACTGTATTTGACAGCTGCTGCAAAACTACAAAAACTCATTAGGTGGGACATATATACTCAAACACAAACACACACACACACACACACACAGACACACACACACAGACACACACACACACACACACACACACACACACACACACACACACACACACACATGCACCCAGTTCTGCTGGAAAAGACAAAAGAATTTAAAATACTCCTCTAGCTCCAATTAGTAACCTGGACTGACATGTAAGTCAGCAGTAATGTTTGCTTTAATCCCCACTGTGTTTAAATCATTGTAATGAATGTGCTTTTCAGCAATGCACCATGCAGGTTCCAGAGCACTCATTCGTGCTGCACCTCTACTTCAAATAGCATCAAATCTAAAGCTCTACGTCTTTCTATTGTTAAGAAGTATATTACAGGGTCTCTGTGGGGAAAAATGAAATATGGAAACACTTTCCTCCACCATTTATTTGCCCCAACCCTTTTGTCACAGATGAATATAGCCTTATAGCAGAAAACAACATATGCTGTTGACTGCAGGCAAGCTGCTGCTGTTTAGAAGTACTGCACTGTATAGGGAGTGAAGGAAGGATCTAATGAGGGACAAGCGAGAAATGAGAGAAGGATTTTTATAAGTTTAATTGGTTGTAATGTCTGACCTATTTAGTAGTAGTCAGTTCACTTAACTAGCACAATGGGATGCAGTCAGACCAATTCAAAAAATTTTCAGTTACATTATATACATGCTAAACGTCAGTTAGCATTGTCACTGGCACTCTGAGCATCTTGCCTTGATAGCATTTGTATTTAGCTTTTAGCACTGCCGTTCCAGCCTCAGTGCTGCAAGTGGCAGTGTCTTAATTTAGCCTCTTTACATACTCATCTACAAACTAAGAATTTTTATCTGTGAAACAAGTAATGGTTTATTGGTGAAATTCCTAAAGGGCATGTAGGCTAAGGTAAGTTTTAATTATACTAGTGGAGCTCTGTGTGCGATTCCAGGTAGATATTGGTAGCAGAGGAACAAAGTCACAGCAGTGAAACCTGCTGTGTCTTACTGGGGTAGGTGCCCTCTACACCTCACCCTGTCTGTGAGTAAAAAAAGAGAGAGAAATGTTTGGACCACTTCCCAGGAGAGGTCAGTGTTCCTAAAGCAGCATATATGGGGTCAAACAAACACACAAGGGGAGAAACAAAGTGACAAATGGGTGAGATTGTCACTGTTTCCCCGACCATCATGAGCACAGAGCAGCTGAGACGGACCCAAGGGGCAGTTTTTGTGTGGGTAACAATATGAACGAGATCCTCAGCTCACGGTGAGCAGTGTAGTAGTGGTCACACCAGGAAACTGCTGACGTAAATGCAACACTGAATATTAATATATGAAATACCTACTAGCCCATTTCCTTTCCTGTAATGTTGGACAGCTGAGGTGTTTTTGATATGCACACTTTTCAAGATTTTTTGTTGTTTTGATGCTGCTTGAAGGCGAGTAGTTCAGAGGTCACAGCAGCTTTTACAGTTTATTACTGCTCCCCCCCCCCCCGACTCTCTGGACATCATTATCTGATAATATACTGTTTAGTCTCCAACACAGGGGACCAATTATAAATAGTCCTCATACTTAAGAGCCACACTGCAAGGCACATTCAGACTTCACACACAAATGAGCAAATCAGAATGCACCAGTGGAGGTTCTTATGCACAATATAGATGTGTGTGTGTGTGTGTGTGTGTGTGTGTGTGTGTGTGTGTGTGTGTGTGTGTGTGTGTGTGTGTGTGTGTGTGTTTGACAAAAATATGGTGGTGAAAGAACATTGGAATCTATATTTTTTAACAAGTTTTGGCCAGTTATTACCTTTTTATTGCATAAATGGGAACTGGACCCATGGGTTCATGCTGAAATGAAAACAGCTGGTATATGTAAGAAAGAATTCTGTAAACCTTTCACTTTTCAACCAAATGTAATCTAGAAGCCTAGATGTTGATTTTGACCTGTAAATGGCCTAAATTATCCTTACAGGTGTACATTTAGTGTCATTTAAAATTATATTCACTTATTATTCATTATAATGCTGTTTAGTTATGCATGAATTATGCTGACAACCCCCCCACTTACCCACCCACCCAATCCAAACACACCCCTGTGAGTGCCAATGAAGGACACCTCAATGTGGGTGTTTCACCTTCACACCAAGAGCTCAACAGCAGGTTTCCATACATGCATAGGATTTGTTTTTTTTTTTTCATGTTTCTATGGCGTCATACTCAGGGTGATATGTGCTGAGTGAAGGTTTACCGGGCACGTCGCCATGGGAGAGAGCTGGGCCACATGCCAAAGGGACTGTGGATGGAGTGCAGATAGGGATCCTGCAGTGGTGAAAAAATGATCCTTTTCTGCTGTTTTGTTCAGAAAATTCCATCAGTGAGTGTTTGTCCACAGCAGAGCAGCGGAGCGCATTCAGCCTCTAAAGGCCACATGGTTACAAGAGAGAGGAGGAATGAAGTGTTTAATTGATCATTTGGTAATGGGTTTTCTTTTTCATGACTAAGCACTTGCTTGATGGAAAAAAAATAGAAAAAAAAATAACTAGAAAACACTCAGTGGTAGAAATTATTGACAATCTGCTACCTTTTTCTTACCCTTTTTAATTTAGTTGTATAAGTAACGGGACACAGCAAGCAAGGATCAAAACAAATACAAAGCACGCAGTGATCATATCAAATCATTGTAGGTGTTCAATAAACTTCAATAAAATTCAATGCAAAGGGTTGACAATCCTTTTGGGGCAAAATGTGTGTGAGAACAGAATTTAGCAGGATTTCTGATCAACACAGCGTGCCTTACGAATGACAACATGGTGTACTATCTACACCAAAACTAGTCAGTTTCTCTTTTGCAGATGGCCTAAACTTAAACCAAGATTTACTGAAATCTGTAAGATTGAACATACTGGACTAAAAGACAACCTCTGTGGTGGAGACAATAAAATAAGGAAAACTGCCTCCAATGCAAAAAGAGCACTATTCATGTGAACAGTCACGTGCATAAAAGGGATGCATCCTGAAGCATCTCTGGTTCCATCCACCTATTAATGTTTTTTAATCAGCCCATAGACCCATACAATAAACCTAAAACACGACAAGCTCGTGGTTCCAGACACATTTTATCCCTTGTTTACATTTTTGGTCCCTTCTACATCTTACTTTATCACAAACACCATTGCATTGACCAGAAATACACCCTGAATTTTTATGGCAGACAAAAACTCTGATTCACAAATAACAAACCCATATTAAATATTTATTAAAGTCATAAATAAAATATAGACTGTATTTTATTCATTTGTCTGACTTTTGGATCGGTTGGTCTGAAAGTTTGTGTTTGCTGCACACATCAGCTGATTGTGTCAGTGGATCACAGACCATAGACAGGCTGTAAATATTCTGCACATAAATCTCTGCTTTAGAGATGCCAGAGAAGGAGTAAAATGCCTGTAGCAATTTCCCAGAGCCCAGGGGGAAATATCCACAGTGTTTATTTTGTCTGACTGATGGTCCAAAATCCAAAGACATTAAGTTTTCTCTCATTTAACAAACAGAAAAGCAGCAAAGCTGGAACCAGCAAATGTTTGGCATTTTTTCTTGGAAAATTGGAAAAAGGATTCATTGATTATCAAAATTGTTGCTCATTTATTTTCTGTCATTGGATAAATTTGAATAATAATAAATCAATAAAAAATGTACATATGAAGGTGAAGGTTTATAGTGTTAAAACACACTGAAACACGAATGAAAATTCAAAAATATCTCAATGAGACTGTAAGTTCTGTTAATTAACATTTTAGGATCCTTTGTGCGCATATTTTTTGTGTTTGTGTGAGTGTGCTGGATGTGTTGGGTGCACTGAAGAAAGTGGTAATCAATTCTCATTGGAGGCAGCAGAGCTCAGTTGCATGCTTTTCCAGCAGCAATTCTCCAGCGCCAGGCTGATGCACCACAGGCGTTCAGAATGAATGGGTTTCCAGTTAATGAAACTAATGCCCCTCCTGGGCTCACAGGATGCCATAATGCACACTGGACAATGAGGCTGTTGAATTAATTCCTCTGAATATACTTTTAAACACTTAACATACTTGTATTTGTTGTCGCATGCCCCTCTTCAAAGTTATATCAAACGCTGATAAACAGTTCATGGCATGATATTTGAAAGGTACTCATCTCACCTGTTCCAGCTTGTCTTTGCGTCGGAGAAAGATGGATGCAGAGTAGCCCTGCTGTTGGACAGCACTGGAGCTGCTGCTTCTCATTTGGGACACACAGGACAGGAGTGCTGGGGGAGCCTCTTCTGGACCCCTCAACCTTGGATCATTTGACAGTTCCATTGATGACCTGTGAGCTGCTGCCTGCTGGGGCACAGACTGTCAGATGTACACACACACACACTCACAGCCAAGAACACACAGAGACACTGTCAGTCCCGTCGTCCCTCTTTTCTCTTCTATCTATCAATGAAGAGCTGAATCAGCCACTATTGGTCTCTGGTGCCGTCTGAGCGACAGCATGCACCCTGTCTGTATGTGGCCAGAGCAGCAATGCCTCCACACACTCCCACATACTTGTTGGGGAGGGTGTGTGTGTATGTGTATGTGTATGTGTGTCTTTGTGTCTGTATGTAGTACAGTCTCACAGGCAGTATGGGAGGGGCAACTGATGGGCTTCTGGATGAGGCGGAGGTGCAACAGGAGCTCCTGCACTGGACAAGAGGGAGAGCAGGAGACAGGGAAGGAGAGTAATCTGATTGAGAAAAGTGCGAGACATGAAGACACGTACACACACTCTCTCACCCACACAAGTGCATAAAATTTAATTCCTTCCATTTGCACCTCACGTACAGAATACTGATACTGGCAGGGACAGAGTGTCCCTGAAGTACTCGAGCCTCACCTTAAGAAACCTTTGGCACACATAGAGATGGGCACCATATGCCAGCTACAAAAGGGGTACACACACACACACACACACACACACACACACAGACACACACACACACATACACCTTAACACACACAAACAAAATGACTGAAGATTTTTGTAACCTGCACAATTTACATTATAGAGACCAAAAGGTGCTGGTGTAAGAAAAATGGACTTTTCACTGATGTAATTCAAAGCACAGATTCCCCTGTGGCCTCTGTGTCAATACGAGCAGAGCCACTGCAAGTGTCATTTAGATTCATTTATTCATTAAGAGGAGGACTGCTTGCTAGTAAACATGGATTTACACAATGTGTCTCTAACTTTTAACAACAGTTGGTTTTGCCTGTGTTTTATGGAGAAGGGAATGTGCTCATCACATTTGTTACATTTCAAGGATACACTCAATGCATTTTGGGGAGTAGCATAATGATAAACATCAGAAAACTACACTGGGCACCCTTAAGGGCGAAATCAAATATGTTCACAATGAAGAACAGGTCATCATAGAGACAGGAGAGACAATAATTATTAAATAAAGGGACAATGGCACACATTTTCAGACAGTCTCTCCTGGACAACATTCATAGAATGAATTCATAGTGGATTTGAAAACTATGCTGACAAAGCATTTTTTGCCTTTTTCTGTTCTCCCATTGCCCATAAGCAATGAGGGACCATCAATGAGGAGGTGCAGAATATGTTAATTCCTTCAGTATCCTGCACAGACATAAGCATAAGCATCATCTTATGCATTCTGAGGCCACATAGGTGCTAAATCATCAATGGCAATTCAAATTACACTACATAGCACATAGGACACATGCTGTGCATCACCTGAAAATATTTTATATCCATATAAATTTTTAATTTGCCTTCATGAGCAAATAAACACATGCTTTTTATTTTAAGGAGGCCCAGACTTACATCTCAGAGCTGCAGTGATATGAATATTTTATTTATATGCAATAAATGCAGGCAGTGAGAGTCCGGTAACAAAGCCTACAGAGAACCTGAAGTTAATAAAACTAAGCGGGAAAAAATCAGGCGAACTGTTCTCACTTAGGTGAACACTTGCAGAAGTGTTGATGTGCACCAGCAGCCGTGGTTAGTGTTGCTCACAAGGGAGAAAAACCCTGACACAGCTTTAAGGATTAAGGAAGTAGAGCAGAATATCTGGAGACATACAATTAGTAGTGCAGTGGCTCTGGCAGCAGGGTTTCTAAAGCCTAATTTATTGTGTGTACTTTCCTCTGTAGAGAATGACAGACAGGCCAGACAGGAGGAGGATTGGTCTTTTTATGGATGAAGAATCTGGGAGGTTGTAGTTTTGGATGAAGGCAGCCAAGAGGCTTCAGCTGCCTTGACCACATCTCTGATATGTTATCTTACTGTATCATCTTTTAATATAAAATAAAAACTTAAAGACCAAAGCACTTTTTACTTACGCATACTGCAATACCAACACTATATGTGAAAACTCGGTTACAAACAGTTCAACTAACACCTGCATTCAATATTTTACTGAACCCTGCAATGGCTTTTTTTTTTCCTGGAACAAGCTAACACAACACTGACATAATATAACCTTTTCAGTTGATATGATGAACCTATCAGCATTCATTTGGAGTTGAATTTCTTTCCACCTGGCAAATGCATATCTGGCTATTTAGGTGCTAAATGCTCCACTCTGTTCATCAGCTTGTTGCTAACTTTTTGCCATGTGGTGCTGAGCAGGTAGTGCACAGTGGATTTTTCACAAAAAACAGCTGGTTGCTGCATCAGAAAAAGACATCAAGGGGTGAGAGTGAACCAAAATAGTAAGTAATGTATTAAGAATGCAGAATAACACCTTTCAGTGTTATATTGAGGTATTAACATGTAAGCAGCATTTAAATGTCGCAGAGAAGGTGGTCGTGAAGCACCGCAGTGGAATTAATACTGAAAACAGAACCAAATAGCTCATGATTATCATGCATTTTATTGGAAATGAGACAAACAATACACAGGTATTGCAAGGTCAACATTAACCTAATATCATTACAAAGAACCAAAAAAAAAAAAAAACCAAACCAAAAAAAACTTCATACAAAACATTCAAACAAAAATTCTCCAAATGCTCAAACAGAATTAAAGACAAAATGCAGTTATCAATCTTTATTAAAGTTGTTTTGGCTAAAATTTTCCAACAGTTCTGATCAGGTTACATTCATGTGTAAACATCGGTATGAGGCAAGACATTGGAAAACCTACAGTCATTACAGTGTCTATCCTTCCATTGCATCGTTGACGGTAAAATGCAGCTGCAGGGCTTGGAGGTAGCCCCTGTCTATGCTGGTTCAAACACAACATTTTGTTTGTGATTAGAAAATAATTTGACAACGCGCTCATCTACAGGCAGCTGGCTTTCACCCTGCTTTGTTTTTGGTCGAGGACATTGACATGGAGAGGGAGCGTCATTGGGGCACATCATGTCCTGCTCCCTCATAGACAAATATTAACATCTATCAGCCTTGTAATGTGCAAAAAACAAATTTCTCCTTTACACTGTAGCATCTCCAACTGTAATGATTGTTTGATCCTGGGCACTTGTGACAAAATACATTTGGAAGAGGAAAACCTTTCTGGGAGCTACATTTGATTTTAGAGTCTCTATCAACACACATGGTCTATCTTTGATACACAGGTTTCAAATGACATCGCCACAAGAACAAAGGCATGGATGGGAGTTTTTGATTTAACTATAAATAACATTTATACTGGTACATACTGTACATACCCAGTTCTTTTCCCAGCAAATAAGCAACATGGCCTTTCCTGATGGAAAATCATTACTGAGACAGGTTTGGGGATTGCATTTGCAACAGGCCGATATATTTATTTTCATAAATAATTCTATGGCAGGATAGAAGAAGTTTTTTTTACGTACACCTCTGTTGAATACTGTTTTGACACCATTGCACCTTCCTGCTTTAGGTTTGTGCAGTAGCCTTAAGTCAGCTGACCGACACGCTTATGATTCCAACACAAACATCTTAAGGCTTGTGATTAAATGACAAGACTGAGTTCATCTGTAACATTACATCCCCTCATCTTTTACATGGGCTCTTTTTTTAGGATAATGGACAATAAGAATGAGCTGCAACACAAAAACACAGATGGGTTACTGTATATTATGTCAAAGCTTCTTCACTTGCCCACCGATTAATACTTTTATGTTATCATGTTGTATATTTCACATCCCAAGAACTGCTATTTGGTAATGTTGGACTTTTCAAAGTCCTATCACAAGTCAATTTAATTGACAGTTAGGGCAGCCGGGCTTTCCCACAGAGTAGGCATCATTCTCCTCCTTCTTTCCTCCTTTTGCCTGAAACCAAATACTTAAAGATCTTCTAGCCACACAGCGCTATTTGCTTCCAGGAGCTTCAGGACATGTCCAACATGGACATATGGATCAGTTATAGGATCTAGAGCTCTGTTGGGACCCTGGGTCTCGCTCTGCCAAGTGGTCTGAAGGTCCACAGGGTTCAGTGGCCTGTCCTTCAGGCTTGGAGGAAGAGAGTGTGCTGGAGGAAGCTCCAGCTCCGGGGTGCAACACTGACGCCCCCTGCTGAGTCCCAGGGTTGATCTTCTGGTCAGTCAAAGGGCTAGTCAGGCCCAGATTGGACAGGGCATCCAGGGTGCCATCTGGGTCCACCATCATGTCGATTACTGTTACATTGGCACATAACAAATATTCAAAATTAATATTCTTGAATGTAACGCAGTACCAAACATTACAAAATAGAGATACCTGTAATTTTATGTGTATTAGTTCATGAAAATCGTTCGCATCACATCCATACCGAGCAGCTGTCTTTCCACTCTCTTCAGGTCTTGAATAATGCTTGAAATTTCCTGTTAAGAGGACATAAATTAAAAAATCAAAACTGGTTGAGGATGTGATTAAGCAAGTGAAAGTCCCAACACCAGATAAATCAACTCAATCCCTCTCTTGGTTGGTGCAGAAATGAGTCTGGAGCCGTGCCACAGACACTCAGTGATGCTTTATGAACCCTGGGACAGTTTGGTGGATAGATATATCTCTTCACGGGTTCACATGAGGCCAGACTGGGTTAAATGCAGAATTTATGACCACAATGAAGTTTTGTGGACTTGTGTTTTTTCGTACCCACAACAACAGCTCGTAATTTCTTTTTCTCCATCAAAACAACCAAATTTGGTGTGCTCTGCTCTCCAAAAAGGGAATTTGCAAGGTGATCTAAATGGTATGTGCAAGTCAGGCGTCTCTTTGATTTGATCCCTCAGACAGCCGTAATTCTGTCAGCACTCACTGTGATTGCTTCAGTGAGTAATCAGATATTGTGTGGTTTGTGTAACTACAGAGAAATGCAAGGAGTGCATCTAATACTGAATGGCATTAATCCCATCCTTTGAAAGCTAATGGATTACTGACATAAACCAATTCTTAGGCAAGTTATTTCATTACTGAAGCTCAATCAAACTGCCTTTCAGTCACTGTCTTTCTGTATTCGTTTATGCCAAATTAATTCCAAAAAGCACACATTATGCTGATTAGACTTCCCTGAAGTTCGTCCCTCTGATAACTGTGTTAAGATGCCTCACAATTCACAAGCACAATACAATTCTTTACTCTTGCAAAAATTCCGGTGGCGCTGATTTTGTTTTAAGAGAGTCAGTAGTCAACATATTGTGACTGAGCTAAATGCTAACTTCAATGTGCTCACATGCACAGATTGGCAATGCTAACATACAGTTGTTTAGTACAAAGTCTACCATGTTCACCGCCTTAGTTTCATGTGTTATCATGCTAACATTTGCTAATCAGCAATAAACACATAGGACAGCTGAAGCTGACGGGAATGTCATTAGTACCAAAATATTTGACAATGTGAAATTTGGGTCTGCTGGTGCTACAGCAAGACCAACATACCTTCCCTAGAACCATGCAGCTAGCGTGGCTAAAGATGTTACTGTCTTGTCTATTTCATGAGCCTTCAGCTGATCAGACACACAAAGTGGAGAGGTTCATTACCTTATTGGAGCTCTTCAGTAATAAGGAATCATGCTCTTCCTGCAATTTGTTCTCAATTTCTTCCCATTTTCGTTCTTTATCCTTGAAGAGGATCCTGGGAGCCAAGTTAGTACAAAAATAGATGAAAGCAAAACACATGAAAATATGTTTAATACACCTTTGAGTATTAGTTGACGGTTAAAGTGATTTCATTCATACATTGTCTGCAGACTTCAGGAATGAAAAAAGGCCTTTGTGTTGTCATCCTGCCTGTGATAATGAGTAAGATATGTGGCTGGTTGTCAGTGTAAACCTCTGTAACGTGCCACTCAGATTGTGCTGTTTGGCCTAGTTACAACATAAAACACTGGCAGGATTCTTAACACACTGTATAATATGTTTCCACTTTGCCAATTCTATCCTGCATTTGCTCTTTTCTAAGTATTAAATTTATACCAAATTAGAATAACAGCACATTCCTCCATAAACATACTTCTTGCTTAGCGATGTATCACAATGCTCACCTGATTTTACAGGTTGTTTTGTCGACAGCCTGACGTATCCTGGTGGAGAGTTGAGTGACGGATGCTAGTAGTAAACTGTCTAGCACCGCCTGACAGGTGATGAATAGAAACACATCAGTGTCATTTCTATTTAACAGTAGCATAAAATTAATGCAGATGGTGAATTGCAGAGAGAAACTAAAGAAGGTATCACAATGCTTTCAAAACTGTTGCTAAATTTAGCTTAATTATATCATTATATTATAACTATATGTATATGCATTTACACACACAGACACGTTTTGTCTGTTGAGAGTGCCCTCCAGTGACACACTGTGGTATTAATACACAATTTTCAACAAATTTCTTAACTACTGTAACCATTAACCAACCACAGGGGTAGAAAATTAATTTTACATGACCTACATCTTTAAACTTCTTTCAGAGTGTGTTTATACACTAACTTGTGTATACAAAGTTCTCATACTTACTCATACTTGAAAAAAAGACATGACTGACAAAAACATCTAAAAATCAAACTCTGGAGTATTCCTATGATATGCAGAATTCCTGTATATTTTGAGTATGGAGCATTGTTTAATATTGACACAGACACTCACATCATCTCTATTCCATGTCTGTCTGCGGATGGAGCGGGAGCTCTGTCCACTAGATCCTCGGGGACGAAGCTCCACAGACCGCTCATTGCTTCCCACAATGTTGCTGTGCTCTGTAGGACTGCCCAGGTCCAAGCTGTCATCAAATACACGCTCCTCCAACTAAAACAGAATTAAAAGGTACACAAGAGAAATCAGATCCTGCTGTTGATCAGTTCATTAACATTATTTGACTATATTAAGAACAGGCTGAATCTGGGTAACAGCAAATAAATGAAAATCCTGATATTTTGCAGTTACTGAATCTGGCAGATATAAGAAAAACAAATTATGTTGTGGTTGTTTTATAATGTGTTGACTACCAGAGCTCCAGGATCAGTGGCTGCTGGGCTGACTGAGTCGATCTCTCCTGCCACATCATGAATTTCTCTGGCAAGCATGGCTAGGTCTTTGGCTAGGTCTTGGCTAATCCTGATGAACAAACACAAATAAGAAATCACCATCTGACATGTGTTACACCAAAAGTTCTTCTTGTTTTACTGTAATATTTGCTTCTTATAACTCAGACAAGAACTCACAGCCATCAAAAGCATAGTTTAACCCGAAACAAAAGTAAATAAAGAAAAACATCCATATATACGTCTAAGCAGGAGAGGCATGTTTGAATACTGACTCATCACTGCTCCAAACTCTCACCTACGTACCTCTCACCTACGTACCTGGCTATTTCCTCGCTGTGTGCTGTCCAGTCTCTCATATACTCGTCCTGTTCCCTGGAGTGCTGCTTCAGAGCAGCCAGGCCTGCAGGATTCGGAGTTGCTGGGGCTGAACCTCCTAGCTGGGCTACCCGAGTGGAGGGGAATGGCCGTGGGTGGCCCTGCTTGGATACATGGCGGTTTGAGCCATACTCGTCCTCTGAGGTGGAAGCGTACTCGACAGGCACACGGCGCCACCGGGAGCCAGCTGGAGAGAGTGGAAGTTAAGTTTAGATGGTGTTTATAATGTGCTCTAAACTCAACATTCAGGTTGATATGGCAAATGTGTTAGCAAGCAGTTGGCTATTTACACACACACTGAGTCATGTGTCTGGTAACCTGACCAATATAAATCCAGTATCCACTCTCTTTCAGCTCTGTTTTGGTCTCCATCAACTCCTGAGAAATAAATGTGTCTCTTTAGCTGCTTAATGTTGCATGATGTTCAGTAGCTAGTGGCTAACTTTGTCTGTCTTCGGTCTGGGGTGCTAGGCAGGTAGCATACAGTGTGGATGGATCTGGAAAAAACTACTTACATGCAGGTGTGACATGTCCATAGGAGGATGTCCCTTTATTTTTGTCAGACAGCTTAGAGGCACTGTTTGCCCTAGCTCTGGATCCAGACACTGCTGTGACATGAGACCCCCTCAGTCCTTGCCTGATGGCATAATCACCTGCTGCACTCCGAGCACCAAAACCTCTACTCCTTGTCACAGTGGCCTCTGAGTCACTCTGGGCTGATGGAGAACCCACCCTCGGCCTCCTCGGCTGTGCCAGAGCCTCTATCCTGGACATTCCCCTTCTTGCCATCCCTGTTCTGGATGTGGAACTTGTGGTGGAGGCCTCAGAGGCTACCGACATCCGGTCAAGATCAGCAGGTTCAGTGTCTGATGAGTCCCCCAGCCGGGCTCGCCTCAGCAGGGAAGCCCTGGTGGGCCTGGGCTTGGGAACACCGGTGGTTTTATTGGCGGCAGACGAGGCTGGGGCCTGGGTGATTTTAGCCCGACTTGACTTGGTGCTTGCCCCCACTGTTGTACTCGCAGCCTGGGTTCTGGCATGTGAGCTTCTAGATTCCTGTGTGGAGGTGTGTTGGGAGTCAGAGAGGAGTGAGTTGGAGTTGACGTCATCATCAGTTAGGTCCAGGGAAGTCCAGGGGCGGCTGGGCTGTGGAGGACCAGAAGCCCTGGTCTTGACCTTCCTGTCCTGGGTCTCTCGGGCCCCAGCAGGGCTTTTACCGGAAGAGCAAACTACCGTTCTCTCTTTCTGCTGTGATGCAAGAGTCCGGCGTTTCTGGACGACTTTTCTTGCTCCATCAGCCTGGCTTACCGTGCTGGTCGTGTCCACGTCTGACTCTGGTGACATGGAGCCTTCAATGGACTGACTTGGTGGATCACCTTGGTCTGATACAGTCGTCTCTAGAAAGGCTGCCACAGCTTCTGAGTCTTTCTGAATTGTGGCGCTGTCAATGCCAGTCTCCCTACTCTGAGTCCTGCTGCGCGTCACCCCATCGATACGAGGTATGAGCTCAATGGGCACGTTGGAGCTTGGCTTCTCCACAGTAAAACTTTCCTGCCTCACCAATGGTTTCCCACTACTTTCCCTAGCCTTCTCCTCTTCCTTTTTCCTCCTCCGTGCCTCCTCCATCCTTTTCTCTCCACTGGTCAGTGGACGAGGGGGGAGCTTGGCCAACTTATCTGACTTGCTTGATCTCCCACCACCACTGTCCTGCGATTTGGCTGGTGAAGAGCGGCTGGGGCTACCACCATGACCGCCTACACCTCCAGTGCCATGGGTAGGCCGGTTCTTTCCCCTGACCATCTTCTCCTCCTGGTTCTCCTTTTCCTGTAGCTCTGTGTCCTGTTTCTCTCCCATATCTGCACGCAGGCCTGAGCCTGGGGTCCTCCTTCCTAGGACGACCTCCTCACCAGGCAGCTGTGGCAGGGTTCTCCTCTTACGCTCTGTGTAGCCAGATGAGGCAAAAGAGGCTGAGTGGCTGGATTCACTTATTTCAGCTAGAAGGAGAGAAAAACATATTAGTTAAGTGGGTCCTCTGATAAATGCATATTACATATCAATGGTTTGATTCAGCGATTATCTTTCTACCAGATGAACCATGGAATTTGATTATGTTATGTGCACATGTTATTCCTACTTTAATGAACTGTCTGTCATTTTACAGTGCTGAAAAAGTTGTGTTAAGACCCTTTACAGTACAAAAAGCCCTACATAATTTTTTTCATTTGTTCATAACAATGCTTAAAGTCACACTATGTGACTTTTGAAAGAGGAAATATTGATACTACAAATGAAAACTTGAATTCATAACCAGTTAAAGGTATCCTTGTTTGATCCAATATACTTGGAGGTTTAGCTGTTTTACTACACTTGGTATAGTAAAACAAGTAGCTTATGGTAGCTAAATTTTAGCTAATGTTAGCAAAGTTTACATAGATTTCTGTGTGACTGATTGAGTCAGTTTGTCTGCCTGACTTTTCTCTTCATGTTCTATCGTGGACCCAGAATCCTCAAAATCCTGAAGTCATTGTAATACCTGAACCCTTTGAAAAATCACTGTGACAAGGTTATACCATGACGTTGTGCACTTAATCCTTAGGCCATGTTTCTCACTACTAGTCAATTTCACCAATATCTTCTGGTAGAAGGATTCATGATTCATGATTCTTAAAATTCAAGATGCCTAAACCAATCTAGATCAGGAACTTCAGATGAGCTGATTTTGCTGTTCAGATGGGATTTTACGTACCTCTCTCCTCTGTGACCACAATGTGACTCTCCCCTCCAGATCCCTCAGGGTCTGTCCTGATGTGACTTGCAGCCAGAGTAGCCCACTGTGAGACCCAGCGAGGACCACCCACGACCAGCTCCTCTGGTAGAACCTGGACCAAGACAGCATGACAGATACAGGAGAAAATCTGTAGTATTTAAACAGAAGCCAATAGCAGTGGCTGTTTTAACCTAGTTAAAATAAAAATGAAATAACCAAGATGAGACATTTTTGGACTGCAAGTTTTTGGTTTGAATTTAAAACCTCTGTCTCCATGCGTCCAGGCTTTCCTCTGTCTGCGATACCAGACCTCTGGGAGGTGAGCCTGTCTCTTTGGTCAGCACTGCCCAACCTGGACACACACACAGTCTCTTGCTCATTCACACCAAACACCTGCAACATACACACATACAAAAGTGAGGAAGCATACACATACATGTATGAAAATGATTGTTTTGTGACATAATCATACTATTGACTAAATCTAGTGAAAGGGCTTTTCTGTGAGTTTCTCCTTCCCCACCTTGTCAATCATTTTCCTCGCCTCTTCCTCTTCATGATCTCCATTCTCCAGCTCGATGGTATAAGTCCCTCTTTCACTATAATCATCCCCGTGGTGATAGCATTCATCACGGCCATTCTGCTGATGCGGTGCCGAGCCACGTCGCCTCTCCACAAATCCACCCGCCACTTTAGAGGTCGAAGACTTGCGACGACGAGCAGGACTGTCCTCCTCTGCGAAGAGCCCCTCTGGTACGTTAGCACGACCCTCTCGTATCTTCATCCCAGCGCCGCCCCAAAGCCCCCATGAGCGTTCCTCCATTGCAGTAGCCCGGCGCTGGTCTCCAAGTGCGTTCTCTGAGTCGCTCTGCGTACCGTCCTCATGTTTACTGTCTGCCATGGGAGGGTATAGAAGACAGTAACAGGTCAGAGTGTAGAGAGCAAGTAATACACACATCTTAAAATAAATACAGACACACACGCTGCACAAATGCCTGCACAAACACACCTTTAAGACTCTTCATTTGTACAGGAACATCACTCTTCACACTTTCCCCGTCATCCTCTGCAACTGTGTCTTTCAGAGCCAACGGTAGCTCATTCTGGGCCAGCCAGTCGGCAACTTTCACCTCCGCAGCTACCATGGCTGTCTGAAGTGGACTCAGCTCCTCCCCGACAGCCCTTTTAGGTCGTGGCCTGGTCTCTGGTCCCACCTTTGCCACTCGATCTTTGACAGTCACTTTACCTGTCGCCCCAGGGTCAAACTCAATGGTGAAGGAGGCGTGGCCATGGGTGGTTTCCGCACCAGCCTCTTGTTCTCGTGAGGGGCCTTCAGGGCTTGTTTTACCTGCTGAGGGAGTGTCCTTGGTTGGGATCTCGAAGTAACTGGGCTCCTGATTGGAAGCTGTTTGTGGGGCAGACTTTGGGACCTCTGTAATTTTCTTGGTGTCTATCAGAATAAAAGCAAACATGTATTTAGCAGCTCAAAGTCTACCAAAGGTGAGGGAGGCAATAATATATTTATCAAGACTGAACATATTTAAAGCTGTTAATAGCCAAGTTGCAAAAATAGAGATATTTTAAATAACATGAGCCAAGTTAATTACTGGCTCAACTACATCATAAGATCACATAAGGTAGTACTTTTTTCGCAGCATTGTAAACACCTGTTTCAGCTCTTTCTCGCTTCCGATCTGAGCTCTTTTCCTCAGGCCTCCCAGGTTGCTGGTCATCAGTGTCTCCGTCTCCCCACCAGGCAGGCTGGCCATAGAGGGGCGTGCCTCTGTGCAACACTGCTACGTCCCCTGGCAAAACAACCTGCCAGTTAACCACAACTGAAACATTTGCAGCTTAAGAAGCAAAGATCACCATCAGGCCAACTGTTGAATAATGCAGGGAACAGCGGGGCGTTAACTGCCTGCAACTAATTATGAGTTTTATTACTGATTAGCTATTTAGGACAATATTGACTAATACTGGTTTATATCACATTGCATTTATAGAATTTTAGTGTTTATGCATTTAATGTGTTATCAGTGTTTATCAATGTATTTGTTACCAACTATAACTCATACTAAGCTTCAATAACTGGTATAAAAAGCTGAGTAAATGCTGCATCCTCAGACTTTCTCACCTGTCATCTTGTCCTCCACCCTGCTGGCTTCGGGGGGCTTAGCGACGGCCCCCTCACACACTGGTGCTGCTGGCGGCGCAGAGACTTTGACTTCAGATTTAGAGGAGTCCACCTCTGGAGGTTTTTTCTGGTTCAGCTGAAGTTGGCTGCTGAACTTCTCATGCTGACAGACAAGCAAGGAGAGGTTAGAGAGACCATTAAGTCTGCGGAGAGGCAGCCAGATTTTGTTTAAGGAAATCTGAGAAAACATTCATGTCACACATTTATTGGGCTTAACTCTGAATTCTAAATATGAACTGAACTTTCCTCCTCCTAATTAAGATGAAATCCTCTCCTTTCTACAGCTACCTGGACAGTTTGCTGTGATGAAACAGCAGATTCATCAATCTTGAGTAGTATTTTGCCCAGTTCAGCAGAATTCTCTCTCTCTCGCCCTGACTAAAATCCACTTCTCGTGTTTTTTTTGTTTTTTTTGCACACTGGTGAAAAAGTACACAAGCTTTCTCCCTGCACTGTTTCATCAGGCATATTTATTCTCCCCATTTGCATATGAACTTGGGCTGCTCGTTCTTCACATCACGCACGACATGCTGTCTAACCTTGAGGGCCTCCTCTGGAATATGCAGCTCCCCTCGAACCACAGTGAACAGGTTGGTATGTGAGGCTGGTTAAGGTAAAAGATGGTGAGCTCTTTGCAGGGGTGGGAAACATGCATTGATAGCCTTATCTATAATTCAGCAGTCAGAGTGCAGTGAGCATTCACAGTTCTTCAAGAACAGATAAAGTTACACTGTTGTCCATGTACACTGACCTTGTCCTGTGTGTCACTGAGGATTCACAGATATACGTGAGCATATTCAAAGGATATCATATCCAAACCTCAATTTGTCATCAATTTTCAGTGTGACATAGATTTGCTCCTGTATCCTGACATCATTGACAAATGTCTGCAAATAAGAGCAGAGAGTGATTAAGAACAACAGGGTCAACATTAACAATCAATCAACCAAGTCCCAAAGCCTTGAATATGCTTGATGAGTATTCTTAAAACAGATATTTCCTGATCAAATTAAATTATCATTTTGTTATTTTTGGCACAACTCTTGTCTGCTTGTGTTATGACAGCATTATCCATGGAGACGTTAAGCTTGGTTGTCCTTTTTTTGTAAAATAGAAAGGACTTCTGAAGAAAACTACGTTAATACTCATCAAGTATAATTGATCCTTTAATTGATCCAAAAGTTTCTATTGGCAGTACAGAAAATGCTGCAGAATGCTGGACAGCCAGAGAAGCAAATGATTCATCTTTCTGCACAGTGAAAATTAAGCATCCAAGAAAAGGAACAATAACCAAAAGACATTCTTGATTGAAGAGGGACCCAAAAAAAAAAAAAAGATCTTTGGAATCAAGCTCTTGCTTGATGACGTACATATAAAATCTGGTTATAACACAGTCTGTCCCTTACATATCAGAAGCTGTCTTTTCTAAAATAGTTCTACAAATAAAGCAGAGAAGAGCAGAAAAATATAACACTCACCCCATTTAAGCTGCCCAGATCCTTAACTTTATGTTCGTCTGTATTTGGCTCATAGTTGATGACGGCGTGCTGTTTGTCCACACTGCGGGACTAAATCACACAAAATCCAGTCAATCACTGTAATCCATGCTAATATCAGGTCTTCATATTATAATCCAGCCACATGAAGAATGTCAACAGAGAGTTGCAGCACTGTACCTGCAGCATGAGCTCACAGTCATCCCTGCCCACGAAGATCATCTCCCTGGGGAGACGATGACGCGTCCCCCCGCCGCTCACCAGGAACCAAGAAGTCAGACTCATCTCTGCCTCTCGAGCTCACCTTTGACCCTCAACGCGCCCTGCTGAAAACAGGAACGGTGTTAGATTGTGGTTGTCCATCTTTGTTTCTATCTTTATCTATTTATGAGTCACACTTTGATCAGTGGAAAGATAAGTTCTTAGGTGTGACTAAGGCATGCTGCTTCATGCAATTACTGAGAGAAAATGACTTCAGCATCTGTGTATGACATGTGTGTTGTGTGTCAGATGAACTGCAGCTATTTCAGCTATCACCCGAGGCCACTGACATGCATATCTCTCCCTGTATAGCAGCAAACAACATGAAAGAACACTTGCAAGAGTAAAAATCCACTAACAGTTCACAGAATTCCAGGCATCCTCCTTAACTGCCAAATTGAATTGCTCTGCAGTCACCCAGTCACCACGCCACTGAAAAAAACAGAGGAGGAGTTACATATCATACTATGAGAGGGAGGAAGTGAGGATGACTTGATGAGACAGATGTCCTGATAATGATACATGTACATCAGGACAGCTAATTTAATTGGAGCAGTTTGAGGGAGCAGTGATGTTTTTCCTCAAAAACACACATCTCTGCTCCCCATGGTGCTCTCATATGATTCCCACGCCGTTGTCAGATTTTCCCATGCACATGAAACAGCACAACAGCTCTTTTCACTGAGACAAACAGCCGGTCCTCCCTCTGCAGGAGCATCACAGGCCCTGCTGACTCACGCTCTCAACGAGCCATAGGTGAATTGGCGGGATTTAATCATGCACACTTGGTCATATCTGGGACTCTTGTTTATGCATCAATTTAATCTCAATGGGACTTGACAGTCCCCCCCCCCCCCCCCCCGCCTCTATCCTCCCCAGTGGCAGAGTGGA
>JBBMOE010000037.1:730491-794844 GCA_037975065.1 Chaetodon trifasciatus
ATATATATATCTCCTCTGCACATGACAACACATCAACAGCGCTTGTACGCGGCCGCAACCGATGGGTTCTAGTCGGCCAATCACAGAGCCTGAAAATTAGCCCAGTTAGGCCGTGTCTCAGCCCGGCGTTTATCATGGCTATTTAATGATGACAGCACGCTGGAGAGGAATATTCACTTAAAATAATCTAATGTTAGACTAAGACCATGCACATTGTGGGATACATAGATGTCTAGCTTCAGTGTGTGGGCTACAGTGTTTATGTTTATTACCGACTTGTCATCTGAGGCGTATGATCCTGAACGTTCAGGATATGCCTCCTCATTCACGCGCCCTTCTGGAGTCAAATAGAGGCTAATTAAGACAGATTTATGATGACACTTTTCACGTGTTGTTGTAAATCAGGTTTCGCAGGCTGTCTGCTAATGTGCAGCCAAGGCTCTCTCGTTATGGACGACATATAGGTTTGTCGCGATGCTCATTTCACCGTCTTCATCCTCAGCGCGGAGAAAACCCCGCAATACAACGAGGGCGGCCTGTTCTACACACACACAGGGATAAGTGTCACTCACCAGGTGCTCTGCGGGCGATCAGCATCCGATATGTCGGCTGGAGGAATATGAACGGCGATGCTGCTGCTGCTCCTGCAAACCCCGCTGCCCAGCCCAGCTCCTCCAACATTACCGCGTCTTGGCCTCACGGTGGCGCTATGTGCTCGTATAGGAAGCGCATGAGGTTATGTAACGCAGTGGTGACAGCAACCCATGAGTGGCCCTGATTAGATTAGCTTTCGGACAATGGTTCTACAGTATACAAGCAATGTAGATTTATATATCGTATTACTATAGACTGTAGGCCTGTGTATGGAAGAAAGCATGACAAAGTAGGTTCTTCTAGAATAATGCTGTAAAATGGAATATGTGATTTTTTTTAGCTTTATGAAAATTTGCGTCTAACCCTTTCTAAAATGTTTTAAGGTAGCCCATTTGAGTAGCAGCATTGTTAGTATTTCATAATTAATTTGACGTTTGCATGAAGAGAAAATGTTTTTGTGCAACTCTGAATTCTTTAAAACAAACCAACCAAACAACAAACAAACAAAACATTTTGATAGTCAGTGCTCAGTACCACCACTACTAACTACACATGCTGTGCGTTTGGAGTCAGTCTGTAATCGCAACACTAGATGGCGCCAAAATATTGCGCTTTGAGACAGGAGGAGAGGTAGCTGCAGTTGCTGAGCCCGATCAATTAAGAGGCATCAACATGACGTCAATAAAATTATTAAGAATTCATTTGGATAAAATCAAATGAATCGAACTGAACCAAAGCAACGGTTAATCTGCTTCTAACACCAGCACTCAGACAAAGCAGTTAAAGGTACTTTTACCATCAATATGAAACGTGTATCATGTGAATTAAGTCCCTGTTGTTGTTTATGAGTCTGTATTAAGTTAGAGAGGAGGTGTTTATAGCCTACATGTGACTAGTTTGCCTCAGTCTGTTATAAGATCATTTAATATGATCTCCATACGAACCAAATAGCTATTAAAAAGAAAATAAAAACTCTTTGTTTAGATTATTTATGTAAATTATATATTTATAATAATGGGGCCCAAGTGAGTTAGTATAGAGGACTATGCTTTAGGTTGCCTTCCTCTAGTATCTGACTTTCCTTGTTGTAGCTGGGTAAACCTTTGAGGTTCCATTACACAGCAATTAATTAGCCTATCGTTTAAAGTGCAGCCACACTTCATTGATGCATTAATCCTCATTAATCCTTCAGCTCATTGTTCTCATGCTTTTAGGTTTACTATAGCTAAACATTGTGCTTCGGAGCTTCAACCAGAAACAGAATCAAACAATGTGGGAGAACTGCAGCCATGTATCAACATTGTACAAATGATTTTGTCTTAATTAGTTCACTGTTTGCTTCCAGTTTCAGATGTCTAATTATTTGCCTGGTTGCTTGTGACTGTGAATCCTGGTGTCTTAACTGTCTGAGCTCCTGTGCAGTAAAGGCTATGATATTGCAATAAAACTATAAAAAGCTCAACATAGGCCCTCAGAACATTCTATATTCTATATATGATATCAGTACACTCTATCAGAAGCAGCAACTTCTCATCAGTGTGTTTTCTAATGCCCTTGCATGGCTTTGAATGGGAATTTTATTTTTGTTGTCCCACTGTAAGTGTTTAGCATGCTGTACTCTGTTAAGAAATGTTTCGGCTTATCTATCAGACAGACAGAAGAAGACATTCAGCTGAGAACACAACCCTCTGTTTCACCTCGTAGTTTTCAGTTCACACTCAGGTACACTGTTCAAGCAATTGATTGAACACCTTTTGTTTTAATATCAAATCAAACTATGTTGTAGGCTGTAAATCAAAAGATAATGGATTCTAAAAGTAGGCTATTTTTTTTTTAATTAGTAGTGTGTGTCCACACCAGGCTCATTTTACATGACATTAATATTAATTTGATCGTATCTCAGTCTCCTGCACTCAGGCCAGATGGGTTAACAGTTGTATTGCTGGGCCCTCTCCAGAAGAACCAAAGTAAGTAGATTCACTTTGTAGAGACAGGCAACCTGCATAAACAGCTCTTCCTCGTTGGTCCCTCACAGAAAACTTTAACCTCCCAAATGAGACCAACTGCACCAAACAAGTAGAAAATAAACATGGGACATACATCGTCCCTGTCATGGCTGTAAAAATGAATGAAAATGAAATGAAATAAACACATTTGATCTAATCTTAATGTAACAATACAACCACCGGTACTGTAATTTACATAATCACTGCATATTCACATGAGGCTGAAAATAAACAAATTAATATGAATAGAGCAGTAAAGCTGGGTTTAACCTCCACCACATCCCTGCTGCATGGCTCGCTTCATGCGCTCTGCTGCTCTTCCACTTCCTCGGATGACTCGAATACTCTCTCTCTCTCTCTCTCTCTCTCTCTCTCTCTCTCTCTCTCTCTCTCTCTCCTAGCCCAGCCCCCTTGGTGCCCTCTGTCCATTGGTGTCTTCGGGGTCTCTCTTCTCACCCCCCCCCCGCCTCCTTCCATAGGTAGTCCATAATGAGTGTCCATTGGTTTTTATTATGGCTTGTCCCCCTCCCACTGGCCGGCTTTGCCCTGCCCATGTGTTGTATGTCTCAGTCCGTCCATCTCCTGACGTTCAAGTTCGCAGGAACGTCACGTCCGCACTTGAACTTGCAGCTCAGGGGGGCTTCTCCGTACCCCCATCACTCTCTCTTTGCGAAAAAGTCATGAAGAGGTCCGCACAGCTCGTTGCGCGCTACGCCTCACCCTCTGTGTGATCTGCAGTTCATTCTTTTTTGTTTTTGTTTTTTTTGTTTTTGTTTTTTTTTTTTGCTTTCCCCATTTGGATGTCGGACGCATCAATGAAGATATTTCATCTGGAGTCTATCTTGTAGGAACGGATTTCCCAATGTGAACTCAGCTGAAAAGCCGCCACTGAACCAACATGTCTCGCCGCAAGCAAGGCAAACCCCAGCACTTGAGCAAACGGGAGTTTTCGCGTAAGTGCCCATGAATCGCATTCTGACTTAATTTATCTTCTTCTGCCTCTCAGCGAGGCACCTCCTGGTTTCAGTCGCGTTGGGTAACTTCCTTGGGGAATTTTAATAGGTATGATACGGCCACGTACGGAGCCGCTTCTGTCCTGAGTGAAACGAACAAAACGCAAAGATATCCGACACTACAGGTTATTTGAAATTGATCACCGGAGCACCGGTGGAAGTTTTGAAACAATGTGACAGCGACACATTAAACTTGTGCTGGTTAACGCGTTGTATAACGCAGCCTTCAAGGTTTCTTTCGCCATTAAAGGGCATGCATGGGCTTTATGGCCAGAGACCTTTGGCTATGTGACGGCAGCCCATGCAGACGTCCGCTGCCATTCGCTGATAAGTTTTCAGGTGCAGCGCGTAAAGCTCTCTCTCGCACTCTTCTTTTTGCTGTTAGAATGTATTTGCAGACCGTAGAGCAGCTTTGGACACGGGGAAGTGGTGTTTACATACACACTTGTCCACAGCGCTGAGACCTCGTGTGCGCTCCACACAGGGAATTTAGTTTCTGTGCCACAAATTCCTCGCTGCTTCCGTGTAAACAACGTGTATTTAACACGCCGTGGCTCACCTAGTGTCATGAACAGATATATGTTCCATAGGTGGTCTTTCCAAATCCACAGGAAACTCCGTGCGCATTACTGTTTTACAACTGTGGGAGAGGAAACCAGGGAAGTCGTTTTACGCGCGGGTGTGCTAAAATTGCAGGGCATTGATTGAGATTGCACGACAGAGTTTCCGCTCTGTCGAGGTGCGTTTCTGTTTGCGCGAGAATTTCCGCCTGATAAGAGCAGGAACTGCTTTATCAATACAGCCCGCCGTCCGTCAGCGAACACGCAGACGTCTCCAAATATACAGCCTGTTGTAATTGAAGTTTGAAGTGGAGATTAGGAGCCTGTGTATTTCTTTTGTCCTTAATTATTTTCGTTGTAAATGTGTCTCTGCATGCTGTACCCATTTGGGTTGAAACCAATTATGCTCTCGCAACATGTACGCCTTCATTTGTCGGATAATTGTCCAAAGGTTTGTCAGTGGGGGGCGCAATATGATTGTAGTCCTGCAGGCCTCTTACGAACTTGAACTTGATTCACTTTATCCCTGTGCTGTTTGACCAAGCGCACGCAGGGGATCGTTTCTGCACAAATAAGTGATTGTATATTTAATGTTCCTTGTGATGCACATATCTGGTAAATAAGAAGAATGCAGGCACAATCAGTTTGAAAGACCAGCAGTTAAAGGCCTGTTGGCATGGAACAATTTACAAAATCTATTTTTAAGTGTTTTCTTTCTTTTTTTTCACGCTGGCAGAGCATTCATTCAGCCTACATGATTTCTGTTGGGCTCTGACCCAGATCCTCTGAATTCAGTTACAATTAGTAGACATAATAATTATGTTTATATTCATCTTATTGTTTTGAACAAGAAACTACTACACACTCAGCATACTTTTGTTTAGGGGCCAGTGGTGAGCTGTCATGTAGGAAAGGGACAATTAAGTATTTAAACAGGCAGAGAGGAGATTTACGTACATGCTCGGTCCATTTATTTCTTTTTTCTTTTTATTCCTTTTGAAAAAGAAAAAAAAAACCCTGTCACCATTTTTCAGTGAGTGAGTTGAAATGAAATGATTGATTGACTGTTATAACAGGGAGTTATAATAGTCCAAAACAGTAAAGGAAGAGGCCTAATGATTTTCCTGATAGTGAAGCAGACCTACTCCTGTAGCCCAGTGGGAAACACTGACCTAAACTACTTTAAATTCTGGCACAGTCAGATGTCTGAAAAAAGGATTAGATTTTAGTTTTCAAAGTTATTCACATCACTCTTGCATGGCATCAAAATGAGATTATTTGGTTAGAAGAAAATCTTTCCACCTAACCCAGCCTCACACATCTCGCCTATGTCCATGGCATAAGCTGGTTAAGATAAGCTCCAGCAAAATAGGGGCAAATTCCCTCATCTTTAATGCAGTTGAACGTACAGGTAACAGGGCCTATCTTGCATAGTCCCTCACCACCTTCTCGTCTGACCCGACATGGAATTAAAGGTTGAACCGGCGGCAAGAATTCATCACATCTTATCTCAGCATCCCAGTCGGGGCGCCCAATGTCGTTTACCGTGTGGCTAGATTACTTCTTTTAAAATGCTCTCACTCTCTTCTCTCTCCTCTCTCTCCCTCTCTGACGGTACTTCAGGGACCTACTCCACATCCAACCCCTCAATGTCTAACCTTGGTTCACGAGATCCCAGCACTTTTAACGAAATGGGGTCCAATCATCTTGAACTCAAATTAGAATCTATTTTTTGATTCTCAGAGGTGTTAGGTTCATTAAAAAAGCGAGATTGGCAGCACAATAAAGAGGGTCAAGCAACTTAATCGTTTGGCTGCTGCCTGCAAGCTGAACATGTCAGTCCTTATCGAAGTAGTCTGTGTGCTCGTTCTTCCTTCCTTTCTTCGTTTCTTCCTATTCTAAAAATATTTTTATACACACTTAACAACCTGACCTTATTCCTGTAGATGTCTGCATAGATTGCAGCATTGTGAGGCTCAGTAATGTGTTCCTCCATCGCCTCTGCCACACATTTGTTGACCAGCTTCACAGAATCACTCCCTGTCACTGAACTCTGTCTCACAGTCCTCTTCTTGTCTTCCCTTATAGCTGAGCCGCTGTCAGGTGTTTTACCAGAAGAAGACTCTCAGGACTCTCCCAGGCTGGGAGTGGCTCAGGGTGAGCCCCTAAAAGGGGACCCGGACCTGCTGACCTGCGGCCAATGCCACTCCCGCTTCCCCCTGGCTGACATCCTGCTGTTCATTGAACACAAACGGAGGCAGTGCCACGGGAGCCTCTGTACGGACAAACCTCTAGACAGGCCACCATCCTCCCCACTTGCCTCGCCCCTCTCCACGTCCTCCTCACACTCGCGGACCCACCATCAGCACCCGCGGAGGGTGTATCACCCCGTGGAGGTGGCCGTTCAGGTGTCGCCACTTGACGAGGATTGTTTATCTACGCCCTTGCAAGGAATAATCCCCAAGCAGGAGAATATCACAGGTAAACACAGTGGGAGCTTAAAATGGCTGCTATGCAAGAGCAAACAAATGAGCAAGAAAAAAAAAATGTGCCAAGTGAGACTTTAAGGTATGCAGTGGGTCACACTCTCTGAGGTTCATAGGGAGTTTATTTCAAAAGGGAACAAATGCTTTCGCCCATTTCCTTGCTGTTGCTTCAGGTCGTAGGGACGTATCCAATCTGCATAACGTGTGAAATATCTGCCGCTGCATTTAGGAGCTGTGAATCTCCCTCAGTCGAGCCATGAACCCACATGAAGACCAGCCGTCCTGAAAATGATTGTGAGAAAAGGAAACATTTGCAGATAGGAAGAAAGACACACACAGAGACAGACAAAGAAACTCATTATGAAAGAGAGAGAGAGAGAGAAGAAAAAAAGAGATGGATTTCTTTTGGTTTGTTGCTGCATCACAGATGTGCTCAGATCCTGTGGCCTCCACATTCTCTCTCATGTGGTGGTGAGAGATGTATCTCTATCCCTCCCTGGCTTATTACGCTGCCATATCTCTCCTTCCCTCAAATATGTGCCTGCGAAGGCTCACTCTGATGCTAAAATTAAAAAGAGATAGAAGAGAATGTAATTATGCTGAACTGTCAAGGAAGATGCGTTTATTTGAGGAACCCTACAGCCACTAATTGTCAGTGTTTTCCTTGATTTGAGTAATTAAGGACTTCTTAAGGCGGCTGGTTTGTTGTTTGTCCACCGGGGCTAAATGAGGCTGTAGTGAAATCATAAGTCGCTGTGCAAACAAGCGTGGGTCCCTTCTGACTGGTTTTACAGAGTTGGATTTGATTTTGACCAGCCTGTTTGAATGTTTATTCATTTCAGAACAGCAGATCTGATATCGTGTGCCAGATTGGGCTGATTGTCTGGGCAGTTGTGACTTAATTAGAAGCCAATTCAGGCTAAAAGCAGAGAGTAGTACTCAATAGTGTGCACAACTGCACTGTATTAGTCAGCGCTGTAGCTTTGCAGATGGCATTGTAAAAGGACCTCTGTTATCTGTGGTGAGCTCGTCAGCCCACTGTCGCACAGTGACCACAGTTCATTAGTGTGCAGTTTGTTAAACATCTGCCCTGCATATGAGCGCGCGCGCGCACACACACACACACACACACGGACACGGACATGTGCGCACACATCCTCACACACACGCACATCCAACATGCCTCTTGGCCTTGTCAGCTGTTCGAACATGGTTTGCTTTGCTCATTTAGATCATCATGCAGTGGAGTTCACATGATTTCATAAGGTCACTGCCATTGTGAGCGGAGCTTTGTTTGTCGGCCTTATGTTTCTCGCCGTTGTGTATCAGGCAGGTTTTTCGCTATGTTCAAATAAATAGATTGATAGTGTAGAGATAGATCGTGTCCTGTTGTGGCACCACATATGACTGTGTTATAACCCTGTTATAACATCACCTGAAGGAAGGGAAACATTACAGATAAAGCACAAAACTTCGGGTAGAACGGAAGATGCAGGTAACGTGCAGGATAGACCATACATCAGTCACATGTGCGTAAAAGCCAACCCCCCCCTCCACGTCTGTTTTCTGTTTCCAAGATTGATGGATCCAGACTGGCAGTGCCAGCGCGCCACCCCATACCCCATATGCTAGCTGCCATGTTCTCTCACCCTGCTCAGTTAGAGGCTGACACTGAGATGAGGCATCTCAATACATACCGTCCCTACACACTGTACCTCTGCCACACTGGCTGCATGTCCAGTTTATTCCAGGACTGTGTGTAATATGTTACACCCTTAGTTATTTCTCTGCACCGCATACACTCAACTGAGTGCGACCCCTCCACTCCCCACCGTCCTCCTGAAATGTCATTTGATGCAGATGGATTTCTGTATGGACAGCAGCTTATACAGACAGGAGCCCGAGCTAGAAAGACGCTGTCGGACTAAAGGAGCCTGACAACCAGGATGGTTGAACTTGGAGGTTGGGGGTGGTGGGGGCAGTTGTCTGTAATACACCCAGAGTTGGAGATGAAGCTGTGCCTCTCGGTCTTTGGGACAGCTGAGGCCGTCTGGGAGTCTCATGGGGCTGGGGTCTGCAGTCTGGAGCTGTGGGCCGTTAGAAGAGGGCAGAGCAGCCTGCGTGCCATCATTTGCATGATAAACAATTTAAGATATGCATAGGGACATCGTAGCTTGTCTCCAGATTATGGATGGCCCAGAAAAAGAGCAGATGACGGTTTCTCACACAAACTATGTGACTGCAGTGTAGTGTAAAACTGGATTTATTGCACAGGGCATAATCACCATTAAACAGGCATACTGGTGAAGTGGATTCATAGTTTTTATTTACATTCACATTCATTGTTTCATGGACTAAATGTGGCCGTTATCAGTGCCGTAAATGATTGTTTGGTCTTCCTACACTGAGTAATTGGAGCAAGATGCTTTTCATTGTTATGATTTAGGACACAGCCATATTATGGTATATAGGCGTTATCATGTCCTATATACCATAATTAGTATTTTTACAAATCGTTTCTCCTCACTACATTTTATGAGTGTGCTTCCACATTCTTGTGCTGGTCCTGCTACATTACTATGTCCTGTGTTTATCCATTGCAGCATTAGCACCTCTTGCATTCTCACCAGTGTAGCCATGTGTGTTAATGAGGCCATTGTAGCCGCTCAAATCGACCACCATCTCACACTTCTGCCTCTTTCCAGCGCACTGCCTCTATTGTAACCTGGACTCTGAATCGATACTGAGTTAATTATGGCAGCCACCTTTCCCCCTTTTTCTTTATGAGGAGGAAAACATTCTAACAACAGAGCCGTATTTCTTGGAACACCTCTCTGTGGCTGCAGCGTGTCTTCCTGCAGCAGCTTGCCTGTCCTGTTTGTCCCTGTGGTTTGTGGAGACAAAGGTATTTAGCAGGCTCCGTCTTGGCACTGTGCCACCTTTCTCCAAACCACCAGCCCCCCACCCCCCGCCCCCCTCATAAGCACACACGTATACACACTGGGTATCTGAAGGGGGGCAGGGGCGGGCTGCTGGGCAGTGCATCGAGAGTGTGTCTGTGCGTGTGTGTGTGCAAGAGACTCCTCGGTAGTGATATCTTTTTCCTGTGGCCAGTGTGTTTGTGTGTGCATATGGCTTGTGTTGCAAGTGCACATGTGGTGTGAGCCTTTGTTTCGGTGATCACTTTAATTGATACTGAAAAGGCACAGATGCATGCTGTTGTAATTATTGGACACCAGCTAATATTTTCACCATAAGCACTGCTTTGTCTGTAAAAACTGACTCTAATTTGATCCTACAGTTGCTGTGGGCTCCGATAAAATCGGTCCTATTTTTGGATGTGGGCTCCACTAAGTTTTAATGAAGGTGAACAGGAATGGTTTTTTCGGATGAATTTTTCATAGAGGACATTTTTGTATTCTGAAGCCAAGCTCTAAACACCCGCAAATGTTGTCGACAGAGATTCGTCAGCCTTTGTTGTTGGATTGAGTGTTAGTGGCTCTGGCTGCGTTCAAGTGCTGAAGTCTAGTGGATGTTTACTTTTCAAGCATGGATGCGGTGTTAAACTAATGTATGTGCATATGTGTGTGTGTATGAGTTTGGTTTTGACCCGTTAAACTGTTTATAGCTTTCTCTGTGTGTGTGTGTGTGTGTGTGTGTGTGAGAGAGAGAGAGAGAGAGTGAGGGTGTGTGTGTGTGTGTGTGTGTGTGTGTGTGTGTGTGTGTGTGTGTGTGTGTGTGTCGGGCTGTTTGTTAAAGCTTTACTACTCTGGGCGTGCAGGCTGAACATGAAAGGGTCTTTGACTTGGCAAGCCTCGCCTGAGGACACCCCTCTGTGGACCATGCCAGGCCAGACTTGGCACACAGCGCTGGGCCTGAGGGACGGGCTGGGTCCTAAATGTGTGGGTGTGTGTGTGTGTGTAAAAGAGGGAGGTAGAGGAGGTGAATGTGTGTGTTAAAGTAATGTTTTGTGGGTTTAGGAAGCAGGACTTATGGTGAGGTTGCTGCTATGTGACAGACAGACTGACAGCGGGAGTGTGTGTCTGTACTTAAGGGTAGGTATGTGTGTGTGTGTGCATGTGTGTGTGTGTGTGTGTGCATGTGTGTGTGTGTGCTATCCTCAGGGCTCCTGGCTTGGGCTTCCTGTGTCTCTGTTTGTCTTCTAACAACCCCGGTACCACAGCCTCAGGCCATTCAGGTGGAGGCTAGTTCAAGTATGCATCCACACACGTACACACACATACATGCACACACATAGATACATGCACTCACCCACAGACACACACCTGTTTTTTGAATACAACAATGCTTCCCTCACCCCTCTTTACAGATGCACACACGCACACACACACACACACACACACACATACACACACACACACACACCAACATACAGTGTAAGCCCCCTCCTGTGAACCTGTGTTTTGTCTGTAATAAATGTGTTGGGGAAGAGGCCCCATGATGTGTTGTGAGTTGACGAGATCTGTCAGAAACATATGATACTTATTTCAGCCCCCTCCCCTCTGTTTTCCCTCTCTCTCTGCCTTTTACTCCCTCTCTTTCCTTTCCTTTTCTTGCTGTCTCTCTGTCTCTTTCACTTGCTCTCTCACTCATACTCTCTCTCCATGCATCGCTCCACCAGTTTGTCTCGAGGGACTGGAAACTCTTAAGTTTTGGCTACATTAGCATGTCTGCACCTCTTAAAGGCTTCCAACATCCACTCTAGAGCTCATTCTCACTCTCACAGATTTGGCTGCAGAGCAAGCCAGAAGACACACATGCACACACGCGCACACACACGCACACACACATTTGCTGCCTCTTTCTATTCCTTCTACCTACTGTCAAACGAAGCTATACGACAGAAACAACCTTGTTTGTCCACAGCCGCGTCATGCGGGATGAAAAAGTATCCTCAGAAATAAGCGTGTCCTGCCGCTGTCCTGTCAATAGCGTGGCAGGCAGTCACATCACAGGGTCAGGGGTCACCTGACAGCGTCAGGGCCTGTCACGCCAGCTGCCGGCTTCACCACCTGCAGGTTAATGACTTTATTTTTAGACAGAACAGGAACAGAGAAGAAAAAGTATCTTTGATACAGCTGTAGCTCAGGAAGTGGTGGATGAGAGCAAAAAGGACAGAAGTGATATTTTAGGAAGAAGGCAGGCTTGTTTGGGGTTAGAGTGAGAACAGAGGTTTTAATGAGGTGACTTTAATTTTTTATGAAAAAATTAACCTTTTTCTTTAAGTCCTCATTCAGGTCCCTGACTGGAACTGATCCAGATTTTATTATTTTGTGTGTAGGAGTCTTTATCACATTATCACATCTGGTATCACTATTCAGTATGTCAGCTCAACCTCTGCTGTTCCTGTTGTGACTGCAGTGTTTAAAGCTGCGGTGCTGAAGGACCATTGCTTTGTCGTTCTCACACCCATGGTGATAATACTGAGGCCATGGGAGAGTCACAACGACGAGGATGTCATGTTAGTCTGAACCCAGTGATCCTGGTCACTATCTGTCTTCCTCCGCTATCTGTCCCACTGCAGGTCCCAGCCCTGGGCTTGATCTGTCAGAATGCGCATGTCAATGGGTGTGTGCGCGTCTATTTGTACCTCTTGTGTATGGGTGGGTGGTCATCTACAGCGGTGTCTCGCCAGCCTTATCTCAAGCAGAGAGATACAGGACAGAGAGGGCCCCTGTGTCCGACGTTGCACTTGTGAAAACTCACAGTCCTCTGATTGTGTGTGTGTGTGCAAGCGCTTTAGCATGTACATGTGCATGCAAACCATGTCTGCCGCTGCACTTTTTCATAAATGTATACTAATAGGTTGCTGTATTCCTTCGAGGGCTTTGTGTTCAAGAGCTCATTCCCCCCTAATAGCTCAAGTTAACTGTACATTTGATCTTAGATTCAAATCCCACGTCTTTTTAAACGGTGATCAGAAGATAGGGGTCTCATTTATTTTTAAGAGAGTGTTAATTTGGTTATTAGAATCACTTTAGGCTAGATGATGGTTTTGGTGCAGTTTGCTTTGCACAAAAGCATGCAGACACGAGTTGGCACAGCAAGCGAACGACTCACACCGTCATCATTTATGCAAGGACGCATGCACGCACACACATACTTACACCTCCACTCCATCCCCCACATCAAACTGACCCCCAACCCTCATCGCACACAGACACACACATATGCACGCACACTCATAAATGCACACCCCTGTCCCAGGCATCCTTTACTTTTGCAGGCTGAATCTCACTGATAACATGCTGGCGCCCTCATTTAAATTTGAAGCGCTTCTTTAATCTTCAAAGGCCTGATTGCTTTATGAATATGCATGGACTGAGCTGACTCTCAGTTCATTACCTTGTTGTAAATTCTAATGACCATTAGGGCCCCGCGCGGTAATTGCCAATTGTTTTGCATTTTTGATTAGCCCATTACTGGAGCGCATTCTGAACATGTCTGCCCTGCTTGCCTGCCAGGCCACGGCAAGAAGCAGGGGGAGGGAGGGAGAGATGTGGAGGAGAGGAAAAAAGGGAGAGCATGCAAGGGAAGGTGGTGTGAGAGCTAGTGAAACACGGTTTAGGCAGCGTAAATTTTGATGCTTGGCTCAAAATGTTAGTTTTGCTTAGGGAGGAGAGCGGGGTGAGCTAGAGGGGAATGAGAGACACAAGGCAAGAAATGTTGAACTGGATGTTCCTAAACAAGCTTGTTTCTGCAGAGCTTGAGTGCAAGAGCGTGTACCTGGCTGCATTTATGTCAGCATTTGTATTTGTTGACTGTGTGCGTGGATGTCTGCATGACTGTGTGTACATGTCCAAGTTTGCGTGCAATTCAGTGAGTTGGATGGGGTGGGTGGTGTGCTGGGAGTGGTGGGGAGGTGCTGGTAGTGCATCCCAATGCACGCCGTGCCTGGGACTTATGAAAGATTGATGGCTCCTAGCAGAATGGCGTCGCCCTGCTACAACTTGATAACATCTAATGGATAATTTAGCGCTCTAAAACCAGCAGGCTGGTCCCTCTCTCCAGCAGGCTGGAGAGGACAGCAGCTGCTGGGCTTTTGGGGCTGCTGTGTGCTGGAGAGAGACATGAGGACAAGCAGAAATAAGAGGAAGAAAGGGAGTGAAAGAGGGAGGAGGAGAGGGAAAATGCGTGAGTGTTTTTGTGACTGTGACGTGAGTGCTAGGCCCTTTCTCATGCCAGCAGCGAGCTTCTGGTTGCACAATTGTTAACCAGTAAGCTCTCTGGTCCCAATTGTCATTGTCAGTGTTGTGTGGGAAAAGGAGCGGAGTCAAAGAAATAAAGAGTCATTTCTTTATTTCTTTACTCTGATATTGTGCATGATTGTGCATGGCAAAGCATAGCAAGGCAACAAAAATGTCCAATGATTTCATTAAAAGGAATCTAAAATAGATAATGAATGCCAAGGTTTAAAACATTCTTAGCAAACATAGGAACAATGGCAATGAGCCATTTATTGTCATTTAAATGAAAAATACACTCAACATCCAGTGTACTCTCATTGATATAAAGTGAGTAGGTAAACTATTTGTAGTGTAACACAAAATGGATCAACAGCACCACAAACTACAGCATCTAAAATGAACACATTGCAGCCCTCATGAAAGCAGGATTTATAGCAGGACAATTTCATTACAAAGCATTAGTCTTATCTGTCTGCATAAAAAAGTGGTACCTGCCCTTTTATACAACTTGAAGTTTTTTATCATTCAGTTGACCTGTGTGACAGTTCGCCACACTCTTCTTCTGTCACATCCTGTACCATCTGTAATGAGTGGAAAATAATGCATGGAATACCACATCACTTGGAAAAACACCTGCCACAGAATACTTCTATATTGCAGACCTGTCCTTGAATGCCGATAAAGGCTACCTACATAATTGAACCCATAAATGTTGCAGGATCCATGTATGAATCCTCTCACTCTCTCTTATGTACCATTCATAATCTCCATAGTGTTAACACGCTGCTCCGAGGCTGACTGTCTCTTATTGCCAGACTGTTAAGCTGTTGACAGTTTGCGTAATCGTCCAGCAAGTTTGACTTCAGGGGAATCAGAGAGAGGTCTGAGGAGTCCATCTCCAAGGTGTGGAGAGAAAGAGGCCTATGCGTGCATGCTGTTCTTCACTCTGTGGCATTCCCTCATGTCACAAATTTGTCTTGTTTTAACAGAGAGAGAGAGAGTCCATGGGTTCTGTCTTTGCACTGGTCTTAGAGGGGCCAGGAGGGGCCACAAACACCGTGTCCGAAATTGTCCAGCTCGGGATCTGCTAGTAGCTAGTCAGGGTTAGCAGGCTTGTTGGCTGGTGTGTGTCCAGTCTGTGTATGTTGACACTCTCACACACAGACCCACATACAGATTGAGAGAGAGACGTAGCAGCAGCAGCAGCAGCAGCAGCAGCAGAGCCCACTATGGCCGAAGCAGTCTCAGGCAGACAGCATGATAGATGGCTTTGTTAAAGGGTCCCAGGGTGTCCCCTGAACTTGAAGCACTCTGTTTATCTTGAATGGGAGAAGCACAGAGTGTTGGGGGCAGTGGGGAGGAGGAGGAGGAGGAGGAGGAGGAGGAGAAAGGGAATGATATAGCTTTCAGGGGAAGGGAGAGAAAGGGAGTGGAGGAGGAGGAGGGAGAGGGAGAGTGAGGGCCTGTATCTGGGCAGGCCTGGCTGGGGGTTGGGGAGGTTAAGGGGGGGTCGTGATCAGGCATGGCTGCTGGAGACACAGAGAGGAGGGAAAGAGGGGGATGGGGCAGCTCTCCTAGTAGCTGTCCATTAACAGATGAACTTGGCAATGGTCCAGGCCTCAAAGGTCTTGGGAGACGGGCACACACATGCACATACAGACACACACATGGATGCACACTTCTCTGGTACCTGCTGACTGTGGATGGAATGCCACCATGGTTCTTTTTTGTCCAGACGCGAAAGAGGACACGTCTCTGGTTCACCTATGTCAGAACCAGTTCAGACTGGTTAGCCAGCCAGGCCGAAGGAGGCAGACGGACAGGCCTTGTTGCCCGGCCCTCCTCTCTCTCTCTCTCTCTCTCTTCTCTCTCCAGCTCGCCTCCTCTCGTCCTCCTCTGTTTTCCAGGCTTTAGAGGAGGAAACAGAGAGAACCTCTAACCTGAGGGCACAGGACAATGCAGAGGAGAGAAAAAAGAAGCGAGGGAGCGTGGGAACAAAGTGAGAAACGAAAGGATCCGGTCGTAAACAGGGTGGGAAGAGGAGGGAAAAGTGTTTGCTTGTTGTTGGTGCTCTCCTCTTGATGGGGCAACATGAGCTTAACACCACCGCTGCTATTGTGTACTGAAAACATTACAGCAAACATGAGCGTGGTGAAAACTGGCAGAGAGAATTTGATATGGAAGATGTACATAATGGACTCGTGCTGTGTGGCCGAGAAACCTTCTATTTGTGTGAGCTTTACATGCGTGAATATAGCAGGATCCATATATCACATATGTATGTACACATGCGGCGGTAATGGAAAACGTGTCTGTGAACGTGTTTGTGTCTGTGTACGCAATAAAATATGGACGCAGCTCCTCTCCTAATTACGACTCGGATGTGTCCCTTGAGTTTTGAGAGCAGGCTGTTCACCACTCCACTTCAAATGCTTTCAGCTCACACACAAACCAAGCCTCGAGATGGCAGATCAGAAAGCTCTGTCACATCACGAACATCTAAGGAATTTGAGGAGCCGAGATTTTATCACTGCAGGACTGTAGAAATTCTTAATTTGAGTCCGCATTCAGGCTCCAGCTATCATCTGTCTGTCATCTTGATTAAAGCGTTTCTGTGTTTGATTTAAATGTTGACAGTTTTGGACATTCACATGGTTACAATGTAAAGTAAAAAGAGCAAAATGTGATCATGATGGAAGAAGAAGTGACCGTGAACTGCTGAGGTGTGAGAGGTGATTTGTTGAAATGGGTGAAGTGATGCTATGATGAGGTTTATGTAAGAAAAGGAGAGGATTAGGTGTCAGCATTGCAGATAGCCTTGCAGGTGTCTTTCTCTCTCTCTGTTCTGTCTCTCTATCCCTCACTCTGTCTGTCTTTTTCTATCCTCGCTCCGTGCCCTCTGGTCTTGGATTATGACAAATGGACACAGGACAAAAGACTTCAAGTTCATGCGCAGCCATAGAGATGTTGATTCATCCTGTATCAAATAACTTCATATTATTGATTTCCTTTGATTCTTTGAAGTATGTTATACATTTATGCATGTGAACGTGTGACGAATGTGTAGCCGTCCCCTCATTTGTGCATTTGAATCACGGTTAGGCATCGAAAGGTGTCAAATATCAAAAGGTGGCATTGAATGCTTGGTCAGATTTCTCGGCTTATTTATCCGTTCTTTGATCAGATGTGTCCTGATCTCAATCAAGAAACTTTAAACTTTCAGCCCAACCCTCAACCTATAGAAGAATTGGATGTCTAACCCTACCGAAATCAAATGATGTCGGGTGCATCATGGGTATTGTTTCCGTAGGCCTCCTACCCACATGTGACGTTGAATGCAAGGACAGCTGTAGTACATCTTGTGTCAATTGATGGAGTGAGTTTTTATGTATAAATTCATCACATGGATGCTGCAGGGCAAACATGGATAATGTATGTTTGCGTGCCTGTGTGCGCATGTGTTTATGTGTGTCCCCATGTAAATGCATGCAATCCCATTTGCATGTATTTCACACATGCTCACATTAATTTGTTATTTATAAAGAAGGTTCTTCTTTTCATCTTCCCTTTTCATGTGTTCTTTTCTTCTAGCCTTCCAGCTCTTGCTCTATTTCTCACGTTCTCATGTTTTCTTTTCCAAAAACTCTTGTGTTGGCTACTTTGGTGCCGAAGCCAACAAAATATCTCACTTCTGTGTGTGTGTGTGTGTGTGTGTGTGCGTGTGATGATGGCTGTTTTTATAATGCCCCCCTGCAAATTTGCATATGTATATGTGCAGATTGTATGAGAAGAGCTGTCACACTTAGAGCAGTTGGATGGGGAGGGCGATGGGGGCTGTTGCAAGGATTGTGTGTGTGGTTTATGTGTGTGGAAGGGGGGTCGTGTTGGTGCTTTCACCCCCCCAGACAAAGCCGGCCACTGCTCCCAGATGGTAGTCTGCTCTCTTCGGCCATGTGTCTGGTGTGTGTGTGTGTGTGTTTATGGACAGATACAAAGACGGAGAGAGTGAGTGAAAAATTTGCAAGTGTGTGTGAGATGCAGACAGAGGATGCTGATGGATGGACAGGGACTGTGTGGGTGTGGACACATGGACTTATAGGTGGAGAATGTGAGACTTTAAGGACTCCAAGGAGCATCCCTTGGGTGGCTTTGCAGCATGTGACTAAAAGCAACCCCAGGTGGTCTTCCATGTTGTCTGTGCAGTGTTCAGAATGCATTGCAATACATAATGCAGGACAGATGGATAAAGAGAGGCGTAGCTAGAGAAAGAGAAAGTGTAGTTTGAGAGGTTGACTCACAGACAGACAAGGGGGAAGGGAGGTAGAAGAAGAACAGAGGTAAGGATTGGTGATTCTTTGTCTTAGTGGTGATGACCTAGAGTTGCCCATGGACGTCTGGCTAATGGGGTCAGCATTAAAGACCAGGCGTCAGGATTATACCTCCATCAACTGTCTGCTGGACAGTGAGACAATGGCAATGCATGACAAGGTTGTTTACTTTCGAGAACGTTTGATTGATTTTCAGAAAGTCATATTTCAGATGAAATGTGGACAATGGCCTCTTTTGACATGGTTAAATGTATAGAACGCAATATGTTTTTGCCTTTTACAATGGCATGATTTGTACTTTTCACTTCCAAGTGTCTTTCAGATGTGTTTCAGTCAAAAGTCTTCATGTTGAGAAATAGCTAAAAGAGTCCCGATATTCAATATGAAATCTCGCCTAAGGGTTCTGTCTAAATCCTGGTGTCCCCCTGGGGGGCTGTATGTTAAAACAAGCCTGCAGCCCTGTTAAGAAGGGGCTATCTATCGCTTGGACAGACTCCAGCCTCTCTGACCTTGATGTTTGTTTTCCTTGTATCCCCAGACATAAACATGGCTCTTGCATCCAGACACACAGACAGACAGGAAGTTATCCTCTCTGATGTCTTTCTCTTGCATCTGGCTCCTCAGTGAACACTGGGCAGATGTATTGGGTTTGAAAGTGTGTATGTGCATGAGTCCGAAGTCATGTGAACCCAAATGGTGTGTGAATTTTTCAGTGTGCATTTCATCACCGCCACTCCTGCCTCCCTGGCCTTTCTCCTCTCTCATACCTGTCAGACTGGTTCTCTCTCTCTTTCATTAAAGCAAAGCCCCTCTCCTTTTTCTTGACCACGTCGTATTTTGTTATCTGACAAGAAACCAGACTCCCTTATGACAACCCTTTGCCCCATGGTTCAAAGTGCCAAGATAACCATTCTCTATTTATACCTTTATTGAGGCAAGCCCTTCTCTGCCAGCGAGCGGTCTGGCAGGGAATGCTGTCCATGCTGGACATGCCCTGTTCTCCCCAGGCTCTGGTACTGCTGTGGTCTGCCAAGTTGCAGGGCCAGATTGCCTGTAATAGTCCTGCCATTTTCCTCTCATCATCTGTCAGCACTCTGGATCCAACTGCAGGGTCCAAAGAGGACTACCACTCTCCAATTAAAAAGGTTAATTTGCCCTCGCCCATCTCTTCCGCACCCCCCGCCCCGCCACAGCTTGCTATGTCTTCATTAGCGCTCATTTCTGCTTCTGTGTAGCTTTTCCTTTGAATTTCTCCCTTTCCTACTTTTTTAGTTGCCTTTTGTAAACACTGTTTTACATGGAAAAGGTGAGGGTGAGATTCCATTAGCATATTTTTGTCTGAGAAGGCGTTTTTTTTTGTTCTTGATGGTGGCAAAGTGCTCTTTTTCATCGCCTTCTCTCAGTTAAAATCAGCTCAATTTCTGATGAAACTGAGCAGCCTCAGTATAAAAGAAACAGGAGATTAAAGAAATAGTTCAACATTTTGGGAAATACACTTATTTTCTTTTGCCGGCCAAGGATTGAGTAGATTGACTCTATGTCCATGCTTAAAACTCTTTTTCTTTAAAATAAGTAGATGTCATTCAGTTGCTTCTAGTACAAGAGCTGTAGCACTAATAATATGCAGTAAATTACCACTTCTCAAAAAGGTGGTTTGCTTTGTTAAGAACTCGGGTTGCACAACAAGTAGCAGACAAATGCGTGACGTATTACAATTATTCTAAGAATTCTTTTAATTAGACACTAAGAGGAAAACCTGCTTATCTCGCAAGACAAGGAGAAAGGAGGTTGACTGATTTACGTGGTGGCCATACCTCATTGTCATTATCCTCTCACACTAGTGCCAGTTTCTTAAGCCTAAGCCAAACCTGAGAGGATGAGAAGTATGCAAGTGAGAGCTGCTCCTGTGGGATGAAGAGTCACCAGCTTACTTTCGTCATCTGCGATCTGGCCTGTTCAGACTGAGGGAGCGGAGATCTTGTTCGGACAGACACCTCCCTGTTTCTCCAGCTCTGCTCGGTGCTTTGGCCTTGCTCCTCTTAGTTTCTTCTTCCTCTCCCATCCCCCTGTTCTACTCACTCCTGCCATCTTATTATCTGAGAGGTAGAAAGAAAGGGCCTCCTCTGATCTCCTCTCCTCCTTTTCTGCTTCTTCTTGCCTTAAGCTACAGCAGTGGCATCATAAGGCGAAATACCCACTTCCAGCCACCCCTGCCCCCTCGTCCCTTCAGTTTATCTGAATAAAATATATTTGGATGTATGTGGACATGTCACTTTGCGAACCCAAAGTCCAGGAAGGAAGCTGCCCCCAACCGCTGCCTGCACTGCTGCTTTCTGTCAGTTACCACTGTTGTCAAAGCTCCATCCCTGTGTCAGGGTAACACAGCCAGCAAATGTTGTGGGGCTTTTTTGTGCTTACTTTTGAGTATCAGGGTCTTTAGAACAGGATATTGAATAGGCAGTTGAGATATAGCATTTGTTTTTAAAGGATAATGCAGGCATTTTCACTTTTTGGCTCATTCTGTTTGTGGCTAAAGTCAGACTTTAGCCCATTTTATAGACTTAGATTTTTGGCAATAGTCATTTTACAGACCTTTGCCCAGAGTTATTTGGGTAAAAATATTTGAACATGATGCAGTAAGACAAAGTTATTGCCTGCAAGAAAAGGAGCTGAATTTGCATAAATGTATTATGATTTTGTATTTTGGATATATTCTAAAATAAAAAGAAATTGCTCAAAGGTTGGATTTTATTTCATCACACACTGTATGCAATGTCTGAGAGTGTGGGCAACTTCGACAATGAGCACAAAATACAGGTCCAGTCATACAATTAGTTTACCATAATAAATCAGTTATAGCAGCTGCGTTGTCATCTGCTGTTAAGTATAGTGGCATACTAAATGACATTGGGGGTCACTCTTGGTAGTTCTAGCCATTAACATAAGCTAATGACTTGGAAGGATGAACAGGAGGTGGAGATAAAGAGGGAGAGAAGGTGGGGAAGAAGGGGGATGTTGTCTGGCTCCCTCACCCACCATTAAGGGCCTGCCCCTGAACTTGAAGAGCGGGCCAGTTTCCCATGCACTGGCGGCACAGGCAAGCCCTCTTTGGTTACACAAAATGTCTGCCTGTATGGCCACGGAGAGAGATATTATTAGCGTTATTTTGCCTCCGATATCTGAGAGCATGGTGCTTTTAGGCTCCCTTGTTTGAGTGGCTGACAGACACTTGAGTTTCTGCAGCAGATTAAATGAAATTTTAGCAGCTTTTTCTTGGGGCCAGGCCATAAAACCACACAAAGGAAGCAGCTGCCACTAATGTAATCTAGAATGGGGTGCTGCAGTGTAAAGCTGTCCGCCACTCTTTTGTTTTTCCCTTCTTCTCCTCTCCACAGCTTTTTACACCATTCTCGACACCCTTCAACTACACCCCTTCCTCTTCAGATAATATCCTTGTTCTTTCACTGCCCTTAATTCCTCTTTTCATCAGCTATCCCTCCATGTACTGCAAAGGTGATGAAACCGGACGAGAGCAATAAAGGCCATGTGTTTTAAGAGCAAACATGTCTTTTTATGTCTTTATATATCTATACGGCCATGTCAAAGGTACATGAGATAGCTGTTGGGTCGTCTCTGAAGCGTCCTCCTCCTGGGATCATCTGTAGGCCTTCACCATATCAGCTGGACATGTATGGAATGAGCATATAGGATCTTTACAGTTTGACCTTGCGCAAACCTACAAAGTTCATCTCTCGGAATGCAACACAAGCAGTCCCCCGGGGTCAATGCCCCCACGACCTCTGAGTCAGTCAGAGGTTGTCAGCCCCTCTCAAAATGACTGGGTGGATGTGCAGAACCTGAGTTCATGCTGGCATGGAGTGGAGTTATATTCCTGTCAGGGCTGTCATTGTATAAGTGACATAAGAGAGAGGAAGCCAAAGAGGCAGAGAGACAGAGAGAAATTGCAGGAGTGCACACAAATTCTAAATAATGAAAGCCATTTGTTAATTACATTTTTTAAACCATTTGGAGTGGACATTTGCATCAGCGCAGTACAGTTTTAGCATGTTGGTGATGCTTTACATTGAGACTCCACTGTTGCCCTCTGTAAATGAAGTTTTATAGTCTGTTAGAGAAGCAATGGCACAAACATCTGGCCCATAAATCTCAGGTGGTGCTGCGAAGTGCAGCTTGAGAAACAAGCTCTACCCATCCCCTGATCAGCCATTAATCCAAATTTCAGCACTTCCACACTGACTTATTTATATGCGGTTGGTTAGCTGGTAAGCTTTCCAGGAGTGAAGGCATTGCATTGGAAAGTACTGCTGTAGTATTTAATGCATAGGACAATAAACTACAGTACAGTTTAGCACATTGCTTTAGCAGAGTTCTGACCCCATTGGCTGGCTACATAATACACTGCGTGGATTGGCATTGTGCCTTTATTGGCAGTATGTTTTTGTGTTAATATGTCTATGACTTTGTGGACACTTTCTGTGCAGAAACGATAGCTTGAAGGTGGATGCCGCCATTCAGGGAGTCAGTCAGTCAGTCAGTCAGTCAGTCAGTCAGTCAGTCTTTACATGCGTGTGTCCTATCTTGCAGCTGTCTGTGAATAAATCCTTCTGTCACCATGGGCACACAGGCTTTCTTCACATATCCTGTTCATCATGGATTTCCAAGGTCTAAAAGCTCATTTTAGCTTTTCTCTAAGACATACAGTATATTATATGTCAAGAGGGAGGAATTTATTGTTGCTTTTTTGCCCATGATTCCTCGCTGATGCACTGGTGAAGCTTGTACCTCTTACCGTTGTGCTCCCTCTGTCTTTATCTCCTTCACTAGCTCCATCTGTCTTATTATCTTTTCTCTTTTACCTTTGCTTCTTATAAAGAGTGCTCATAAAAACAAGAGAATTTGGTTTGGGGCAGCACATACAGTATGCATGTATGCAACACACATGCATAGTTGCACACGTAACACCAACACCACACATGTTTAGTTAAACCCAGCGACCCAATAGAAATAGCTCTTGCCCCCCTTTTGCCACCCTCCTTTTCTGCTCCTCTGCTCCGCCCTCCCTCCTTCCCTCCCCAGGGTAGGTTGCTATAGCCCCCCTTATAAACATAGTGATCTATAGGAGCCCTAGACCCAGACAGATTTTTGGCATGGCTGTGCAGGTAGCATTCCAGCACGGTTTGAGATCTTAGGGCCCTAGCCTCGTTAAAAGCCTGATTTATGCTCTACAGCTGGGCACAAAGGAACCTACAGGTTGGCTACCTTAATTAATATCACGCTCGCTACTGCTTGGACCTATGCATGTTCCTGACACACCTCTAGGGAGAATAAGCGGAAGGTTCCACATGTATTTTTAACAGGCCAGTGACGGTGTAGGTGTGCACAGGATGTAACTGAAAAGACACAGGTAGCTGACTTCAAATGATTCTTACAAAGATGTATGGGTCCACAAAGTTAAACGTATCACTGATCTAAATGCAAAATTTCCCTTCTGTTGGAATACAGCTCTGTGTGTTGCCTTTCTTAGGCCCTATTATCCACCATTTTACCCGCTTCTCTTGCATTGCTGTAGCTGCTGATCAGACCACATGTCTTCAATTAGTTGGCAGGAATCTGGTATGGTGAGCCTCGGAGATGAAGAATTGTGTGGAGTGTGGCCTGCCATTGCCAAACATATGGCCCATCCATCTTATAGACTGTTACTGATGGTAAACGTTACATGTAGGTATTAACTGGCTGCCTTCACCCCGTTCTAACCCTCCAGCCTTTTCAGTGGCATGTACAGTACACTCTTGTGTCACTGGAAAACAATATTGTGCTCTGCAATGTGCTCTGCAACCTTGGCTCATTTGATTTGGTGACCATTTATTTGGGGCATTTCTCCAAAACAATCATGTCATAAAGGTGTGCCCTGGTTGGTGTCAAGCCTGGGGTCGTCCCAGCACTATTAGTGTCAGGTTCTTGCATTGAGCAGAGGAGCACTAAAGGAAACATTTGTAGGTCACTTTGGATGTCTGACCACGTCCTTGCTCTGCCATGTCTCTTTCCGCTTCTGTCACAATGTCTTGAAGGGGCTGAATTAGGGCTGAACAGGAGGCCATTTTGCAATTTTAATCAGGGTTTGGAAAGCGTCTGGTTGAGAAGTGGCCCAGCACTGTTTTCTCCTCGTGAATTAATAATGGAACAGGGAATGGAGGGTTGGATGAATGGATGTTGGTGGGTTGGGGCACTGAGGTCTCACTGTTAGTGGCCCTGTCCTTATTACAGGATGGGGGGAACTCACCCATCGTGACATTGCAGTGAATTTAAGAGGGTAAAATGAGATTGTGTGATACTGTACCGACATTTAAAAACATACACTGAACTTGTGATAGAATCAGTTTTCATCCAAAGTCTGCGGTTACCACATGTATAAGCACATGTCTTTCAGCTTCCCCCTTCTCTGTTCCTCAGAAAAATGGATTTGCGGGCTACATCTGACCCTGAGATACCCCTCGATCTAAAGAGTCCGGCTATTGATGCCTCCTTAACCACTCGACCACCGTGTGCACAGTCACACATAGCAGATGGGACGCGTGTTAAACCCTCATCCTCCACAGCTCCGGGCCACGGGACACTCCAACACACTGGCCCTCTTGTTTTAAAGTGCCATGTCCCTCCACAATGCCTTGAGGCTCGTATGCATAACGAGCTGCTATGGTTGGCCCAAGCTCACATGCCCTGGTCCTTTCACCCTGAGGTGGTAGGACAGGGTGAAAAATAACTGCATGTTTAAATCGGCCCTTGTTCGCTGGTATCTAAATGATGGCCCATGCTTGAAAGCTTCTGGGGCTACTGCGAGCGTGTTCAGGAACAAACAACTGAGGTCAACATTAGTGGTAACTTTGTGTTTCGTAACAGTTCCCTGCTTCCGCCCGAGCATGAAAATGTGGTATTTTACTGGCGATCAAAGTGCATCTGGAAGCCCATACCCATCTTCAGTGCTGTCCCACAGAGATTAAGATAATGATGAGTGTCTTTCCCTGTTTTGCCCCTTCTCTTTTCCTTCGCCCGTTCTATGTGTCTCATTTTCTCTGGAAATATTATTTACAGTGACGGAGCACCTCAGGCAAAGGTGGGAGGAGGAAAAAAGACTTGTACACACTGGCCTGATGGATGGTTTTTGAGATCTGCCCGGCTCTAAATGAGTGGGTGGAGAAGATGAGAGGTGTATCGTGGCACAGGTGTTTATCGCCAAAGGTAGTGTCCCTCTGAGCTTAGGAAAAGGAAGATTTAGAGAAACTATTTGTGTGTGTGTGTTAAAGGCCAAGAGAAGAGTATTTCAGAGGCAAAAGAAAAGGTTGAGGGAGAAACCTTCTTCAAATGTGTGTGTGTGTGTTTGTGTGTGTGTGTGTATGTGTGTGTGTGTGTGTGTGTGTGTGTGTGTGTGTGTGTGTGTGTGTGTGGAGGACAGACCCACTTTAACCTCTCTCAGTGCTGTCACCGGAGCATGTTAAGAAAATAGCGTGATGGAAGGAGGAGTAACAAAGGAACATGCAGGCTGCATGAGGGACTGAGAGCAAGAGGGAGAGGGAATGGCTCTATCCTCAAGACAGGCTGAAGTGGTTACTCAGTCCAGTGTGTGTGTGTGTGTGTGTGTGTGTGTGTGTGTGTGTCCGGACTTCCGTCAGCTCAGAGATACCGGACTGCAGGTCTGTGCCTGCAGATCAGGTGAAGTCTCCTCACAGCCCACTCTTCCTCTTCAGTTTATCTTCATTCTCTCTGCCTCACTCACCTGCTATCTATCTATCTATCTATCTATCTATCTATCTATCTATCTATCTATCTATCTATCTATCTATCTATCTATCTATCTATCTATCTACTTATGTTTCACCCTACTTTACTGCTTTTAAGTGGCAATGTATTTATGGCTACTTAACTTATTTAAGTGCTTTATCTGTGCATGTATGCTTTGTGCATGTCTGCCTGTAGTATGTAATGTGTGATAAATACAGATAATATCATATTATAGTTTTTACCTTCTTGACAGTCATTTAGTAAGTCCACTTGGGCCTTAAACCAGCAGTAGACAAGTTGCTTTAACTAATCATTACAAACTCAACCAGTGCCTTGATTTACTTATATTTCCTTATTTTATTCTTTACATAAATGTTCAGCTTTGTTTTTTTCTTAGTGATGCTTCTCACTATAACACTATCCTGCTGTAACACTGCAAACTCCCCTGTTGTGGAATTAACAGAAGAGTATCTTATTTTACGAAGTAAATGTTGATTGCACAATCTAATGACCATAGAATAATGGCACCATCTGTGTTAAGAAAAGTTGTCACTTTTAATATGGGGTTAAAATATCAGAAACACCAACATACAGCAGTTTTTAGTAGAGCGCTTCATGCAGGTGGTGACACATAATTTGTCAGGAAGGAAAGCCTCTTGTTCTGTGTGCATTCGAGGTAGAAATCTGTATCACACTGCCACAATATAACACAATTCTGTGTCTTTTAGCAAGATAGTTAATTCATACTTGATCCAAGGTTGCTGCAACCTGGATGATGTGGTACTTTTGCCCTTTGGCTGCTTGCAGTTTTTTATGCTCTTCACATTCAGTGTGATGGTCATTTTTGAAGTCAGAGCCTCAGACCCATTCCTGTCTGAGCTGTGATTTGGGAATCCTGTTTTCCATTGTCAACACAGTTTGCTTTGACATACAGATTGTTGTAGTTGAATTTTTTTGTGACATAATATCTGACATATTGGTTTCTTATGATTTCCGTTAATCCCTCATGTTGCTCAGAATATTCACGAGGAGAGCTGCTGATTATCAGAGCTTTTCTCTAAGCTTTATAGTACTGTGACTGTAATGTGTTCGCTTTACATCTCCACAGTCTTTATCCACGCGGTGTTTGAGCTGTTCTGTCCAGCTTCCTGCATGTTGGCAAAGACTGAAGAGGGGGATAGTGAGGAGGTCAGATACAGGGCTCTGTATGCTCCATTGAAGCCGAATCGCGTCCTGGCAAATGGTATGCAGGCTCATAACGCGCTCCACTCGTCCAATAGCCAGAGACGAAACAGTTTTGACAGTGTCGAATGCCCTGCCCCGGGGGCCTTATCATCCTCCGCTGCTTGCCTGCCTCCCTCCCCTGTTTCTCTTCTCCTGATGCTATCTATCTGGAGATTTATGCAGAAATGTGCAGCTAGTCGACCTCCCTAGTCCCCCTCCATCCTTTCTGCAGGGACGCCAGCCTGTCATAAGCTGAGCTATGCAGAGATAGTGAAGCTCAGGCTGCTGGCCTCATGTCTTACGGAGGCTTTCTTGTCTGAGCACTTCAAACAGGGATGATGCTTGTAAGGAAAGACAGCAGATGCTCTCATCTGAATATTACAGCCTGTATTTTAGGAAGTAAAGAAGGTGAAAATGTATGCTCTGTTGTGTTCTATTGTATTCCACTGTATTCCATTTTATTCTGTTATATTCTTCATCAGCCTATTTTACTCTGTCCTCGTCCCCTTAAGCTGCAGTTTATTGAGACATATCTTTTCTTTGACAGAACACTTTTCACATTTCCCCTCTGAAGTGTTCAGAGACTCCTCGCCCATCTGGGATATTGCCCGAGTCCAAAAATACTCCTGCTTGATTAAGTCTTCTTATGTACCTGGATATGTGTGCTTAAACTGACACTTGGCAGTTTGCAGTTTCTTTGATTCCCCTCCTTTATTTAATACCTACTCCAATGAGCGCTGGCTTTTGTTGATGGCAGTTTGATCCTGTGAAGTGGATCCCAACTCAATAAATAATCTCCGCGGATGCTTACATAAGCGATGGTCCATTTAATTAGACTGGTTAAGCTTAGAAGCCCAGAGGTCTTTTCACTGTACCATTACAGCTAGGATGAGAAACAACAGCATGCAGCCTCCCACCGATGCTGGTAAGCAGAGAGCAAATAATGATCTGCATCAGAGACACGGCTGGCCCAGCCTATTATAAGGTTTGCCGGACCGAGCCGCACCCAAGCACGAAGCAGTCCAGCTGGGCTTAGTTGGAATGGCGGAATGGATGGATAGATGGAGGGATAGAGAGATGGATGGACGGACGGATGGATGGGTGGGTGGACGGTCAGTTCAAACACAGTTCAACTGAGAAGAGATCAAAGGGAGGAAGGTTACACAGAGAAACAGACAGCGCAGAGCGACACTAATTTTGAAATGATTGTAGTGTAGTGTATTACATACTAATGTCCATGCACACACACACAAATACATCAGTATACATGGGCAGAGTCATGTGGTCATACTCACTAACAATGAGCATACATGCCCAAGAGAAAAACACTCAATAGCATGCAAAAGCACATGCATATGAAAAACACACTTACTTGCCCAGCAAACACACACACACACACACACACACACACACACACACACACACACACGCACACATTTGTCTATTGTGTATGGAGCATGCATTCATTGGCCCCTGTGTGGGTGCCATCTGTCCATAATGGTTTCTTAGTGGCTCAGAGAGACGCCTCAGTTCCACTGTTGCTCTTATCAACTTTCAGGAGAAGGAGAGGGGGAAAGGAAAGGTAAGAAGTGTGAAAGTCTGATTGGAGACAAAGCCACAGCCAGCAGATTACTTAATTCTGGGCACAGGCCCTCAAAGACCACCATGCATCTTTATCTGGAGATCTGCCCCCCCCCCCGCTTGTTCATGCCAGCTCGGCCTTTCTTGCCTGACTCTACCTCTCTTTCCCCATATTTTGCTCTCTTAGCTCTCCTTTCCTTTTCTTGCTGCACCTGTCTACGTCTCCTTCTTTTTTCACTTGTCTCCCTGTGTGATGTGTGCAGTGGTTAGTGGTCAGTTTCTCCCAATTGTGTAATGTGTGACTCCAGCACCAGCCAGCGTTGCAGGCTCTGGTCCACATCAGACTTGTAAAAGGCTGGGATTCAGGCCTGTTCTATTCCCTGGCTGGCTTTCTGTTTAGCAAACCGTATTTCCTGCATCCGGCTTTGTCTCAAGAACAAGTGTTGGTCAAACAAGCCTTTTGTCTGTGGCCAGTGGCTCAGTGCACCACAACGAGTCTGGCCGGGGACAAAGAAGTGAGTGTATGAGCCCTTGTGTGTGTGTGTGTGTGTGTGTGTGTGTGTGTGTGTGTGTGTGTGTGGCTGTGGCTGTGGCAGAGAAACACAGACAAACAGAGAGAAAGATAGAGAAGTAAGGAGGAAGGTCAAGGCTGGCCAGCTGCTCTATCAGGTATTTCTGCAAATACAGACAGATGCAGAGGCTGATAAAACATCTTCCAGTGATAATGTGTGAAACACCACAACACCCAAGTATGAAATTAGCAATGAATAAATCTGCTCTCACACTCGTGAGTCCCTGACGGATGATTTTAGTTCATTTACCAGCACCTTTTTTTCTTCCACTTAGATCTTTAAGTCAGGTGAAAGTCATGAACGACAGAGTGAATTTAGAAAATGCAAAAGCTCTAATGGGTACCTTGGAGCTTTCACCGCATCCCCACCTCCTTCCTCAACCTGTCCTCTCCTGCTTCACCCTTTAGCCCTGTCCACTCCCTGACTGTGAATACCTGAATGACATAAACAGAGTCGTAATCACATTAATGGCGGTTACGGTTGAGGCACTCTTAAGAAGCACTGTATTGACAAGCCTCCATCTTCCCAAGGCACTCACTCCAACACCTATAAACACTTATGAATATTGGCAAAGACCTGCTATTAGCATAATCACTTTTCAGGTGTGTGTGAGTGCTCTCGAGCTTAGGCGACTGATAACTCCAGGAAATGGCAGTGACATGCTGTGTCCCCCAGTGTCTCTGTGCCTTCCTCTTCCTCCTTCTTTTGGAAGACATGCGAGCTAATCCTGTTAGCTCGTTCCTCCATTAGCTAAATGACCAATATCAGTGAGAGCTGCGTGGTCACACCAGGACAGCCTGAGCCCACTTTCAGGCTTGGTCAAGGACAAAACCAAAAAAAATAAAAATGGAGTTCAAGCCAAGTCTGCTAACTCTTGGATGTGTAGACAGAAAGTTTCAGGGAGTGTGTAGCCTACAAGGATGATGGATGTGATTGAAAGATGAAGGGAGGAAGAGACAGTTGATGACAGTTTTTTCTTAACGGATCATTAACCTGCCAACACTGGGTCAAGGTCACGGTTGTCTTGGTGTCTGTTGTTTTGTTTGTTTGTGTTTGTGGCTGTGTTTTGGCTGATGGGACGTAGGGGGAAGGGGCTGGTGTGTGTGCTCTGTGTGCTCTGTGTGCATGTGTGCGGTGATTGAGAGAGACGGAGTGCGTGTGAGACTGGCTCTAGGGGTTGGGTCACTAACAATAGAACAATCTGCATGAGCAAAGTGTACATGATGCATCAGCCTCGTCGACCGCTTGTGTGCATTGCTTTGTCTGGTCAGTGCTGTTGTCTGGGATGGCGGTGTGAGTATGGTGTCAGCAGCTATGAGCAGCCATGTCTGCCGTTTAAGGCGCCATAATTTCCCCCTCTGGCCTTGCGTCAGCCGGCCTTGTGCTTTTTGCATGAGCCCTGGATCATATTCTCTGCCTGATAGCAGTGCACTGTGTCCGTTAGACACCATAATAGCCTCCCTCTGCTTTGTGCTGCAATGTGCTGAAATGGCTTTGAAGGAGTTGTTAACCCCCCTTCTCCTTCCTTTGACTTCTCTACGTGTCTCCTCAGTGCTCTGCCTCTTTAGTTCTTTATATTTCCCTTTTTTGTGATTATCGTTCTTCCACTTTTCTGCTCCTGATCCTCCTGCCCTTCTCCTATATGCTTTCTGTCCTCTCTCCCCCAAAGTCCTCTCTCTCAGCCCCTGCCATGAAATGGCAGCTAAGGGGTTGTCAGTGTGGTTTCTCCTCTCTGCTGATCCTATTTCAAAGGGACCTGGAGATCCAGCATTAGCCCCAGCTCTTCTGCTCTCCAGCCCTAACTCTCCACAGACTTGAGAGTTAATGGAAGGAGAGAAACAGACGGAGAGAGGGAGCTCTCCTTTATTCCATTAGAGGACATACTCATTTATAAGATCATCCATCCTCCCTCGCACAGTTCTTCGCTTTTCTTACTTGCAAAAAAAAAAACAAAAAAAAACTTCAAGGCCGTCAAACGCCTTGTCAGAATGTCTTTTCTCCCTTTGAATAACTGTCCTTCCCTTCCTTTGAGGACAGCTATTAAGGACAATAGTGGGCTTATTTAGATATCTTCTTTGCCGATGCTGTTGTGAATCTGGGCCAGCGTTGGTCTGGCTTGTTGATGCCCATCAATGTGTCCACTGCCTGGATGGGAATAACAATTATTGTCACTCCTCGTGGCATGAGCAGAGTTTGTCAAATGTCCACAGATGGACTTGTGATTGCATAGCACAAGACGTTATTTTCAATACATAAGAAAATGAATTTACTACTGGCTTTGAAGTGCTGTGTTGTGGCTCTTGTGCCCTTCAGAAATGTGGTGGGTTGTCATCAGGAATGTCCCCTTCACGCCACACTTCTCTCCCTTCTTTTCCCGCTCTCTTTCCTCGACTTCCGTGATTCAGTGAGGGCGTTCTTCCCTCTGACGGACACGTCTGTGTCTCGGAGGAAAAGACGACATTCTCGCCAGCCCCCCATCTCCCTCACCGTAACAGAGAAAATCATCTATTTTCCTCCTCATGCATATACACTCTGCTCACACATTAAGACAGGATTGAGGAACTGTGTATAGGCTGCAAATCAAAGCAAAGTGAACAGGAGAAGCCAGGTTATTGCAACCGTTTTATGGGTGATATGGGGCTTTCTATTTAAGCCATAAAAACACACACATAATCAGGAAACATACATATAGCCAAAGCCAATGTAATGGGCATGTTTTATTTGTGCTTATGAGAGAGGGAACAAAAATGTGTATGGGCAAATGGCTTTTTTATGATGGAAAAATTCCATACTGGGTCAAAGCCCCTTGCAGGTGGCAGCAATTAACTGTAATTTTTGCAGATTGTAATGATCCATAATTTACCAGTATACCCCCCTTCCAACTCTTTTCAGTCAAGAGAAAAAGGTTTGTGTGGAGGTTTGATTGGGCGCACATTTTATGCCGTGTTCTGCTCTTTAAGTGAGATTGTTCGGAAGGGGCCAAGGTGGCCGTGGATACATGAGACAGAAAGGAGAACCACAAATCACCAGTCTGCTCTCTCTGTAGCTCATCCACAACATCCCTCTTTTCTCACAGCAGCCATCTTCTCTTTCTGTCCCTTCTTAACCCCTTTGTCTCTCAGCCACAGCAGGCTTAAGAAATGCAAGACTGTCCATCCACCATCTTAGGGATCGCTCATAGTCACAATCACACGCACATGGCCTATCTTCCTCTCTCCCTTGTTCTCCCTCTCCAGCACAGTATAGCCATGGTTGTGGGTTCGGTGTCTGCAAATGACTTCAGAAAAATGCCCTCCAGTGAAAAAGAAAAAAGAGAAGAAAGGATAAGAAAGCCAGAAGATGAAAGAGGGTGCACATTTGCAAGTGGCGGATGCTTCTTATTTTGCATATCTCTCACTTCTGCTTTCCCCTTCTTCTCCTTTTTCTATTCACCTGAGAGGATTTAAATAAATCCATAAAGCATGAAATATCAGAAATAGAAAAGTAATGCATGAAATGCATTTTCATAGGAGCCTCCCCACCCACACACAAACACATACACAATTTTCCCTTTCGCATCTTTTTGCCGTGAATGTGTGTTTTTGGTGATAAACGATGGTGCAATTTATTAACATGTGACCTCTTATTTGTATTCAGCATTAATATGCAGTATCAGATACGTGTCCCACTTTAGCCTAGCTAATTCTGTAAACATAGTATTGGAGGGGAGATGAGTGTGTTTAACGAGATTAGGCGTGCATTGTCAGGCAAATCTCCGGTCAGTGTGCAAGTGCTATTGAAAGTCAATTATTTGAAATATTCCTATGCCTGCTCAACTGTGTAAATTGTGTATTTGCTGCCTGAGCTATCTCTCATTATTGTTTTATTTATTCTTTTGTTAAGCACACACCTACTGGAAGTGAATGCTGGTTTGAAAAATGTGTAAAATGCATGTTTAATCTTTCACATATGATTAAGTTCAGGATCTTATATTTTGTGATAACAGTTTTAAAATGCATTGTGCAGTGTGGTAAAATTCAGTCATGCTTAATGAGGACAGAAGTAAAAAGGAAGATTTATATCTCTGTGTTGCACCATTTCAGGATTTTAAACTCTTTTTCAAGCTTCAGTCTAATCACAGTCATGTTGGCCAGATATAATTAGCGATGTAATGGGGCCATATTTTGAAAGTGTTAAATTAAATGGGTTTGCTGCTACATTCTGCCACATTCCCTCAGTTTTTGATGATCATATTGAACATTTTTTGATAGATTTTAAAACCTCACTTTCATCATTGAACTATCATGAACCATTTTGAATGATTTTATAGTATTGGTGTAATATCTGTTAGTTGTTCATCAACACGTTAAGCCTGTTCTATCATGTTACCAGGCCAAATTTAAATTTGATTTCTCTCTGTGTCCTTTTTTTTTATCAGATAAAGATGAGCCCAGCAGTTACACCTGCACCACCTGTAAGCAGCCCTTCACCAGTGCCTGGTTCCTGCTCCAACATGCCCAGAACACCCACGGCTTCCGCATCTATCTGGAGAGCGAACCTGGCAGCCCCCTCACCCCCCGCGTGGCCGCAGCCCCTGGGATGGGGGGTGACTGTGCCTCCTCCCAGCCTCCACTTCATGCTGTCCATTTGGCGGATGGCAGTCCATACAGCCTCCTGAGGATGCCTGGCTCTGGGTCTGGCAGGGATTCAGCGTCCACACCTCGTGAGGGCCGTTACCCCCGAACCCCACCGCTTTTCAGCCCGCCACCACGCCACCACCTCAGCCCTGATGACCTGGCCCTGGCAACCCACCATCCCAGCGCCTTTGACAGAGTGATGAGGCTGAACTCAGTGCCATTAGAAGCCCCTCCGACCATGGACTTTTCTAGACGTCTACGTGAGCTGGCTGGGAATGCCACTGGGGCTTCCCCACCTCTCTCCCCTAATAGGCCCAACCCTATGCAACGGCTGCTGCAGCCATTCCAGCCAGGTTCTAAGCCTCCATTTTCAGCTACACCTCCCCTCTCCACCTCTCAGTCACCTTCTGGCTCACGCTCCACCCCCAATACCACATCCAATGCGATCCAACCAGGCACACCACTCAAAGCAAAGTCATGTGAGTTCTGCGGGAAGACCTTCAAGTTCCAGAGCAACCTAATTGTTCATCGGCGCAGCCACACGGGGGAAAAGCCGTTCAAGTGTCACCTCTGTAATCATGCCTGCACCCAGGCCAGCAAACTGAAACGACATATGAAGACACACTGTCAGAAGAAGTCTTCGGCGCTTAATGCCAAGTCAGATGACGGCCTCTCGACAGCAAGCTCCCCTGAACCTGGTACCAGTGATCTGGTGGGCAGTGCCACAGATGCTCTCAAGTCAGTGGTGGCCAAATTCAAGAGTGAGAACAATGGCCTGATATCTGAAAATGGAGAAGAAGAGGAGGAAGAAGAGGAGGAGGAGGAAGAAGAGGAAGAAGAAGAGGAGGAAGAAGAGGAGGAAGAAGAGGAGGAGGGGGAGGAGGAGGACATTGAGAGTAAGCCTGGAGTTGAAGAAGGAGGTGTAAGGAATGACTATCGTTTCAGCCTGCGCTTAGAAGGGGCCCGCCACCACCAGAACAGTGAAGCCTTGCACCCACACCGCCGGAGCTTGTCCCGAGAGCCTGGTGATGAGGACTCGGCCATGGAGTCAGACCGAGCAGATGATGGAACCACTACCATCAATGGCCTGGGACCTCTATCCACTGACAGCCTGTCCAGGAAGCTGTTGGGCGGAGGAGTCAGCCCTGGCTCCCTCAGTCCCCTGTCCAAGCGCATCAAAGTGGAGAAGGACCTTGACCCCCCCACGCCCACCATCCCAAACACAGAGAACGTCTACTCCCAGTGGCTAGCTGGCTACGCTGCCTCACGACAACTCAAGGACCCCTTCATCAACTTTACAGGTGGAGACTCCAGACAATCGCCTTTCACCTCCTCATCTGAGCACTCATCAGAAAATGGCAGCTTGCGCTTCTCCACTCCGCCTGGCGAGTTGGACGGGGAACGGGTCGCTTCAGGACGCAGTGGCACCGGCAGTGGAGCCAGTACTCCTCATGGGAACGGCAGGCCAAGCTCCAAGGATGGCCGCCGCAGTGACACCTGTGAGTTTTGTGGCAAAGTGTTCAAGAACTGCAGCAACTTGACAGTGCACCGGCGCAGTCACACTGGAGAGCGGCCCTACAAGTGTGAGCTGTGCAGCTATGCGTGTGCCCAGAGCTCAAAGCTCACCCGCCACATGAAGACCCATGGACAGATGGGCAAGGACGTGTACAAATGTGAAATCTGCCACATGCCTTTCAGTGTATACAGCACTCTGGAGAAACACATGAAGAAGTGGCACAGCGACCGCCCTCTGGCTAATGACATTAAGACTGAGTAGGCTAAGAGCAGCATGCTGGCAGCTCTCTCTCTCAGCTCCCCTGGCTAAAAAGTGACCCTGGCGAACTAGCCAATAAATGAGGGGAAAGGACAACAGGGTTAGACACTAGTACACGGTACAGCCCTGTTATCATCCCCGACTGGAAAAAGCTGAACGCATGATCCATCATTGGGGCAATACTATTGCATCAAACGCAAAACTTTTTGAGCCTTTCTATTGTGCAATAATTTACACGTTTTGTATTTTTTGTAACTGGACAGCATGCTCGGTGTGTTTTGGCTACTTAGAGAGAAAATCGTCCTTGGCTGGTGGGTTTGGTTGTACATGTGTTGCTGTTGATACCTTTGGTTTCTTCAACGTGAAAAAAAAGAGAACCCATGCTGCATACAGTACATACTGTTTTACATATCATGTACAGTTTTGTGTTCAAACATAGCAGACAGTGTCATATTATCAAAACATCAAGACAAGCAGGGTCACACTTAAAACGGATCTTTGTGAAAGATTTTCCATGCAAGATTGAGATAAGAGATATATATAGTATATAAGAATTGGGCTGCCTATGAAACGCTAGGCACTAGCGCCATTAAATATTTCTTTGACAAACAGCAATGAAATTAACAATATGGTGTGAAATGACAACAAAGAGTGCCTTGGATATTTTACCTGCATTAGCTAATCGTCTTTTTTGCTATAAGCTCGGAGTTTCAGATAGAGAAGATTACAAGACATTTTTGTGCACATATGGAATAAGCAGGTCCTTGCATCAAGCACCTGTACGACCCCTGTCGTTTTGTGACTTAGCGGAGCATAAGGAACCAGCTGAAACAAAAATGAAAAAAAAAAAAAAAAAAAAAAAAAGATTATGTGTATCTCTGGTAAATCATTTATCTGCCTGACTCTTGTATATTGTTATTCTCCAGATTATGATTCTGTTTACTGGCATGTTACATGCTAAAAAGGGGTAGGAGGTTGGTGTAGAGTTTTGGTTTAGGAGTTTATGTTTTCTGGTACATATGTACCATGCTGAGAGGGTAGCCTGACGAGTTGTTTTAATCAACTTAAAGCTCTTAATTTTCCAGAGTGTTTATTTTCTTTGAAAATTAAAATTTTGCAGGTTTTTTGTAAGTAGCACAGATTTATGTTTCTTCAGTGTCAGCAGACAGGCAGTGTATTCAGCAGCCATTTGAAGACCACAAGAGTGGGTTTTAGTTGTTCGAAGCCAGACAGATTTTGGGTGGTGAGGGTTTTGATGGGTGTCGGAGAGTAAGGGCGGGTGAAGTGGGTAGTGGGTGGGGAGTGGGTTGGCCAGGTGTCTCTACAATTCAAATGTTTATGTCCTTATAGCGCTTATTCTCTTTACCGCATTAGATCTTAGAACCCTTAAGTAATCTGAAAAACCTTTTTTTTTTTTTTTTTTTTAATATGAACTCACATTGGAAACGATCTTAAATAGAAGTCCAAATCGAAAGTCAAGAATCTGAATTTAGCCAAAACATTTTTTTGTAGCACCTCTTCCATGTTCCAAGTTTTAAAGCATTTTGTGTTCTTTTCAGTTATCATGCTCGAGACCTCATTGTGGTAGTTTTATTTTCTATCTCCACCCCCCTGTCACTGTTGATGATATAGCACTTGTCACTCTGCCTTGGATTCTGTATCTGTCTCTCTAATCGGAGGTACAGTCGGTTGAGTATAAAACGAGGACCAGATTTCAGATCTGGGACTACCTACGTGCACTGTTCAATTTTCCCAGTTTACAGTCGGACGCTCAAGGGAAAACTTGCTCTTACAGTATGCTGATGGATTAGTGTGGTTTCATTGCTTTGCATTAAAAACAAAAAAGAAAAAAAAAAGAAAAAAAAAAGAGTTGAACTAGAAACTGTTGCCAGCCATGTCTCTCCTGAGAACTAAACATCAGTTTGGCTCTTGGGGGTATCAATGCAGGACTGCCATAGAAATATCCTGCTTCATACCAACTATAGAAATATACAGCTCAGTACAGAAAGAGAAAAATTCTACAAATTTGATTTAAAAAGATAAGTAAATTGTGTTGTTGAGTTTTTTAAAGTAACACTTCAGTATCTTTAGGGGAGAACCTTATTTAAATTTTGTTTCAATTTTTTTTGTTTATCGTTGTTTCTCTTTTCTGTCTTGGTGACATCCAGGACTTGATCACTATGTAATGAATTGTAATGAACATGTCTCTCATCTTTTTTGCCTTTACTATACACAAGTCTTCAGGTTGAACAAAGATTTGCATTGGGGAGAGATTTATGATATATAAATATATAGAGAGAACTTAAAACACATAGGAAAATGCACACTCATGTAAGTTCCTATGTTCAAAACACATTTATGGTCTACTTTTTTCCTGTATTTAGAATGGTATTTGAAATTAATGTTCACTTAGTGTAGGCACTTATAGTATTTATGTTGGAGCCTGTATTTTTAACTGTTTTGCCTGTACTCTTTAAAGGTTTCAATGTACCCTTTTTTTCTGTAGTGAAAAAAATCCCAACAAGCTGCCACCGTATATTTTCTTAATTTGGCAGGATAATATAGTGTGAATAATTTGTATGCTTGAAAATAAGTATGTTTTTGAAAACGAAAATGTTGTGGTGTTCCCCAAGGGTGAGAGGTCATATGATGGCCTTTTCAGGCAGTCCCGCTGGAGTGACCACAATGAGGTAAAAACAGGTGGTTGTACATATCTTTTTAGTTTGTTTTATATATTTTTCTCTCCTGCCATTTTATATGCAGTAATACAAGCTATTGTTGGGTTTTCTCGGTAGCCAACTTTTTACTGTCCTTGAACATGTACCACCTGATAACATTCCAGCCGTTTTTGAAAAAGACCTTTTGTCATATGCAATCAATCCAACATCAATATGAAAAGCATTTTTTTTTTTGCTACAGTTTTTTTATTTTTGATTTTTTTCATTGCCAAAAGAACCATGGTGCTTTATAATTTAAATATGGTACATCTCATATGCAAGGCATATTCTAAATATAACGGAAATCCTAGAAAGACAAAAGTTTGGTACATGTTATCATTGCTGATGGTACAGAGGTACATTTGAGTTTTCAGCCTGATTTTATCCTGTGTTCTGTTTTTACTCTCAAGCTATTTGTTCTGAACTGAACTTGAAGTCGACCTATGGCATTGGTTGACGTTATTTATTATGACTATATACACACACACACACTCTGTTCAGAACAGAGTCACTGCAAAACAAATCAGTTCATTCTTCTCCCTCCTGATGAATCGTGATGGCTTAATTTCTCTATTTGATGACCAAAGGTCATTGACCGACATTCATGAGTTCTTGCTCAACTTACAGATTTTGTTGTTATTTTTCCGTTACGGAGATGCCACTCTGTTTTCAGCTGTTGTCTGCATTATTCTCTTCACTCAGCCATTTTGTCTTGAAAAAAATAAAAAGTATTACATACATATCTGAATTTGGTGCTTTGTTTTTTTTATAGCAGTCTGCATACTCACAGTCTCACTAAAGAAACACCATGTGAAACTATGGAGAGGACCACCAGAACACACGCGCACAGAAAATGTAATGTGTACTACAATGCACTTAAATCATCTGCGAGTATATTTGTTTGCAAGTATTGCAGCCAGGTGTGTTTCCATGGCTCAGCCTGAGTCACCCGTCATGGGCGGTGGAAGTTCACCACCATATCTCTGGTCTGTGGCCTTGTCGGGTCAGTGAAGCGTCTGCGTTGTATCTCCAGAACCCTCCCATCTCCTCCTGTCTCTCTGCCTGTTTTACCCCATCTTTCTTTTTTTGTACCACACCACCACTCCCTCAGCCTTTTCTTTGTTTGTGTCTCTTTTCCTCCTTTGTGTGTTTATGTGTTTTTTTTCATCATGCTGCGTCTGCCTTTATATATCCTCCTATGTCCCAATCTCTCTCTCTCTGTCTTTTCTTCCGACCTCTCCCTTCCCTGTTTCCTCCTCTCCCTGCTGAAGCACTGGAGGGCAACGTGACAGACTAATCGCTCTCCTTGTCCGAGCCTGGCGCTGTTTGCCTAGCAGGGCCAGATTAAAGTTCACAGATAGAGAGAGGTTCCTGCTTAGGCCAGGTGTTGACAGTTAAGATAAAGCAGAGTCGCAAGGAAGTGGGGGTGGTTGGTTGGGTGTTGGGAGCGAGGAATTGTTAGCCTGTGTGTGTTCTTGCACATACACACACTTATAATGTTCAGGAGGGTGGTTACCCCCCCCCCCCCTTGTCTCTGATCTCCCAAGTTCAATGTCAGGAGAGCAACAACGCTCTGGCCCACAAATCCCGCCACCAAACAACCCATGCATAGCAGACATACTTTTCCCATAGCAGACTCTTGGCCCTTGCCTACCATCCCCGTCCCCCCTCCTCTTCCTCCTTGTGTAGACACATGTCCTTAACTCGTAAAGGCAACAGTCACAGCTCTTTGACTTAGAGGAGGGTTTTCAAAAGGTTTGTCATGCAGGGAATAATGCCTTTAGTCCTGTTTGAATAGTTTTCTTCATCAAGCTTGTTTTTCATTTGTAAAACAAGACATTGGAGAAAATGAAAAGTGTTATTTTTGTTACACTCATTTCTGAGAAGTCTTAGGGGGATAGACTGGTTCTCTTTTGAAGGGCAAGAATTTATTGGTTCATTATGCTAATCAAAACTAGTTCACAGGCTCTCTTGAAAAGATAAAGATTCCCCCTCCCTCATTCGCTTTTCCTCCCCTACTTCACCTCTCTCTCTCTCTCTCTCTCTCTCTATCTCTCTCTCTCTCTCTCTCTCTCTCTGTCCTGACTTGCCTATGTGTTTAAAGCAGGGGAGGCCTCCCAGGCATAGCTGGGGAAATCCTGTCCAGGAGAGAGTCAGCGCGTTGAATCGACTCTCTAATCCTCCTAATATGCCACTTCTCCCTGTCCACTCCTCTCCCTCTGTTCCTCTGCCTTCCTCCATCTCTGTCGCTTCTGTCTCCTCCTTGCGTCAACTGTCAGTGGATCATCCCTCTTTATCTCCCCTGTCCCTCCTTTTCTTCATTCCCTATAATATCCTGTATGTACTCTGTCATGCTCCGTTTCTTTGTCCAGTCCTCTTCCTCTAGTTCTTGCCTCTGTTTCAGGCTCATTTTTTCTTGGGCCCGAGCCCGTCTCAGTAGTGTCAGTGAGTAGAGGAAGGCTGAAGAGCAGAGATGGAGAGGCAGACTGCAGCTGTGCTGTGGTGCAGTGAAGAGGGGGCCTCGTCCGGCTCCTTGGAACAATATAAAAGCACTAATCACCCAGGACAGCTGACACCCAGTGCCTCACACATATACACACTATGTTTCACACTCACACACTCACTCACACACACAAAGATCTGAGGATTGCCATTGTAGGGTGGAAGGAGAGGAGCTCTGCCCAGACAAGACTCACAGGTCTGGCTCGGCTAGAAAACAAAGTCTGTGTTTTGTCTATGGGCAGCGACGCTTGGGGGCTGAAAGTGCTTTCTCACAAACATGCACATACAGTGTGCCAATGCATGCACACACTCATACCTACTGTACAAATGCATGCATGCACACATGAAAACTTAAAAGGCAGTGAAGTGCACAGGAGTGTACAGGCAAATTTCCCCTCTCGCACTTTTGTACGCAGACGCTGAATCAAACACACATGCTGATGCTGGAACACGAACCACATAATGGATTGGGTGCATGCACGCTCACACACACACAGACACACACACACACGTGCATACACAAAAGTGTCTTCGGGAATGTGACCTTTTCCCAAAAGCCTCTCTTTCCTGCCCCGGCTCCCCTCCCCCTCTGGCTGTGTGAAGACTGAAGGGGTCAGGGGTCAGGTTTTGGGGGGCTGGAGATTAGGTTTCACATGACTGAGCACCTTTGTTGGGGCAGGCCAGCAGAAAGGAAACGTCCAGGAGGGTAGCTGTGTCTGTCTGAGGAAGGGGTGGGGGTGGGGGGGTGGGGCAGAGGGATGGATGGAGGGACGAGGTTTAAGTTGAAGTTTGGTCAGGCTGAAGTTGAAGTGCAAGGGCAAGGAGGAAGTGTTTGAGGAGCACAAGATAGAGGGAGAAGAGAGGGGGATGGAAGGTGAGAAAATGTGAGAACATAAAAGAGAATACCAGAATAACCTCACCCACATTCCTCACCTTCCAGCTCTGCTCGGCTTTCTCCTTACACCTCTCGCTCTCTCAACTCTGTTTCCTTCTCTTTCTGTCTCTGGCCATGTGGCTTCTGTGTCGGGCTGTGGCCAGCCAGTGTCCTCAGTGCCTGCTGGCTGCGCCGATCTCTGCCATGACCACACAACGAGAAGAAAGCCCCAGCCAAAATAGTAAACTGGATCACAGCAGAATCCCCCCTCCTCCTCCTCCTCCTCCTCCTCCTCCTCCTCCTCCTCTTTCGCCTTCACAACATCTGAGTCGTAGTCTGCCCGCTAGACAATATGTGCTGTAACTGGCAGTGAAAATCTTGGCAGAGACCCGGATTACCTCGCTTGTGAAGTATTGCTTTAAATGTCTGTGTGCGTGATTTTTTTTCCTTTTTCCTACTTCTCAGACCTAGAGAGAAGGATTTTAACGACGTGCAACAATTTCAACTAAATGAGTCACAGAGGTGGGACTGGTACTGCTGATGGCTTCCAGATAAGGTGAAAACTTTGACCCCAGAGCAAAAAAGGACAGGGGGCAAGCGGTGAAAGGGAGGAATGTCTTGAATACTGTGCTGACCATAATTAAGTGGACTCTTTTGGTTTCATGGTGTGCAGTCAGATTTGAGCCTTAAGGTATTGCCTTCATTCCTGACCTTTGAGACTTCTGATATTCCAAAAAGTCTTGTACAGGTCAGCACTACCTGCTCTGTACAGTTAATATGTGGTTGGGCTATTGCTGAAGGGGTTTCCTTTGGCACACTGTACGGGTGGCTCATTCCAGAGCATGGGTGGTTGGAGGAGAGGGGAGGGTCAGGGGGTGAGTGAGGTGGGGTGTGGCAGGGGCAGTAGATTCCAGAGACTGGCTGATCTGACCTTGAACCGTGGGGCGTGGAGCTCAGGGTGGCACAGAGTTCTATCTGTTAAAACCACCGCTGCCAAACACTGTTCGTTTCTGTGTGTTATGCTTTATTACATGAAGATGTGTTGGACAGACAGATGTACAGACGAGGGCGTGTGCACTCACACACATGCATCTGCAAATGGCTGCGTTAGTTTATGCTCATGGCCATATTTTTGTGCCGTGTATGTCTGTGTGTGTGTGTTCTCCAGGTGCAACACCGCCGGCAGAATTTATATGACCAGTAAAACAGGGTCATATTATCAGTACCCTCTGACGTGTGTGTAGTTTTAAGTGTGCCTGCATGTGTGTCTATGTGTGTGTGAGCTGTACGCTGTGTGTGCAGTGGGAGACAGTAGGGCGTCTGTTTACAGTCCTGTGAAGTAATAGGCAAAGTTCATCCTCTGGCCTCTTTAAGCCACTGCATTTCAGTATCAGTTAAAGCTGGGCAGTAATTCAGGAAATACATCATTTATCGCTTGCAAACTAAAAACAATTACTACATTTTCGATGGGCAATCCAAAATTTCTTTGGGGTTGGGGATGGGGGGGGTCTCACAAAAGATGCTTTTGAGTTGCACAATAGAAAATGTAATGTTTTAGGGCCTTGAGCTATACTTGATACTAAAAGTGTGAATATCTTGACCGATGCTGCTTCAGTTTTAACAACTAAATCTATTTCCTGCAAGCCCGTCAATGTAATGAAATTACAATACTAAATATCTATAATGTTCCCCTTTAATGTTCACTTTTTAAATTGACCATGACCACTGTCTTTCCCTAACCTTTACCAAGTTTTATTTGCAAAAACCTAACTACACCTTGACCATAGTTTACTTCCTGATGGGGTTTGACTTCACTGTTTCTAAAATCTACAATCCTGCTTGTATCCTGTTCACATGTAAAGTTCTTTTGTATTTCCATTTACCTTCCTTATTTCTTATTTGTATTTACCTTATATGTACTCTCCCATGTGTGTCCCTCTGTGTGTGTGTGTGTCTTAAAGGTGTATATGACGGTACTGACCTTCCCTGTGGGGGCCAGCAGAGCTCTCTGAGCCTCTCCAGCTGTTACAGAGGTAACAGAGGCTAAGACCTACCGAGGATGAGGGGTGAGAGGGCTCTGGAAGTTTCTGGAAGTTTCTGAGAATTGCCGCGCCACTCCTGGTTCACTCCTGGTTCACTCCTGGTTCATTCCTGAGGCCCAGGGGTCAACGAGAGCAGGGTGGGGGGAGGACTGCAGGGCCACGGTCACATGCTTGACCTACCAGACTGCCCTTATTACACCCTGCACATATTCCGACTGCCTGCAGTATATACAGTTTTTATGTAATGTCAGGATCTACTTTAAGTGTGTGTTTGTCACACAGAGAGAGTTACAGAGTTTGTGTCACATCCATATTTGGTATTTTATATACTCTTACTATATACTCTTATATACTGCTCTTTCTGTTCCCTTTTCAATCCTTACTCTCTCTTTCTCACACATACACATACTTATCAGTTATCAAAACACACATTTTAACCCTCATCCACACCTTTTCTTTACTATTCTGGTTTTCGATTAGTCTGTCCCATGAACACTTCACTATGCATTTTTCGAGCTTTTGTCCGCATATCACCATCCAGCAGGATGGAGGTTGCAGTTGTCCAAGCTACTCCAGAGGGTCACAGGAGTGCAGTCGACTGTCTTGGACCAAGCAGCCTCTAATATTCTGGTCTTTATGGGGCCAACCGGTGGTCTTTAGTGGGGACACATTCATCGTGGGCCTCCTGTCCTACAAAGCGCTTGTCAGTCATTGTGCTGAGCTTGTGTTGTTTCTATGCAGCGCTCGGCAGCACAGCTGTCGTCAAAAGACCCAAGGCTACTCTACCCTCGCCTGAAAGAAACAAACAAACAAAGCCGTAAAACAAGAAAATGAAAGACAAAAAAGGGTCACAAATAATGAGTGTACAAAAACCATCTTGTCGAATTGCACCTTGGGAGTCTGTCTTCAGGAAAAGTGAGGGGTAAGAAGCTTCTGAGCGGACCTGAGGCACAATGGGACTTGGCCCCTCCTGTGTTACTGTTAGCCAGGCCCTTTGGATGAACTTGTCTCCTTTCAGCTGGCGCTCTTATGCCCAGGTGTGTCCTTGTGTGTGTGTGTGTGTGTGTGTGTGTGTGTGTGTGTGTGTGTGTGTGTGTGTGTGTGTGTGTGTGTGTGTGTGTGTGTATCCACAGCACTGACATCTCTTTGGCCCCAAGTGCTCCATTGAAAATAAGACGGAGAGCGGAGCGAATGAAAAGAGATAAAGTGCAAAACAAGGATGAGAGGAGGAATAAAAGAAGAGTGGCTTCCTTGCTTTTCAGGGCAAGGACAATGTTCAGGCCTTTCTCCCACGCTCTGTACAACACTCTCTCTGCCCCCATGGTCTACTTAGTGTCCAAGACCATCAGTTTATATTTTAATTCATTGAAAGGCATTCAGTAATTTCATCTTTAGTGACTAGTCTTATAGTAAATATTTCAAGGAGAGATCCGCTTTCAGATGTGTGTGAAGCGACAAATGCCAATCAGGGATTTCTGTGGCTGAAAACTGCCTCATTATTTTTAAACCACTAATTAGCCACTAAAATGAAAGTATGAAAAAAATATGACATTCTGAATTAAGTCCACAATTTTGCTTGAGTAATTGATATTAGTTAGGTTACCTCCATAGTGCCCTCACGTATTACAGATGTGACTAAATGAATATCAACATTTTCTTGAATATTCAGAACTAATATTCTGTCCATACTTTCCCAATATTGCAATCATCGTGTAGATCTCTTGGGTTGGGTAGCCAGCCAGCCGGCCAAGCAGCCATCCAGACAGGCCAGTGAATGGCTCGATGCCAAGGCCAATTGAGAGGTGCTGCTGTGGTGGAGAGCCAGAGGGGAGATGGTCATCCATTATTCATCACTAAGCCAAATAATCCCCAACAGAATTGGTCTGGTCTTGTCTGGCCCAACGGTTGGGGAATGGATGGGATGGTCTGGGGGGCAAGAGGGGAGGGTTTCTGGGGCTGGGGGATGGCAGGTTTGAGGGTTTTTTTGGGGGGAGGTTTAGTAGGATTTTTTCAGGGGGCCAAAAGGGGGTAGGGAGCTCTCTGTAAGGGGTGGGAGGGGGTTCTTTGAGGATTAGATGCAAATATGTCTTTGATAGCTTTCACAGTCTGGGAGTCCCATTCTGTTTATGGATATTCATATTAAGTCTAATCTTTGGAAACAATCCCTGGCATGAAGGAGTGAGAGGCTGCTGGGATGGGGATGGAGCACAGAAGCAGCAGGGGGTTCTGGGGGATGGAATGGACCTGAATGGGGTCTCCCCTGACCCAGATCAGGGGCAGGACCAGCACTGTGTGTGTGCGTGTGTGCGTGTGTGTGACTAGGTGAAGGATGACCCTGTGTCCCACCCGCTGAAAGCACTGATGTGTAAATATGTAAACAACACACTTAAATGCACACACATGGACACATGGACACACAGACATACAGATAAAGCGATGGCACTCCATAAGTGTCACAGAAAAACATCTTATTCAGACATAACATAGCCTTCACCTTCTCCCGCTCTCATTGTCTTCTTTGTGACTTATCTATGTGTTCGTCCTCGACATGGGTCCATGTCACTTTGTACATCTCTATCTCCAGGCATCTTCTTTCAGAGAAGAAGAAGATGACTCTTCTCAAGCTGAAGTTGACAACTGGCAGCTTTGGCCCTGTTTACACCTGCCATTAACAAGTGTCTCAGGTAATGCGATCACAAGTGGACAGCTCTAAGAACAGGTGGGAATGCACCCAAGGTGCATTGAAGACACATTGCGATCCGATCGTCAGACCACATTTGGAGGTGGTCTGGGTCACATCGAAGAGAGCCTACTGAACTGACCTCTGTATGAGCAGAAGCACATACTCACTGGCACCACTGGCATCATATTAAAGTGCGAAACAAGAAGAAGGACAGCTAAAATGTATACTCATGGGTGGTGTACTCATGAAACATGCTGTCTGATTTCCACCGGGCCACTGATTAAAAACAACAGCACATTTGGCCTTTGCAAATGGAAATGATGAATGTGTTTATTTCCATATTGCAGTAAAATCTGATCACAAGTGGTTACTTGACACATGGAGATGTATTGTAATGTCAGGTGTGAACTGACATATTTAGAGCTGTGCATTTGTGATCCGATCACACAAGATGAATGTTAATGCCAGGTGTAAACAGGGCCGCAGTTTCTGTAAGTGCAGACAAACCTCTGCAATGGTATAATCTCCAGGTAACAGCTGAGGGTTACATGCTTGGGGGTTAACAGCACATAGTACATATAATATAATGCTGCCTGTCAAGACAGAGCTATGGAGTATGAACCTGGGTACATATCTAGCATAGTGATTGTGCATCATCTTGTAACCAAGGTTACCTATTCAACATCCTCTTGACACGCCTGCCTGGCTGATGGATGTTATGGACAAATAAATTTCTGATTTTTGCCTTTTTATTTTCTCAGTCTGATAATTTCTTATGGTGTACATTTGACAGTACAGTGTAGCATAACATCCCCATCTCCTGTTTGTTTTTCATCATATGTGCCTAACAGCAAAATTATATAGTGTCAAGTTAATTTTTGTTCCTTATCTATCACCATTTTTCAGGGCTTCTAAATTTAACACCTCAATAATTATTTTGAAGTGGACTCCTAAGAGCAGTTTCTTTGCACCAAGGGAAAAAAGGTCAGTTAGGAGCTTGCTGCCACAGGAAAGCAAACGTCTGCGCTGAGACACACAGAATTAGTAATACTGAGTGACTGTTTAGCAGAAATTACGGTGGGAGTGATGCAGAAAATGAGAGGAATCAAAGGAAAAGCATTCTTATTCCCCTGGCGTCCTCTTTATTTATACACTGATTTCAAAACATGTGCCACTATGTATTCAAATTACAGCAAACAGCCAACCAGTAAATGCAGGAAAGAATGCAAAAATCCAATCACACAAATGTATGAAAACGGTCATGTGTCATTCAAAATAGTTTGATGGTCATACAAACTAAATGTGTAGCTCATGTTTGTACAGACTTCCTGTCTGTTAGCAATGTTGAGGTGGGGTTGAAAAACCTGCTCAGTGTACCTCTGTAGTATTTATTACATCCAAGAATAAGTAGATAGTTCTGAATTTCATCCACAGTAGTTCTAGTAAAACGTAAAGCTCGTAATTTTTCGTCTAAGCTGTGTTCACAGGATGTGGGATGTTTGCAATAAATTTGGAGACTTAAGGGTGAAGTCAACGTCTCTGGTTCTGGTGCAGCAAATCACAGTATAGCTGAGCTGAGTAAAGTGCTGGACAACTCATCCACAGCCATGTAGTGGACCAGACATGGCAAGTCCTCCTTCAAGCAGCAGGTCAGAGAGCAAGGGTGAGGGAGATTTTTATTCTCCTCCCCCAACCCAGCTGGGCCTGCGGTCTCTCCCTCCTCGCAACCATCCCTCCCCCATCTCCCCCTCTTTCCCTCCCTGTCCTGGTAGGCTGTATAGGGCTTCAGGTCGAGAGGTTCATGAAGGATATAGAGGGTTTCCCTGTGTATCGCAGACTGTGTGTGTGTGTGTGTGTGTGTATGTGCGCATGTGTGTGCTTGCATGGGGTGTCTCAGGGGCATCAGGGGAAAAGGAAGAGAGCCAGACAGCAGATCATGCACACACACACATACACACACACACACACACACACACACACACACACACACGTCTGTGTATATGTACTACTTTATCATATCCATGCTGCTACTCTATTGTAGTGTTGAGTAGAGTGGACTGTTGCCCAGAGAGCAGAAACACATTAACTGTACAAGCACATACAGACATTTTTGGTGTAAAGTTGCAAAAAGGTGTAACTAAAACACCACTGGTGACATGCCAGTGGATGTGACATCACTGACAGCAGCAGTTTTTATCAGCAGTTGCTACTGCAACTGCATATTTCTGTTTGCTGGCCAGTGTAGCTATTTACATCCCGAGGAGACAAAACAGTGGCCACAATGGACTATGTTTTCCATTTGAATGTGTTCACTCTCTTCTTTCACTGAGGTCGGGGGGTGGGGGGGGCGCAATAGGGAGGTGCACTGTCTGGGGCTAGGGAAGCTGATGCTGATGTTGACCAGTCCACATACGTTTCTCTCAGACCACCTCACACCATAACCAAATGTACTTTACCATGTGTATATTTTATCTTTAAGTGTGTACAGTGTTGCTGTTATGGCAAATTAGCATAAAAATGAATGGACTTGACTGTTCCATGTGTGTCTGTGTGTCCATGCATGTGTGTGTGGAGTGGAGGGGTTTGGGGATCCTGGGACCCCTTTTCCCAGACATGCACTGACCTTTCCAACCAGACAGGGATAAAGGGACAAGGAGGGAGGGCTGGGGGCACGAGGGCACTGGAGTGTGTATGTGTGAGTGTGTATGTGTGTCTGTGTGCATGCATGAGTTTGGCCTGGCGCAACCAACCCCCACCTGCAAACACTCACCACCCGTACAAACCTTCCCCTCTCTCTCCCTCTATCCCACTCTCTCCCTCTCTCATCATCCCTCTCTCCTCTCGTCTTTTGTTGGACCAAGTCATTGTGCTATCCCCGCAGCGCTCTGTATGCAAAAAAGGTGGTGCTCTGAGGGCTCGCCAGCTCTGGACCCTTGCAAATCAATTTGTCTGTGGAAAGGGGTGAGGGCAAGGAGGTGGAATGGGGGACTGTGGAGCTAAGAGGACAACTCGGTGAAAAGACTGAGGTATGCAACTCTCCCTCCTGAAAAGAATGTCATAGTCTCTACTCCTTTGCACTATTTGTTACAAATGAGGAGACTTTCAATAAGGCCAATTAGCACAGAGAGATGTGGTTTTGTGTTATTGTAGTTCAAGTCAAAATAAGAACTAGCGCCAATTTTGTGCAGAGATCTCAAAGGATTTTGTGCAGAGCTCACTGCATTTTGTCATCACAGTTTCCTCTTGTCCTTGTTGACTGAAGACATAAGGAAAAAAAAAACATGAATATTGACGTTTGATGTTTTTGTCATTTGGATGTTCATTTACTGACATGTCTTATTTTCCTGCTGTCAGTCAGGAACAAAAAGACAGGTAAATCCAGACTGACCCTGCCGCTCCAAGACGAGGATCAGACATTGATTGTGGTTGTCCCTCTCTCCCTCCCTCCCCTTGGATGCAGGCAGGAATCTCCCTAAAGCACACAGGCTTGAGAGGGTCTTTGCTTGACTGGAACAACGATGATCAATACCTGTCAGTTCTGTCTCGTCTGGCCAAGGCCCTGCCCCCCTGCCCCCCAACACACAGTGGGAGGGATGGATAATGCACACACACACACACGCATGCACGCATGCATGCGCACACACACACGAAGACACAGACAAGCACAGATATGCATCCAAATAGTCAAACATAAATAGGTTTCCCACGAGCATGCATGGGTATAAGAAAGTGCCACACACCAGAAACCACACATAGATGTACACACAAGGCATCTTGTCATGTGGATGAGCACACACACACACACACACACACACACACCCACACACACACACACACACACACACACACACACATACACACACACACAGAGGCTGTGACAGGGAGGTCAGACAGGGCATTCAGACCCAGACACCAGTCTCTTCTCTGGGGTCAGACCACAAGGCCAAGGTCTACTCCCTAACCCCAGTGGCCCTTCAAGCGACACACACACACACACACACACACACACACACACACACACACACACACACACACACACACACAGTGAAAGAAGGGAATGATGGGGGATGGTTCAAGGAAGAAGAAATAAATGAGTTTGAATACGAGCATTGATCGCAAAACGTGGGTTAAAATTTAAATATGTGTCTACAAATAAGTACGAAGTAAAGTTACAGATGTAAGACGTTAAGTTAATAAAGAACAACTTTTCTATAATTTCAGTGCAAGTAAAGAAAAGGTTTGTCAACCTCGAACTATATTATTCAGCAAATACAAGTTTATCCATATAATCCAGCTATTTCTTTATCAGCCTGACAGTGAAAGGGTGAAAATAAAAAGAAAACGCATTGTGCTTGTGGTTATAGAAGAGAAGGGAGGCTAGGAAGTCATCAGTAAAGCCTACTTCCTTTCTGCACCTTGCCCATTCATTTGCTTGAAGTCTCCTTCTACCCTGCTCGATTTTTCTTTTTTTCAGTTCTCTCTCTCTCTCGCCTCCCTCTGTCCTCCCTGTCTTCTTACTCAAGAGACCCTTGCTCTGCCCAGGCAGAGAGATAAGGAAGTGAAGGGGCCAAGTTTACCACTGCAGATAAGCAGTAATTGCAGGGTAATAAAAAGACTGGGAAAAGAAGAGAGACAGAAAATAGAGGAAGAGAGGAAGAAAGAACGGGCACAAAGGGGCGAATTGAGCAGCCAGAGAAATGATTGATGTGAGCGGTGACACTCTGGTTTGCTGACAGTTATCAGCGAGGGCAACCTTTTGCTCATTACAGTCATCTACGTGCAGCAGAGGACCAGTGGCTGCTCTCAAACAATAACCACCAGCCTTGACCCCTCTGATAAACAGCAACTGCAAACTAACCTGCTGAACAATCACTCCTCTGTTCCGCGACATCGCTCAGCGCTCCCGTAAATGCTGGTTATTAACATGGACATTGTGTCCATGCACATAAAACCAACTGTTCCAGTTTTGTACATTTTTTGCAGGTGTCATAAAACTAGCAAGTCATCCAAATGGCAGCTATTGTCTTGCTATCAGTCGGCAGTGAAATTCAGCAGCAATCAACCCCTGAAACTGTACCACCACCATGTTTCAGAAAAGTGCTTTTCAATTCTATGAATGCTAAAAAAGCAAACAAACAAATGAAAAAATTGGTTGAATTGCAGTAAGCATAAACAGGCTAAAATGACAAATGAGGATTATATGTGTATTTGCTTGTTCCTGACAAACTGTGCGTAAGTACAATTTTTCATGAAAATCACTTTTACAAGTTAACTAGTTTTATTTCTAAATGCCCCATCCACACTTATATATGACACCCAAAGGACAACATAACTTCTTCCATACAGAATATTGCATTGCAAACAAAGAACTTGTCATCTGTTCCAAGCTCTACAAATAAAATCAAAAATTTTCAACCTAAAACATTTTTTATAATCATTCATCCAGAAAAGCTCATCAGAAATTTTGACATTTTACTAAAAAGTGGAACCTTTACATTTTTGGATTATGAGCAATAAAACATCTAACCTAAATCACAATGCAAACACAGTCTTTCCTCCCTTGGGAGACCCTTAAACTTGCCTGTTTCTATGGTAATGGACCTGAACATAACTGTGCATACAGACTTTGACTTTTCCTTGAATTCTGCTTCACATACTGTATGATTTTACACTTTCAAACATCTTTCAAACACAAGGTATTCTCAGGTATACGCACAAGTCTGCTTCAAAAGCTGCATGATCTCACATTTATGTCTGATGTTTGGAGGTCTCTGTTCCACAGCACAAATGATGGAGCAGTGAAGTACCTTACAAGCTGATATTTGCATTATATGCAGCACTTGAAAATACAGCTCTTATGGTTATCTCAAAAATGATCCAAATCATTGTCAAACTGCAGATATTCTGGCTGGCTTTTAGACTTCACGTTCCTGACAGATGAAAACGTAATTGTTGTTTACATTTGTTGCTAACTTTTATCAGTTTTGGTTATGTTTTTTGAATATTTCTTATGGGGACATTTGCAGTGATGACATTTAGGCTGTTTGTTCTAAAAGCTCATTCAAGGTTTTAAGATTTAAGACCTACTTACTTCTTATCATTGGACTGTGCCTTCTCAGGACTTTTAAAATGGAAAACACTGAAGCCTCGTCACCTTTAACCCAAAACTGTCGTTAGTACAAAAAAGTTTGTTCCATCCACTTTCAGAAATCATCCTACAAAAAATCCCTATATGTAGGTGTTGTCAAATAATGAATTAAATGGTGTATTGAATATTTTGTAGTAGTTTGAAGTTTCCACCTGAAGCATTAAAATTTCAAAGCCAAGCTGAACTGCTCATGATGATGAATAGAACTGGTTCATGTTTGATTAAAGAAAGGAACAAAAACATGAATAACTTCACATATTTCATTACGACGTCTATTCACTTTGGAGGTTACGCTGCTGAAAAGGCAGCTTGTAATGTGTGACAGGCAGGTTTACCGTTGGCGTGCTTTGTGACCACCAGCCCTTACTTCCTTCCTCTCTGCTGGCCTGGGAAAGAGTGTGCGTCGTGTTGCTCTGTTCCTCCAGGGCCTGCGCACGCATGTGTGTGTGCGTGTGTGTTTTCGGTCACACTCCACCACTCACGGCAGGTCAGGTGAGATTGGGTCTGGTTCCTGATTCCTGGAAGAGTGGACAGCTGCAAAACCTCACACATGCCATGACATGAGACACACACAAACACACAGACACGCACATACACACACATTATCTTTTCTCACTGGGTGCTCTATTGTAAAGCTTGTCTTGCAAGTAGAGCTGAATGTCGAACTTCAACCCTTTCCAATTGACATGTGTCCACTGCACTCCGAATCAAAAACTGTCAAGTGTCATAAACTGGTGTCAAATGCCCGGTCAGACTCCTAATCTTCTGCACTTGTGTGCTTTTGTTAAATGAAAAAGGGGTTTTGCATAGAAAACATGTTTCGATTCAAAGTGTGGCTTTGAATAAAGTGTCTTACAGGCACTTTTATCAAAAGATCTCAAACAACATGCTGCCCTACTTGCAAGGCTCTTCTTCATATGTTTGTGCTGACTGGCAGCAATATGGAGCACATTATATTCCAGTGTCTGACCACCTTTTTTAATCTAATCATATGTTATCTGTCCACCTCGCTCTCATGTACACAGACTTATCTGTGGGGGGCCATTATAACAGCTTCTCCATACACTCCTATCTTCACAGACAGTGATAAGATACCTGGGCGGGAGGTAGACCAGAGGAGGGTCCTGGCGGGGTCTTTCTCACCCTCTCACACACAAGGCCGTAAACAGGTTGTCTGCAAAGTATCAGAGTCATGGCTTTACTGTGATGCACTGGAGGAGCCGCAGTCTCCTGCTCTCTTAGCTCTGTGTAAATACACTGCTCATTGTTTATACAGCGCAGTGTGGCTTCAGGTTCCAGGGACCATCATTCTGGGTCTGGGTCAGATCGCCAGAAACATACACACACACACACACGCGCACATGCACACACACACACACACACACACACACACACACACACACAGTACTTGGAGAAATATGGGTGCATATGTGGCTACACACACACATATTCATCCTAATGCAAACCAGACTCCCCCTTTCCCTCTTTTCTTAGGAAGAGAGGGAGAGGGAGCGGTAGTAGGGAGACCGCACAGCGTTGGATCTTGGCCAAATGGACCAGCGGAGCTTGTTTGGAAAGCTTTCAGTCAGAAAGCCACTTTTTGGCAGGGGCCCTGTGAGTGCTGCTGAGCCCTCTGAAGCGGGCTGGAGCTGCTAAAATAAATAATGGTTAGGGCCGAGGGGGTAAGAGTGGCGATGGAGGGTGTGGGGTAGAGGGGTAGCAAGAGGAAAAAGGAAGGTTGGGGAGGGTTTAGGAGGGAGAGGTGGGGCTGGGGCGTGGGGTGGGGGGTGGTTAGAGACCGCTCCTGTAATTATATCTGTCAGTCGACACCAAGGCACTTGGACCGCCAACGCTCACGTTTCCCCTTGCTTTCTTGCTGTCACCAGATAGAGAGAGCAATGGAGAGAGAGAGAGAGAGAGAGAGAGAGAGAGAGCATGTGTACGTTTGTGTGTGTACACATTTTTATGTGTGTATCAGCATGTGTCTGTGAGCAGTCCTGTGAGCTCCCTGGGTGGTGTGTGTGTGTGTGTGTGTGCGTGTGTGTGTGTGTGTGTGTGTGTGTGTGTGTGTGTGTGTGTGTGTGTGTGTGTGTGTGTGTGTTGGTGGGCCTGCAGGGAAACAAACCTGGTCATTCTGGGAGAGGGAGATAAGGAGGTGTTTCACACAAGACTATGTTGGTCTTTCAGCAGGGAGCAAAGCAGTGGCCCCTCTGTACACTGGCTGGCAACAAAATAGCCCAGAACAGCTTTTCACACATTAGCTGAGCGGGATATGTGCACTAAGTATGTGGAACTGCACCAAAATTGAATTACTGTTGTATTTGACGTGTTCTGATCACAGGTAATTAATCTGTTGATTCTGTGGCGTGTCGCTGCATCCCCAGTGTGTGGTGTCTAATCTGATTGAGCTAGTTAATTTTTATCAGTGCATACCTGCTCTTTGTTACCATTAGAGGATCATTTTTCTAATCTTCTTTTCGTAGTTTTGAGCATCATTTCTTCGCACCAAAGTAATTGTTTAGATCTAAACAAAGTTTGATGGGGTAAAGTATTTGATGAGGCTATAGTAACCATCATAGTAAGATGTGATATTTTCCCAGAAAAGTCTGAGAAAGACAGCGCTAGAAAGGATTGAAAGTGCACAAATCAAAAGGACAAAAGTAAAAGGTTAAAGCGACATTTTCTAAACCACTTCATTTGGAGGTTAAACTGAAAGTGAGTGTTCACAGAATGATGCCAAAAATCCCTCATGGTGCCGAAAACCAAACGTGTGTTCAGGTATGATAATGCTTTCATGGACGTTATGGGAAAGTTGCATTGTTGCATTCACATCTGCAAAACCGAAAGAACAAGAAAACCTTGTTATTCCGTTATTGGGAGTGTTAGTGCCTTACTCCAAAATGATGACCCACTATAGTTTTGAATTTAGCTGACACCTCTGTATCCATTCACCAAGTGGAAGTTATCACCTCAGTCTGAATTTTCTGATAGGTTAGACTCAGAATTACATTTTTCCTCACTCATAACTGCTGGGGCCTGCTATCTGTTGCTTCTGTGGCTTACACTGTGTATTAAGTGCGGGGGTGGGGGTGGGGGGGGGTGCTATTTAATCTGATCAGTTAACACCTACTGTATCTGAAGTCTAAAAAACTTAGAACAACTGTAATAAAGGTGTGCAGGCATTCACTCTAACAATAATATCAAGCTAAATATCATATCAGCACATACAGCATTCCTCTCTCTCTCTCTCTGTCTAATTATTTCTCTTTCCTCTTCTGCTTTGTAGTGATATGCCTTGCTCTCTGATCTCAACCAGGATCAGGTCCAAGGATCTCACCCCAGAGACACAATTACCACACTGGGCTAAATGTGCTGCCCACTAGCTACAGTGCCCATCAAAGGCCCTCCATACTCTCTCCAAACATCTTTTCCACTGATGCTTTCGGCCTTAGTCGCTCCATTATTTGAATTCTATTCACACACTCTGCCTGTTTGTTCTTCTTCCATTCCTTACTCCTCTCTCTCATGCTCTTTTTCTCCATTGCGATGCTTCAAACCATGCGAGATGAGAGCTCTCGTTCTTTAAGATGGGGTAAAGACGATGGAATGGATGCTGGTGGTGACTCATTGCCCTTGAAGCATCACATGTTGTAAAGTGAAGTGACATGTATCCATTACTGTCTCCCAGCACCAACATGGATATTCAAAAGTAAAAATGGCACGCACACTGTGGACAATTGAAATCCCACCAAGACAAAGAGTCGGATGGAGCAGCAGACAGTCGGCAGTGGTGGTCCCAACCAGCTAGGAGTGTGTGAGAGGTGTTGATTTAGCTGTAAGAAGGAGGATTAAATGGCTCATTGGTGGGGCTAGGAGGGGAGAAGGTGTGAAGCGATCAGCCCCCCCCCCCTGGTTTCTCTGTCTCTCCCTCCCTCTCTCTCCCTCCCTCAGCCAGGAGAAAAGGCCATTGGGGCTGAACAAACAAATCACATGGCCATCAAACACTACTCACCACTGCTGCACTGGGACTTCATTCAGACAGCATTTTACTGGTCTCTGCAGTGTGCTCATACCCACATCCAAAGACACACACACACACAGTCTGAACACACACACACATGCACGCAAACATACACAGTGCTGAGTCTCCCCATCAACATGACAGTGGTTTTACAAGTCCCCACAGTGTGAGGTCTCTTATTCCCCGAGTAGCACTAGAACAACATCAGCAGTATGAGTGGAGGGAAAAGAGGAAAGAGGCACAATTCAACTATTGAACTGCTGTTGCTCCGCTTTGCAGGGAGAGTTGTCAATAAAGCTCATAAAGAAGGTTGTGAAAGTTGTAACTGTTTTGTAATGGGAAGTTGGTGTCAACTCCTTTTAAAGTTATGGCCCATTTAAAGAGAAGTGGGCTTAAATGTGACAAGGATGCACCTTGCAGGACATTTAATATTGATGGGGAAAACTGAAAATGGTCATTAGGTTTGGAACTGAAGTTGAGTGTGTGTGTGTGTGTGTGTGTGTGTGTGTGTGTGTGTGTGTGTGTGTGATTTGGAAGGCTGTGTGAGGTACGACAACCTGCCTGTAACAGAAACCTTAGGCTGGCATTTTCTTTTTAAAAAACGAAACTTTCATGTTCTCTCCCTCTCCCCTCGGTTAGCCACTAAATGTCACTCTCCCCTCTTTAAAACAAACAAAGCGAGTTGAGTCTAGCATTAGTTGCTATTTGAAATGGCTCCGAGCCCTCAGAAGGAGCCCCGGCAATCCTTTAAAAAGTGTATCTTACACAGAACACGCACCAACACCCCATTAGTTTTAAAAATCAGATGGAAAATATCAGAGAAAATCTCTGACTTGACTGGATAATCACAGCCGTTGGATATTAAAGGGCTACCGTGGTATTATGGAGGGATGTGGGAGAGGCAGAGGGAGACACAGATAGTGGTCGAGAGAGACAGACAGACAGAGGGGGAGAGAGAGAGTGATAGCAAAGGGCACAGACTTCGGTTTTGTGCTACGCTAAATACCACCTACCTCCAAACCACACATGACATGGAGCTGTCGCCAAAGATAAGTCTTCAGTGTCATAACTGTCATAAGATAAACACAAGGAGCTTACAGTAAATGAGCTCTGTTGCTACTGGTTTATGAAAACATATCTCTGTATACTGTATCTCTGCTACTGTGTTTCATCAGCTGTTTTCATATTCTCGGGAGGTCCCCAACAACTCGATACATCAAAAAAGTTGTCATTTTTCTCCAGTTTGTGGGATCTTTCTGTTGGTTCCCATCCAAGCCGAGGTGTCTAATTTGTTTTGGGTTCTATGGAATCTCCTCTTTTCCCACCAGAGGCTGTCGAGGGACTATTGAGATCTTTCCTGGTTATGACTGAATCCTCGGTGTCCTGCAAATGTTTTCTGAATAGAACATTGGCACAAAAAAAGCTCCCAAAATTGAATGGTCAGCTGCTGAACCTCCTGACCTAATTAGACATTAGGAACAGAAAAATAACTGGCTGAGGAAAACAACTACCTGGAAGAGCTGAAGGTTTTTAGCTCATGTAGGGGCTAATTTTGTATTTATTTATCTCCAAAATAAGATATTTATCACTTATTGATTCTGAAAACAAAGGGACACTGATTTTACACATTTTACATGCGTTGCCTTACTCATCATTGTTAGTACTACTTAGCATCTTCTGTGACTCTGGAGCAGAAAAGTCTATAAAAATAACCCTGATGATGTCATAGTGATGTTATCAGGGTTATCCCAGATTTGACTTGAGACTTTTACACATAAAGTTACAATCGTAGATATGGAGTTTGAAAGACACAGGTACTTACCAGGCCGAGGGTCTGATGAAATAATGACTTGCCTTATGGGAAGTGTAGAATTGTTTGGGGCATGACTCATACGAGGGACTAAATGTGAGGACATCTCAGCCTCTGCTGCTTTGGTTTTGACCACTGCTAAAATCTATATAGATATCTATATATTATGCTATATAGTCTTGCTGTGATATACACTGCATTTTAAAAAGTGTTCCACAGTTTTCACAGTTTATGTTTCAAAAGTTTTTTTTATATCATATATTTCATCTGTACACCATTATGTTTGCCACTAATGGTGGCTTAAAAACCGAAACCAAAATAGGAAGATAGGGAAAATGATTAATTACTCTATGCACAGCTAAACATTAGGAGCAGAGCTCATATTGTGGCGACAGGGTGATCTACCTGAATGCTACAAAAATGAATTTTGCGCCGCTGTTCTCTCAGGGTTCAAGGTGTTTGTCAAATCTCTGTCTCTATCGGGAGGCAGTCTGACATCTGTAATGCATTTTTCTGTTCTTTTTGCATGATTAAGCAAACTTGGCATGCAGGTGCTACCCAGTGGACTGCACCAGTACAACAATATTCCCAGAACAAATTAAAGTAGCTGTCGTATGGATCAGTCTCTCTTTCGCTCTCTCTCTCTCTCTCTCACATACACACACACAAAACACAGACATACACACAACCAACCTCAAAACAAACTAATAACACAGCCAATCTCAAATCACAGGAGAACGCCAGCAATCAAACAAACAGAGATTCATGAAACAACAAATCTCTCAAACTTGAATAGATGGGCCTAGAGAGAGCCTCAGTTTCACTGCATAACGTCTGCTGTACACTGTGATGTTGGTACATCAGCACCATGGGCCCTTTCACTACAGTAACGGCTACAGTGAAGCGGTGCAGCAAATCCTCTAACCCAGATCCACTACATCCTGCTCTAAGAGTAGTGATGAAGGAGCCTCAAGTGACATCACTAATGTACTAACTAGTTTCAGTCCTCTGCAGCCTCATCACTTATTCAGATGGACCCAGAGAGAGAAAGAGACAGATATAGAGAGAGTGAGAGAAAGAGGCGACAAGCACTTCACACTCTCAATTACGCAGTGGAGCTCATCACTTGGCAATCTGTCCCGATCGCTTTAATTGGCTTGTAATATTGCCTCTGATCTTGTCGCCCAATTAACAGGCCTGTCTGGCAGCAGGACTGGGAAGCCGGCGAGCATGTGATGCCTCTCGATCTGTGCCATATGGAACAGAACCACTGATTGGCCGCTGATGAGGCACCACTTTGCCCCTCTCACACCAAGCCACTGTATGACAAGGACTGGTGTATATCCCTACATGTGAATATGCATGTGATCAGGGACATTATGGCAGTAATTCTATGTGGATGAGGATGATTCAGTTTTACAGTTATGGGAGAGAGGACTTGCCAGAGGCGTTGTGTAGTTGATCTAAAGACAGAGCTTATAATTATTAACTTTGTACAGTCAGTCACACATGATACGACATGTGCTCAGCCTGAAGGTCCTAATAGCACATGATAACAAAACAAAGTTTATGCGATTTTACTGTGTGCTAAATTTGCACAAAACCCAAAGGTTATTTAAAAATGACACAGAATGTATTAATTTCATTCTGAGATACAGAACACCATGGTTGGTTAATTATGTTAATGAAAACTATGACTAAATATGTTTGTCAATTACTTCTTTTTCCATGACTGAGATGAGATGATGACGAGACGTTAAATGCTAATGGATGACGATGTGAAAGTGTAGCGGGACAAACTGTTTGGGAAATGCTAATGTGTCTGTTAGATTGCAGGTTTATTTAAAGCAGCAGTACTGGCTCCAGTCTAAACCTAGTGAGCTAACTAGCTAAAAGCCATGCGTTTTGCAATAAGTTAAAATGCAAAAAAAAGAAAAACGCCTGAGATGCAGCTAACACCCAAGCAGCTAACATTCTAACTGGCCTTTAATATTGATGTATTGCTTATTTTTCCTTCACATTACCATCAAAATTAATTAGGTTTGATTTGGCTTCAAAATGAATCTGGATTCCTTAAACTGACACCATCAGACCACTAGACCTGACTCTTTGTGCAAAGCTGCATCATTAGTCATTCAGCCTGTTTGTCATCAGATCATGATAAAATAGAATCTCATGTTAAACCACTAACAGCTTTCTCCTGAATGATGTCTCTGGCTAAACTGATTTTCTTCATAATTATTCAACATTTACTCAAGCATCACATTTGGCCAGCATTTTTGATAAGGATCCAGATATTTTAATGGTAAAAAATAAACTATCAGATATATTCTTGGCATTTCTGTGGTGCAATTCATTGTTACTTATCAGCTGACATATGCACTGATAATAATATAACTCCAATAAGCAAATAACAGCTGATAAATCAATCTAGCTTCATTCATCTGTAGCCTCCATCTCCATCTGCAAACCTGCTAGCACGGATATAAACAAAGTAATGCAAATATTAAATGTGGACGAAAATGTATTAAACAAGTTTGTTCGGCCTCAAGAACACAGACTATATGTTTTGGTGAGAAACACTGACTGTGCACATAAGTGTTTGTTTGCAAGAAAGCTCCACAGGGTATCTTTAGCCACATATTGCTCATTATTATGAATGGATGTATAGGCAGCTTTGTAACCCAGCAATAAGCAGTTGTACAGGCCTCTCTGTGGCAGCTGGTCGTTCCATGGTGAGATTTCTCTGACTGAGAAAGCGAGGGGAATCCAGTGCCCTCTGTCATTAGGCACGGTGACAGCTGAGGGCCCTTTAACGGGAAGCAGATCCTTTTAAACTCTGACCCACTTCAGGTTGAAAGCCCAAAGGAGGAAGATTCACAGAAATATTAGCATCTGCATATTAGCATAAGCACTAACACACTAAAAACACAATCAGGCAGTTACACACTTCGTTAACCAGAAACTTAGCCTTATCTCAGATTTAACGACCCTGTGGCTGAAGCCTTCTCTCCTTCACAACAGCAGCAGAACATAACATCTCACATCCTATAATCTGTTTTCATTTCATCCTTCTTCCCCTCATGACTCTGTGACATAATATTCAGCAAAGATCGTACAAGACAAATCACTGCTATGTCTTTGATTTCACAGTCCAAGGTGTTTAACTTTCAACTGCTCTGCCAGTTGACCAGAGCACAAGCTCCAGACACCTGGGCCCCGGCCAGTGCGCCAGTGCCAGTCAAGTATCCCTCGAGCACTTGGCAGGGAACCCGCTCAACAGTACATGGCATGAAATCCTCTCAAAGCTCTACCTGAGAAAAGCAGATGGTGGAGAAAGGGCAGGGGAGAGGAAGAAGCGAGACAGGAAAGAAGAGATTGAGGGAGGACAGTTGTGGAGCAGAGAGAGGAAAATCATAACAGGAAAAAGAGACAAAGATGCAGAATATGGGGGCATGAGTGAGCCTGTCTGGCCTTGTCTTTATGTCCATAGCTCTTTTTTTGGCTCTTTTCAAGTGACTGCTGGGCCATCCCAACGCTGCTTTTTCCCCATTAACAGGGCCCCACATCTGTTTCTCTCATTCCAGTTGCGCTTTAAGGTCCCTGAAGGTGCAGTTAAATTAGAGCCAGCACAGGTTTATAAATGTAAAATCCTCCAATAATCTGGAGTTGACATGACCCCTAATCTTCTTGCTCTTGTCAGTGGGGCGAACAGCGCTAACTAAGGCTCTGGCAGCACCAACATGTGTTTTGGCCACCAGACATTCAAGAGGACGGTGCAGAAACACAAAGGATTTTACGGGGGAACAGGTTCTTATTTGTGTGTCTTTGGCATGGTTGAGACATGTAGGTGGCTGGGACAGGTATCTGTGCTATTTTATTGGTGTTTTTGACAAATGATTTAAAAAAAAATCCTGAATATCGTAGTTATTACAAGGAAATCATTAGTGTCCTGGATGTTTAAGTATACCTGGAAAACCGTGTTTTAGCAGACGTATTTTCTTAAATTAATTTTCATCTTGCTCCTTCTGCTTACAACATGTGATTCAACAGGGGATCGTAAAATCTTTCAAGATCATGACCAAAACCTTTGGGGATAGAAACAGCGTATACAGGACAGAGAGAAGAAAAGACGATAGAAAACCCGTGTCTCTCAGCTCCAGAGGAGGGGGTTTTCACTAAACTAGCCTGTCTAATGCAATTAATCTAATTGGAGCCGGCGTAAAGTGACAAATTACTACCTTTCACACTAGGGACTAAAAGGGAACCTCTAGAGATGGATGTAGGAAAGGATACCTAGGTAGTTAATGTTATATCTTTTAATTCCATCTTAAATCGTATTGTAAGTGAAAAATCATTTGCCATTATTATATGTTACATATTGTCCATATTGCTTTGTCCAGAGTGTGTGTTAATTTTGATGACATATGATATACGTGTGCAGTATATACATATACATATTCCTATAGCTTAGAGTTGACTTTTGTCCATGATTTTGGCCTTCGAATACAAGCGGATGATCTTTCAAACATCTAAATAGTTTTTTTATGAGATTCATAACATGTAATTAATACAATGATTGATTTTTGGGTCTAAATATCAAGCATTAGTCATTTTTTGATTTGCATTCACTGACTGATCATTGGCTGAAATCATATACCTCTCTGAGCCTTCCAGTCATAGTATCAATATCAGGATCTCTGCCTTATTTGCTTGAATCTGCATGCATTTACTCCTGACATTTGAGTTTTTGATTTAATCTTGGAACATATGCACATGAACTCTGCATATTTCAGTTAATGCGTGCCCTTTTCTGTAACCTTGATTACTTGCTGTGGTATCAAAAAACCTTTTGGACATTGATTTCTGCCTGGGGCCATACTACTGAACCTGGAGCAGCGTATCTCCGTGGATATAATGAACTTAAAGAAGGCTAGCTATTACTGAAACCTCTGACATTTTGACATTATCAAAAGCCTTGGTTAAAACGCACATATGGAACAAAAATACAGTGCACTATACATATGATTTGCATGTCATTTCCATAAGTGATGGGAAGTTTCACATCATCCCGTTTGGTTTGCAGGTGTTGATCTCGATCATTACATGAAAATTTTAATTGGATTTTATAGACGGCTATGTCAAGTGTTGTTGAAGTATTTATGTAAAGTGGAAACCATCCACTTTCAAGAGATCTTTTTTTTTTAAACTGTTGTGGGCCATGAAATTCCACGTTGCACTTACCCACGATAACCATGAACTTTAACCCCAATAATTGTTCCAAATTGTGACCTGTGAACCTTTGAGCTTGTGAAAAAACAGAGGAGGAGGCATCCAGAGGTGGAATGCTCTGCCGTTTCTCTCCCAGGGCAGGTACTAACATGTTCCGAGTGAGAACTTCAACGACCCAAAAATACGTCTCCTGTCTCCCGGTGCCGGTCCACGTAAATCCCCCCTCCTCATTTCCCCTTCTGAGAGCTTGTTTATTCCTTTCTCTCTTTCTAATATTTTCACTTTTTCTCTTTACCTTTTTCTTCATCCTTCTCCTCTTTAGTCTCTCAAAGTCCATCCCCCTCTGTCACCTTCACTCCAACCTCCGTCCCCCTCCCTCTCATTCTGTCTCTGTCTGGAGAGGAAACGGTGGCCATTAAACGTGTCTGCTGGGGTCTGGGGGTCTGGAGAACAACCGTCACATTGTGTGACCCCGCCTTGGACCCCAGACGGACTAATGAATAAGGGTAACCCCCCACCCCCTCCACACCTCTTTCTCCACTCCCACCCCCCTCCCTTCATGCCA
>JBBMOE010000037.1:795218-815472 GCA_037975065.1 Chaetodon trifasciatus
CACTCCCACCCCCCTCCCTTCATGCCAGACCCCTGGTAGGTAATTCTCCCACTTCTTTCACAGGGTCCCAGACATCTCCCGCGGCCTTTGACTGTGAGCTTATCTTTTCAGAGGGAAATGTGTGTCATTTGGGGTTTAAGTAAAAACCAAAACAAAAACATTTTCACCACCATACAGTTAGACCCCCTCCCCGAACCCCCGGTCCTTCACTTCGTTCCCTTCTCTTCCAAAACTTGGAGGGTCTGGATGCAGGCTTAAGGAAATAGTGTGAGACATCTCCAATTATCTTAAGGAATATGTAAATAGGTGAAGAGACAGTGGCGGGATTATATGCAACTGGCAACGGCTCCTGACATGAGTCGTACAAAAGGCTCGGTGGAAAACAGGATTATTCTAACACAGAAGGGCCAATATATTACAGATTCAGAGCCTAATTATACTATAAAACTACTGTGCAAACTAAGCACAATATGTCAGGAATAAATACATATATCAGGGATATGCACCAAATACTGTTAGAAAGCACATAAAACTGGTATATGCTTTCAAAGCATAACACTTTATCATGTCATTTTTCATGCTCTATATCTGATCATTTGGGCACTGACAAACAAAATCCACAGCCATGAAAAAAGAAAATGGTCCATCTTTTTGTTCAGAGACACCCACGCTAGCAGTAGAGACTCTTCAATAACCACATGAATAACACAAAGCAGTGGTTCTCCTCTGAAAGGCAACCATGTATCCCTTGGAGATTTAACAATGGTGACATGTGTAAGCTCAATGCATACAAAATATCTCTCTCCTCTGCTCTCTCTCATTCTCTGTTCTCTTTCTTGCTTTCTTCTTCTTCTTCTTCCTCTGTCATATTTGTCTTACATGGCGCCTGCCCACAGCACATCTCGGCATCGTTTCACAACACTCAGCAATTCAGAGTGGTCTCATTATTAGTATTTCTTCAGTAGCTTTGTAGCTAAAGCACTTGCACTTACGCCTAATGTATTCTGCACACACCAAGACTGACTGCCGCTATCAAAGGACTTGCCTGAACGGCGGTAATAACTGGAAAATTATTTCTGATAGCCTGAAACAATCTTCCAAATCATCACAGAACTTTATTAAAATAATATCAAATCAAATTAGCCAGCGTCCCCCTGTAATGAATTAAGTAAAGGGTTATGCCAGCATTAATCCCATCATGCTCGGAGGCATGGGGGCGGTGGGAACGTTTAATAAACCAGTCAGTCCCTTCAAGCAGTGGGGCCAGCTTCGGATCCACCATCCGCCCTGATGCCCGCTCCAGAGAGGGAAACACATCAAAAGACTTCCTCTCGCCTCGCCTTCTCTCTACCCTTCACCCCCTCCCACCCTCCTTCTTCCCTCTCCCATTATTCTCTCATCCCGCATCTCTCTCTCTCTCTCTCTCTCTCTCTCTCTCTCTCTCTCTCTTTCGCTTGTCTCCCCCTTTTCCTCTCCTTTTTCTTTCTCATTCCCCCTCAAACTATTCCTAACCCTCCCTGTGTCTTTCTAAATAATCTGTCGCTTTTTTCCCCCCTTCCAATTCTCCATTGTGCCTGTGGGTGAGATTATTCATAAGGGGGTGAATCTTGGTGGAATCTCAGAAGGCTGGTGATAAGTGGTGGAGCCCGTTGGGACGGCTTGGTCTGTCCTCCCAGTGCAGTCTTCCCCCCAAGCAGACGCACAGAGAAGAGTGAGACGAAATCAAATAGGCCACTCTTTAGCCGTGGAAGAGCAGGGGTATTTTGGATGTAACTGTGGCCAAATATCACTGAATGGCTCAGAAGAGATTATGGCTGTCACATTTGAACTACCATTCCAATGTCGGAAACATAAAATATTCAATCTGCAATCATTAAATTCAAAATCCTGGTTATATAAGCACAAATAGACATTTGGTGCTCTGGTGGAACTGTCCATCTGACCTACTGTTTTCACTATTGCGGGCTCTGCCAAACAGATAATCATGACACGACACCATCTGAGAACTAATGTGTGGAGGCATTTGGCCCCATAGGTGGCAGATTTGATGAAAAAGGTAAGGCTGTTAAAGGCTGGTGAAATGCAGCTGGACTTTGTGAATTCTAGGTGCATTTGAATGAATTACAAGTTGGTCTGATAATAAGACTTTTCCCTCCGAGTTTTTTGCTGAGACCTCGGACTGTGGAGACGTTGCTGACAAGACAGGGCAAGAGACAAAAGCAGCCAGACAATCACACCCCAGTTAGCTGAAATTATTTGGAAAAGACAACAAGGGCGAAAAGCAAAATTACAGCCAAGTATCAGGGCAGTTGTCACTAAATCTATGGCACACATTTGTGGTCATGGACACGAATGTTTCATTTCAAGCTAATAAGGGAAACATGGACTTAACCAAAACTGCAACTGTCACCTGAAATGTTTCTCAGCAAGCTTTATTTTGAAAGTCTAAGTTGACACTGCATAGATGCTATTGTCAACTTGACTGTGGAAGAGGAATGCGGGTGGACGAGGTACGGGCTCGAGAGATACTTCCCCTGAAATACCTTTGTTTGAAAGTGCTGCTGAGCCCATGTCCTTGTATATGAATCCAACAGATTCAATTCCATGAGTATTTTAACCAAACTGGGGTGAAATTATTACCTAAACTGCCTTTTGTAAACTTTCATCACACTTCACACACTGGCTTCTTAATTCAGCTTTGACAGACCGTACTTGCTGTTGCTGTAAACAGCTTTTTGTGCAGTGAGGAACATTTTGGGTGTGCCCACTTTAATCTTCACCGGGGGTTCAGACAGTCTTGCTATAACGTTGAATTATGCAATGTAATCATAACAGATGGAAATGATGTATATTAACACATAGCAAGTTATGAGTTTAACAGTCACCATTTATATGACATATGCCATGGAGGTGCTTTGATTAATTTCACCCACATTCATTCCTGAACTTCTTATCTCCTCTATCTCTTTCTCCACCTCTCAGTGTCTCTGAACCGCTCACCCATAGCTACCATCACCACTCTTTATGAAAGTTTTTGGACAGAATGCACAGGTCCTGTTGCTGCACGGCAGCAGAAGCCTAGGGGCGGGTCACTGTGTACCATGCAGGCGGAGGTGAGATAGCAGGTAGGTAGCAGGGCATGGATGGCAGACAAAGTGAAGCCAGCCAGCGTTTGATGTAGGGCACTGTCCGCCAAGCAGTGCAGCAGGCCCACAGGCTAGCCAAATTTTTGAAGGGCTATTCAAATTCTTCGCCTGCCTCAGAATATGTCAAGACATGCCTTGATATCACTGAATCTCAGGGGTTGGTCTTTGCAAAACCTCTGTGTGTGTGTGTGTGTGTGTGTGTGTGTGCTTTGATGGGCATCACTGATAACCTCAGCCCCCTCCATCTCTGTTTCCATGTGTCTTCAATGTGTGAGAAAGTATGGGTGAGAGAGGGAGGGGTCATCACGCTGTTTCCCCTAAGGAGGGTTTGTCCTGTGCCATCTGGCACCTCAGAAGCATGGGCACAGGAGCAGGAGGGGGCCTGTGTGTGTGTGTGTGTGTGTGTGTGTGTGTGTGTGTGTGTGTGTGTGCGTGTGCGTGGGTGTGTGTGTGTGTGTGTGGGTGTGGGTGTGTGTGGTTTATGCGCCCTGTATGTCCCATGTGCCCCACTCCTTCGTACCCTTATTTTTGACACCTCAACATCCTGTACTCGTGTTTTCTCTGGTCTTTAGCTCTCTACAAACTCAAAACTGTGATGGGAAAGTGCTTTTCTTTTGCACAAATGTATTCTCTCCACTCACTTTCTCACATATCTTTGCGTTACCTTCTTTACTTCCTTGGCTAACTGATAACATTGTCTTCATTTCCCACTTGCTACTTCCCTCCATCTTACCCCTTTCTTCCACATCACACTTTTTCTCTCCTCCGTATGTGATGCATGGCAACAGCTCGGCCAGCTGATGAGGGCCAGTTAGAGACAGCACCCAACCTTGACACCCGCAGCTGCAGTCCACACATATACTCACACACACACACACACACATACACACACAGAAAGGGGAGGGGAAGGATTGGGGGCATTGCGCTATGTAAAATAATCACAATGCATTTACATTCATCGTGGTGTGTATTTGTTGCTATAATAAGGCTGGAGAAATCATGAATATTCACACACACTTTAAGCAATTATGATAATCTGCATTATTCCTAGCCTCGCCACTATCTGTCAGAGGAGGCGGCAGCACAGGCGAGAAAAGTAGGTTGGGATAGTCCACAGTTTTATATTCTTGAAATTATATTGCATGTTTCTTTCTTGCTTTCCCCTCTCATCCATTTTCCCTCTCCTTCTTTGTCTGCTCCTTTGTTTCTCTGTTCTTCCTCCGTCTGCTTCTTCATCTCCTTCGCTCCTCATATTTTGCTCTCTTCTTCTCGGCTTGTTCTGTGCTAAAGTCTATTGTGCTGTATGAAGAGGAGGGGTAGGATCCCGGAGTGAGAATGGCCCCTGGGTGCTACAGAGCTGGCAGCAGTGTTGGTCTAATCTTCCGGGTCAGGCCTGGCGCTTTCATCTTCTCTCACTTGGAGCCCCTTGTGTTTGATGTGAACTTAGCCCAGGAATAACTGTTCCTTTCTTCTCTGCTAACCTGGCCCTGGAGTAGGGGAAAGCACTTTGTTGTTATCCTAGGAGCCAAACAATGCTGGAAGGAGTGCAGAAAACCTTAATGAAAGGCTTTTGATCCACACTGATATTAAAGCGAGAACCTTGAGAGAGTGTGTGGAAGAAAAATAAAAAAAAAAGTGCAGAAATCGCAGAAATCAAAATGCAAATTGCATCTGAATGGTTAGATGGAAATGTTCTTTAATTCCCACCCTTTGAAATTAATTATTTTAGATTTGCCTGCATTTGTTTCAAGTTTGAGGGAAAAGAATAAAGGAGCAAGCTAATTTATCATAGACGTGGAATTTAAATTAGCGCATAGAGCCTTGCAGGGCTTTAATGATTAATTTTCTCAGGTCTGCACCATGCAAAACAATTTCTCTGCTTCCCACAATTAAAGCCAAGTGTATCTGTGCCACGGCACATCAGGGCAAAGGTATTTTTTACATGTACAGTATGTAAGTATACATTACTGCTGCACCACTGAACCTCACAGCAACTTGCTAGTTATTATCTTCCCTTGAACCCATCCAATGACCTCAGCCTTTGACCCCATGATTTTCAGTTCATGTGTTGCAGGCCTCGTATGACTGCGGGGAAAAAATAGCTGGTGTTTACAGGGTAATTTGTGGATCTTTGGGGTGATTTAGTGCTCTCTGCTGGGGTGCCAGAGTTGGACAAGGTTTCCTTAATGCTGGCTCAACAGCAGTGCAACATCATCTTTCCACCCTCAACTTACTTGAAAGTGTCAAAGCTAAACCTTTTCAACCTACAATTTGAAAATGAAGTTGATCCCAAAGGCCAAAAAAACAAATCACAAACAAGCCTCTCTTTTAGGAAGAAGGAAACACACATTGGTATTCGACATGCTTGCTGCCATGGTGATAGCCCAAACCTCTGTGCAACAGCAGCACATTAACCCCTCTTGACCCTCTATTCTCACCTGTGATAAAAGAGGAGGAAGAGAAGGAGGAGGTGCCCCCCTTTCCTCTGCGCCGCACTTTCGAGTACCCGGGCACCAGCAGGCCCTTGAGAGCCCACGGTCATTAGGAGTGCTTTATTCTTCTAGAGGTAGAGAAAAGGAGAGAAGAGGAAAACGGAGAGGAGGAAGAGGAGTATTGAGCCTGAAAGATAATGTATGGTCAGGGCTGGAGACTTGTGGGCACTGGATGAAGAGAAGGCCGAGAGAGAAGCCATGCTTTCATACAGACGCACCAAGCGAGCCAGCTGCTTTTGGGTTTTTGTTTGTCTTTCATTCTAAGTAAAGAAAGGTAGGGGAAAGAGCTATGGATAATTGGTCCAGGGCGCTGACTTACACACAGGGCTGTTGACACAGGATATAGAGTTTCAAACTCTTTGTTCTTCATCTTACCTATTGGCCCGCTTGTGTTTTGTCTGCTGAAGACGGAAAAAAGCTTTTTCAGCGCTCGCCTGGGGTGCATGAAGTTTGACTGAACGGAAGAAAAAAAAAAAGACGATAGAAACTGCATGTATGATTTGAGCATTATTTCTCCTGTCTTTGCAAACACTCAAAGCATCTAAACCATACATAAGAGGGTAGCGTGCAGTGACACTCTTCTGACAAAAAGGACTGGCTGCCTTCCATTGACCAACAGCATTGGGGGGCTAACCTAAACTTTCACTGGGAGCTAATCCCTCTGATAATCAATAACCCAGACTAGCTTTCATCTCAGCTGGGGTCTCGATATAGTTGAAAGGCCATGAATGATTGAATAGTGTGAATGTGTTCCGTGAGACCCTGAGAGGTAATGGAGGAAAAAAAAATGCTTCTTCCCAAAAATAACTGGGTAAAGCTTATGCACGTTTGATGATATGATGAAAATAAATGAATAATGCATTGGCTATCAATGAGGGAGCAGAAGACGCATTGCTTCAGGCCATGGTTAAGCCTCTATTCATAAAGAGGAGACAGACACAAAGGCTCAAGGACTGTGGGAGTCCACCATCGGGGAGAAAGGAATGAGGACACACATTTTAACAGGAAAACTGTTTTTTTTCCCCCCTCCTGTGTGGTTTCCCCTATTCTGTCATATTTCTAATAATTAGATGTGTTGCGAAGATTGTTGTTTGTTTACAGTTGGATTAGCCTGAAGAAGCCAGGATGTGGGAGTGAAGCCCCAGGATTAGGTAGGCAAACACATGTTTAGTGCACTCCTCTATTGTTATTCTCATCCTTTATCTGCAATTCCCAAATGCTCCTTTCACCCCGGACTGTTACTTTGATTATTTTGTCCTAATCCTAAAAAAAAGAGCAATTTCTGAGAGTACATCTTGAATTCAGATGTGTATATTTTGCTTTATGTTTGTCTTTTAAAACACATTAGACTCGTTACTGCCTCCACTCCATTAGGTGTCATGATCCTCACTCACCCAATGCGCCGCTTGTTCATAAAAACACACACGCACACAGAAAACGCTGCACATAAAGAAGGCCAACTTGAATGCAGGCCAGATTAAGGAGGGGAGACAGGAATATCACTGTGCCTTGAAACATGCAGAGAGAGCAGAATAGGGGGCTCTGTTCTTTCTCCTCCTTTTGAGCAGCGTTTGAGCTGTCTGCGAATAAAGATGTCTGGGCCGGTTGGTTATTGATCGGCGAGTATTTGGAGAACAAAGAGTTAATCCTCACGAAGGCCCACAGTGAGTGCTCTCTTAAGTTATTAAACTTTGAAATGTCTTTGTTTATCTGTGATTCCCTCACTTCTCTCAGTTCACTTTTTGTTCATATTTAACCCTGAAGGATGAATAACCAGTTTAGCTGACTGAGTGACCCAAGGCCGACTGGCAATTCACAACCAGAGGCTCGATTATCTGACATTGGAATGGTCAGTCTCCATTATTACATATTATAGGTTTGTGAGCAATTCATTGCGAAGGATGTTCAGGCTTTGATGCTGGCAAGAATTTTTCTTTTTCTTTTTTTTTTTTTTACCACTATAACATCCACCAGTGCTAGAAAATTCTGTAGGACATGCAGTTATTTTCTTGTGAGAATCCATTATCATCATCATTCTTTTGCTTCCTTCAAGAGGAAATCACTTTAACATTTTTTTTTTGATAAATAATAATCTATCTTTCACTAATAATATGGAAAAACGCAAACATATAAAGTTTGCAAGTTAATATGATTATATATCATAAATGTGTGTGTTTAGTGTATTTTCTGTCAAAGTAAGTTTTGTATTCACTTCCTTCAACCTGTCCTGTCTGCTTGACCGGGCAGTTTCATAGAGTTTCCCAGTATGACCTCCATCAAGTCAACTCATTGTGACTGGCCTATGGTGCCGTTAGTTACATGTAAAGGAAGAGAGAAATAGTAACAGCATTAGTAGTACAGTACAGTACAGTACAGTATCTCCAGTTTGCAAGGCTCATTTTGTTGTGATATTGGGTTTATTTATTTATTTATTTATCACGAGAAATTGGCCTCTTGTTTTCTCTAATAATTCGTCATGAGAAAACAACTTCTAAAGGCTCATAAGGCTCATCTGGGCTGGCTTTGAGAGTTTCAAAGTGAACTTTTTATGACCTTTGCCATTTGTTGTAGTAATTTTTCCATAGTGATTTGATATGAGAGTATTTACAATATGGCAAAGTATTGTAAGGCATAGGCTCACATACAGAAGTCAACAAGCAGATGTTCTAGTGTACGGCTACTGGCTTCCATATAACCGATGGCGTTGCTACTTCTCTGCTTATTTACGGGAAACTAATGGCAGAATGAACCAATCAAATTGAGTTGACTTGGGATTGTTGAAAGTCATTCTGGGAAATGTAGGAAACTACCCAGTCAAGTAGACAAGACAGGTGGAGGACGTGCATACAATGGGTTTACTTTGACAATACAGATTTATGATATATAGCCATATTTACTTAAACTGTTACTTTCCTTAACCTCATTTTTTATTACTAAGGGCAATGAGGTTTTCCAGATGCAAAAAACAGACTCTCACCCTGTGCAAAATGGCTTTGAGAGGGTAAAACCCAAGGCTGTCTCCATGTGGTAGTTATGACACAAAACAATAGCTTCAGTTATAGTTATAGTACTGTAGTAGAACAAAGGAAGGATTTTTCTTTTCACTTTTTGATATATAAATGCATTAGATAGAATATTCATATTTGAGACATTCACAGCGTCTGTGGTATCCAGTCCAGTCAGAGACCTTTGTTGCTCTCTCTCTCCCTCATGTCCTGATATCGTTCTGCTGTTTGTAATAAAGACATAAAATTCATTTCTTCCTTTATTATCTGTGAGGCAACAAAAACCACTTGGCTCACTCACCACTTGGAGATTGTGATCATGGTTAAGTAATTAAAAAGTAAACTCAGACCAACAATAGTAAGGCGCATATTTTACCTGTTTTACTTAAAGGGGGACTCCAGCGATTTAGTACAGCACTTCGACAAAGTTGGTTTGCAAGACACACATTAAAAAAGAATCACCAAGAGGAGACTCTTTGTCTCCTTTTACTTCCCAGTATTGATTAAGCTGCACAATGGAAATCAATAGCAGCTTTTGCTACATTTTCCTTACCTGGTAAATATTTGAAGCTTCATCTCTCTACTTTTCCCTCCACACAATCTTTCTCCAAGCCCAACCCAAGATGACCCTGATGACATCATCAGGGTTGTTTTTTCTCAGACTTTAGAGAGCTCTTTCCAGAGTTTTCACAGGGTGAGTAGTACTCCCCATGATGAGTGACTGACCTTCATGTGTAAAATCTGTGAAGAGCCCCTTTAAACGTGCTAAAGTGTTGTCAGGTGGATTTTCGAGTTTATAGTGGTGTTGTGTTGTTTTGCCATAAACCAGCCAACCAACCATTTTTAACAGCCTGCAATTACAATTTTGGCCAAACAATAACAAACCAATAAAATGCTGATAGTGAATATAACCTGTGTGCTAATATGTTTTCTTATTCAAAACTCAATTGCTAATGCAAAATATTTCCATATGAGAGTCATTTGTCAGAGATACAGTTGAATAAACATACACATTTATGCAATTTCCTATCTAATGTGAGGTGACCTTTTTTTATTTGTGTGACTAATTTGTGGTGAAATACAGGAAAAATGTCAACATTTCCGCACCACTTTCTGTTATGTGAAATGGTGAAGAATGCAGTGAGGCCTGGAGGCCAAGGCTTGAACCTGTGTCTGTTTCTTGTCAAGTCAGATTTCTTGGTAGGGGGGTCTAGAGTACCCTGGCATTTTCTCTGCTGAGGGTTTTTGTTTATATGGCCGAAGGACTCTGCTCAGTCTCATCAGCCCACAGCAACAAAACACGCAGGCCTCCATCACAAAAGGCCCAGAGAGACAAGAGTTTTTTCTTCCTCAGAGTGACACTGAACTGAGATTTGACACTTTTCCTGATACAATTATTATTATTTAAATCATTAATTCTTGACCAAAGCAGTAATTTCTGTCAGCCAAGGGACATTTAGTCATCAGCAACATTTCAGCGCGCTGCCCCTCTAAATGTTTTGACATGTCATTACAGGGCTTCTGATGGAAAGGGCAGTGACATACAGTGACCATTCCACCACTGTTACAACGCGTTACTTCACCCAGACAACACACAAGTCATATGGACCAATGACACAACTCCTGCCAGGGCCCCAATGTCCTAATGTCACACACGTCCCAACAGTTTTACTTCAAACTTCCTCCCCTCTCTTTACCCCTCCTTTCCTTCACCCCCCTCATTCCCTCCTTCCTTTTATGCACAGCCCTTCTGTCCCTTTCAACATCCACTCCCCCCTCCACCTCTGTTTATTATTTCTCTCACCCTTACTTCTCTGTCTGTCTGTCTGTCTGTCTGTCTGTCTGTCTGTCTGTCTGTCTGTCTGTCTGTCTGTCCATCTGTCTGCCTGCCTGTCTGTTTGTTTCTCTTATCATGCATTGCATTAACCCCCTTGCTTCTCCCTCTTCGTCTTGCTCCCATGTCCCTCTCTGGCGCTCTGTCCCTGTGTAACATATGCTCAGACGGGCATCCCGTCCCCGAGCTGCTGCGGGTCTTGTCCGCTTCATGTCGTGTGAGGATGGACGTTTGAAGAGTCCTCCAGGCATCTCTCTTTGTCACCAGCACTTAGCCTCAACACTGCCGCGAACCCGCCGCAAATCTGCCGCAAATACCGTCAGTACAGCTGGCATGCAGGCTTCTGCTGCAGAGATAAATGAGAAGAGAAATTTGGACAACACAATCGCATACACAGACACATGCACAAACATGATGACTGCAGACGTAGTTTGAATAGACATGCATTTGCATGCTGCTTACACCCACATATGCACACTCTGGTCCTTCACCCCATGTTGGCTCTTACCTATTCCCCACTCGTCTATCTGACCAGGGCATGTAGGTTTTCCTTGAGGCACAATGGTGGTTTTGTCTTGAGGTTGTGCTCTGACAGTTGTCACAGACTGATCCCTCCTGATCTGTTAATTGGGTTGACAAGCGACGAAGCCGTATTGGAAATTAAGAGTCCCTTTGTCCTATTTCACTTAACAGCCTTTCAGACCTGCTATCTGAGGGAAAGCTACAGATTAGGTGGTTCTTCTGTCAGGCCACAAAAGCCTTTGAATATTTCCCACATATGTTATGCCCATATCCACCATCACCATGTCCAACAGTTTGTATGAATGCACGACAAAGACAATGGCATGAGAGGTCTGGGCACTAGGGAATATGCTAATCATGATTAATAGCCATTACATTCATTATTGTTCATTCCTCTGATGGTGCCAGTAAAGTGTCCTTAGCAATTTTAACCTTGCTTTCTCCAACTTTCTCAGAGGGGGTTATTGCATTATGTGATGATTTTCAGTATAAATCGGTGGCAGCATTTGAGAATATAATGCAAAGCAGACTTTCCATCATCACTTCATCCCTCTGAGGGATCCTTGTGATACTAATCTGCCCACCCAGTCCAGCGCTTCTCCCGTCCAAGCTGCTTTTCTCCCCCTCGCCTCTTTAAGCCCTACAGTAGGCTTTGCTCACACCTTTTTCTCTGCGAGACTTAGTGTGGCACAAGTGGACTACAGTCAGTTCTCATTCTGTGTTCTCCTTTCAAACAGACAAAATAAGGATTCTGTGTTTTGGGGGCAAATCAACTTTCCTTTGGGCCTGCTGAAACGACTCATCATCTCGGGATCAGCTGGCACAAAGAGCAGGACCATTTTTAGTGAGCTGATCATTCACTGCCAGGAAAAAGACTATCATAGAACAAATACGACTCTTTGAATCAGATTCAAATAGTGACTCTCAGTCTGCTTTTCATCTCATTAAAGACCCTTATAGGGTAGGCAGTAGATGAGTGGGGGAAAGAGCGTGTAGTAAAACAGAGATATTGCACTGCTCTGTGTTGAACTTTGTCCAGTTCTGTAATGCCTGTAAATGTGTCTCATAGGTAAGGAGATCGCAGCCTTGGCCAGAGAGGCTCAATAAAACACCCTTGTTCCCCTGACACACAAACTCTTTCTAACACACTGTATGCTGTAGTTCCATCTACACATTAAAGAGGTGTAGCTTAGAGCAAACTTTGTACCAAAAAGCCCAAAGCAATTTTGATAAAGGTTAAGGTCAGGTGCAAAATAAAGCTTGGATTTTAGGGTTCTGGTGTTAACATAATTTTGGGGGGGTTGGGATAAATGTTTGGTCATGTTAGAAAAAAATAAAACTACACAAGGAGATGAACTGACAACAGGTCCCTGGATCCTGGGTGCAGGACACACTACCTGAGCAGCTACTTCAGAAATACTACAGAAGAGAAACTGGTGCACCCTTTATGCTTAGGTAGGCAATTTGAATCAAGCACTGGAATGGTGGACTCTGCCACTGACTGTAGAAGCTACTAGAGGTAATTATAGAATATAATATACATATATTGATTTTAGGAAAATTTCAATGGTCACTGTTTAAATATAATGAAGCTTGCAGTGTAAATGTGATGTGACAAAATGCAATAAAATTCTGTTTCTGTTTCTTTTTTATGGACTTAGTGCGTTGGTTTGGTTCTGCTTAAGTGCTGTGTAACATGTTGTCTTTTTTGACCTGAATGGGAGTAAATGAGTTTGGGAGCAGTGGATAAAATGAAACTGTCTTTAATCGCAGCAAGTGATGTAAAATAATGAAAATTTACAGTACATTACAGGGATGGAAAAAATGTGCAAAAACATAAATCAAGCTAGAGTTGTCATTAAAGACATCAGACTCACAAAATTTCACGAGACCACGCTGCCTACATTGAGCGAACATGAAAGGGGAAGGAAAATGCCTGTGGCAGACCCAATAACAACCACTCTCTAAAGCACCACATCTGCTAACTTGGCACTTACAGTTTAGCCCTGCTGCTTATCATTCAGTGGAGATTTGAAGTCATCTCTTTGTCATTCTGGGGTCAAACATACGCCAGAGGTCAGTCATGTTGACCTCATCACTGCAGCTAAGATCTTATCCTTGCTCCTTTCATCTTAAGGTCGGCTAATTGCTAACGGCTAATCACCAATTCTCAACTGCTCTTTGACACCACTCGGACTTGTTAAGTGTACCATGAAACATTTTCAGCATGTTGCCTCAGAGTGTAAAATAACATGCGGAAGAAATGGATACATAAGGCAGCACAGGAAAGAAGAGGGAAAAAAAACCTCATGATTAGTTGCCCTAGATTTTTAAAATTATCTGCTGTTTTGGGCATTATATAAAATAAGCATAGTGGTGGTAGAGCATAATCAACTGGCCCCATTCCAGCAAGTTCTCCCATGTAGGGCAATTGAACAAAGTGCGTCTGAATTGAAATCAGGTCGTTCCTGGGGGCCACTGGTAATGAACTTGGTGAGGAGAAGGGGAGCAGAGAGGAGGAAAGGGGAGGAGGGCCAAGAGTCGCAGTTGAGCTGACCTCAGTTGTAGCGCTACAGCACAGGAGCATGCACTCAAACTTGGCTACGCTAACCTTTTTCAGCTACTGAGTGCAAAGTGCTGTAAGTAATGACTATAAGTGATGATTGTCACTGAAGGTGGCAAGTTAACAGAGCTTTAAGAGCCATGGTGAAAGGAGGGCTGTCATTGTGACATTTTCTGGGCTTCTGAATTACACAGAGAGCAGATGGACTAGCAAATGTCATCTGTTAAACATACAGAAATTCACACATTTCTGATCATTTGCTGCATTTGCTCTCTTCTGATTTGCAATGCTATACATTTGAAATTCTGAATAGTGTAATGTGTTTCGCAGCTGGTGAATCTGGTCCAGTATATTGAAACAACCTCATACAGGAATAACTACACAGAAAGCACCGAATGTTCATTTGTGAATATGTAGCCACAATGCATTGGGTTTAAGATTGATCGTGAATTTGACCAGTATCCCTCATCTCAATCCCCTGTGCATATATAACTGCCTCATCTGCTCTTCTCTCCCTTCTCCTCTGCCTGTCCGGGGGCCTAATTTAGCCTTAGTAGGCTCTCCTGGTGCCTAAGAGAATTCTCCTTTATGCAAGCCAGGTAAAATAAGAGCGCAGCACAGATGAGGCCCCTCTCCATCATGGTGGATGGGGGGAGTCACGGGTGACACCCCCTGATCAGGTGTGCATGCGTAATGGCCGTCCCAAAATAATCACTGCTTTGAATAATTTCCCCGCTCTGTCTCTCGCCCCATGATTCTTGCTGCTTCGACTCGTTTTGTGGCGGGCATCCCATAAATCCTTGCGGTAAATGTAAATCAGTGGGCCGGGTGCGTCTGACAGATGGGGGCTGCGAGGAGTCCTGGGAGATCTCTCCTCTCACCTTTCCCTTCAGCTGGAATGGATGAATCACTAGCCAGGCTAGCTAAATAGCATTAGTGTGCGTCCCTCACTTAAGAAAAGAGTCAGCTAGGAAGCTAAGATATGAGTCCATGCAGTGAGAGTAGAAGTGGGGGTCATTCTGATTAAGAGTGATGCACAGAGTATGTGCATGTTTGAAGACAGGGACAGAAATCCTCCTACCTTTGTTGTTGTTATGATGGGGAAATGAGGTTGTGCAGGTGGAGGAGATGCAGGCTTGCGGATCTTCGAGCTGTCAGCTCCTTGGAGGACTGGAGATCTGAGAGGTGGAGGGGAGGAATGAGGAGGAGGCAGGGAGGGCCCTTCCTTGGTCCCCTTGGCTGTCTGTGGAGCAGAACCCATCTCTCATTAAGGGAGAGTGCTGAGGAGACACTTGAAAGTGACATTCACCCTCCCTCCTCCCCCCTACCTCCATTTTAGAGATGCTATGCATGACGGCCACTGCCACTCAGCCAGCAGGGTCACCTCTCTCTCCCTCTCTGCCGCTCTCCCTCTGTCTTCCTTTGCCTCAGGGAGAATATCAATGCCGTAGTGCTTTTGGCAGATATACATACAACACCTACACCCCTCAATGAAATCCATCAATTACGGACCCCTTACAGGGAGAAAGAAGACAATAGTTGTAAGAGAGCAAAAAAAGGAAGGGAAAGATGAAGAAAAGACGGATACTGCTTATTAGAGATGAAGAGAATGGGGTGGAGTCTGATGATATGCAAAGAGATGAAACGATATGTGTTCTTGATGTGGGGATGAAAAAAGGAGGAGAGGAATCAAAGGCTGCAGCCTGCTGTGGGGTCAGGGGCTCAGGAGCTGGATCATCTCTGCTGTGGCAGAGTGTCGATTTTCGCCCCCAGTTCTAACCTCGGGCCTTGACTCCTCTGCTCATATCCATCTCTTTAATCTTGGGAAGCTCCACCTAATGAGCTACATAGTTCATTGAGTCAAGGAACAATGGGTGCTTCTGTACTCCATTGTCCCTCCGTGACCATCAGACACTGTTCCGTACGGTTATGATCAATGCTTTGTCCCATCATCACCATGTGTTTTCGTATTTTTTTGTCTCGTTCTGTAATTACTTGACAAAACATGATTATGGTCTTTAAAAAAGCATTTCCTGTTGACTTCCCGGGCCAGTCGTTGTCTGTCCAGTGGTCATGTTTGCCCTGTAATCGCCACCGGCTGCTTGAACCCTGCTTTCAGCCAATGAGGTTCCTCTACCCTGCCAACGCAGCCCATAAATAAATTACCAAAATGGCCCGTGGTGCTGTCATACTTCTTAACTGAGCATAGCACTTGTAATTAAATTCACACAGATATGCTGAAATAAACCAACCCTGTCTAAGGATTCAAAACACTCCAGCCTTGAAGGGTGTTATACTGTACGCAATTCATATCCAGCCATAAATCCTGACAAAACTATACACTCATAAAGGCGATATAAATGGCTGCAGACACATATGCTCACAAGAAGCCAGAGTCCTGTAAGTAATTTGTCGTGGGATCCTTTCATTTGCTAACTATCTGTTTGTCGCTCCGACTATTTTGGATGAGGCTTAAACACAGTTGGGTCAGCGGTGAGACCTCAGCTATGGGTGTTGATGAGAAGGCAGTGAGGAGCAAATGTCCAAATGTGCCTTTGCCTGGACACTGTAATGCCAGGAATCATCTCTGAATTATCTCAAGATGGCTGATTGTGGTGTTGACTGTAATTATTGTACTTAAGCCAAACATTCTGTATCTGATATGGTCAAAAACATTCAAAACAAATGGTTTGAAATCCATTCTATGCAGATGCCTGTATCATCATAGTCTAATTTTTACGGTAAAAAGCCACACAATTAGAGCTGTTCATTACTACTTCTTTCCATTTGCCTGCCACATTAACTACAAATCTGTACTTTCTGAATGAAAAACAAATCCCTTCTTTTAAATTACACTTAGAGCAGATACAAAGTACATATTCTTGGCTATTTTCTTTTTAGTGCAGTCCTCATCACAATGGCTGAGAGGGAGAATAGCCAGTGCCCGTGTGAGGGATAATTTGTACCTTCTCAATGAATGAGGAGGACAGGCAAATTACTGGCTGAATAAGGACTGCCTGTGGATCCCACTGTCAGAAAGAGAGAGAAGGGCAGAGAAGGAGAGTGTAATTATCAACTAGCAAAGTGCATTCATATCCTATCACAAAAGAATTGGGATGTGGGTGGAAGAGAGAAAGAGAGCAAGAGAGAGTGAAGGAGGTTGAAAATGGAGAGATATATGGAGAGGGGGAGGGACGCGGAGTGAAGGACTCCCGGCCAAATGGATGCAAGGCAGTAAACAGGGTTAAAAACAGCCTTCTATGGTCTGGTTCCATGAATGCAGACACATTAAGACCTTTTAGCCTAACGCACAAGCACCTCTTTGGAGTTAAAGACGAGAAGAGCCAGGCAAGAAGATGGAAGAAGATGAGGAACGGCAGGCAGGCATGAGGAGGTCGGGGAGGAGGGGGACAAAGGTGGTGGGCTGTGGGCTTACAATCAAAAGCACCCATTTTTAATTTGAATAGACCCAGATACGTTATAAGGACGCTGGGTTAGAGGGAATTTTTTCCCCTCTTCTTTTCCTTTTTGGTAGCTGACATCACAGAACAAAGCTAGTCTATTAGTGACCCTGAACTTTATTGACAAGCCTGCCATTACCCACACTTCCTGGGGTCTGCAGGGTCAGGGGTCACAGACGGGCGGCTTGAGGGGGCTGGTGAAGGGTCTGGGGAACACATTTAGAGAGCAGGGACACCTGTAGGGTTGCATCCAGTTCAAAACGTGACCATGAACAACAGTAAGAACCTTTTGAGAGGGAGCATACAATGCAGGCCTAGTTTCTAACAACTCCCTAACCCTCCTGGTGCTCCTCCTCCTCCTCCTCCTCCTCCTCCTGTCTCAACCTTTCTTCCCTCTACCACACATGGCTTCATAATGATATACTGACTGCTTCCAGAGAGGTAGAAAATCTGTATGCAATTTTAAATGTGTGCATTTGTGTGTGTTTGCATGAGTGTGAGATTATTAAGAAGGTCATGGGTTTTTGAATTGGTATAAAGTTAAATCCCAAGAAATGTCAGTTTGTGTTGAGGCAGAGCGGGGTGAGTGTCTGGTCACAGATAATCCCAAAAACATTTTCATTCACTCTGATTTTCACACAATCAATCATGGCATTATACTGGACCGTCGTCAATCAAACATCCATCCGAGTGCATAGCAGTGGGTGAAACCAGATGCTAAACACAAACACACACACACATTTGCACAGCGAGGCGGGCAGGGTTCAGACTACTGAGGGCTAAGTGATAGCAGCATGCATTTGATATATGTGACACTGCAAATGGAGGGCATCAGTGCTGTTTGCTGGCACAGCATGGCAGCGTGTGGTGCACCGCGGGCGACTGGCACACCAGCCAAGCCTGGCATACACACTCTCTGAGTAAGGAAATTAATCCCCAGTGGGTTTGCTGTGTAAGTCAGAGTGTGTGTTTGTGCATGCGTGTGTTTAATTTGGAGTAATACTTGTCTAGTGTGAGTGATGATGTGTAAAAACGTACGTTAGTATACATGTTTGTCTTGTTTGTATTGTGGGCACAGGTCTACAGGTAGTCATCCAGATTGTATGGCCATGTCATTATAATATGTTCTACAGCATCTTCCCCCTCCAGCATCATTGTATGTGTGTGTGTTGAATCTACATGTGCTGTGTTTGTGCTCTCTGGCAGCCAGGTCCGTGGCGGTGGCACAGCAATCAGGTGTTGCTGCATATGTTCCTGGTGTCAGCTCCCTGTTTTCCCCAGCGGGCAGGCCGACTTATTGCGAGCATCGTAATAGGAGGGCTGGGCAGGGGCCATGACTACCACTTGGCACACAGCACCGCCAATATGGCTGGCTTCTTGTTCCACCTCCCTCTGAAACTTAACCACTTCTGTGCCAAGATTGATTGCTTCGAATTTGCATAGCATCGTTACTGCCGCACATGTCACCACAATTGTCGGAAATGTCCGTCTTTATTGTGCCATTAATCACCGGACCACACAGTGAGGTTTACAGTGGTAGTACATGTAGTACAGTAAGAAGGAATAGGGATCAGTTGTATATAACTGAACAAAACAGAATGTGAGTGAATATTTTCTTTAGTAATAACATGAAAGTAATTATAATAATGATAATAGTAGAAGTAGTAATAATAATAATAATAATGATATATGACATGCAGTCACTGTACCAACATAGAGTAGATAATAAAGACTGCCACTTTGATTCAAATAGCTGATGCCTGCCTGCCATTAACCGTATAGCTGTTCCTGCTCTGGACAAGTCTGTTGGTACTGAATGAGCCGACACATACTGTTTATAGTTTTATTATCAGTACTAAGTACTTTTACTCAAGTACTGTATTTAGACGCAATTAGAGATCCTCCATTCCTTGCTACTTTTTTTTTTTTTCCGGCTACTTCACTACAACTTAGAAGGAAATAATGTAAGATTTCCATGGAGTAACATACATTTATTTATTTATTGATTTATTTATTCATTAGGAAAGAATAAAATTAAGATTTTACAGTGACCAAACATATGGTGAGCGTATATAATGTGATTAAACCCAACAGTACAATAACATAAACTACATCAGAAAATGCTTCTTACACAGTAATAATAGTTTATTATGTCATAAAATATATAATAGTATAACATACTCATAAAAAGACATTTTTTCTGCACTCAGTGCTTTTAATATTCAGTGTGTAGATTTGATTTTCACAGTGTGATGTTGCCACTTTTGCTTAAATAATCTATCTTTAAATATGATCTGATGATCTGACAAGTTTGCAGTGCGTATTCACACATCTGTACCTGCACCTTCATTCACACTTATCAGTTAGTCTCAGAGGCTTTGGTTCTCTATCTAAGGATATGTGATATCTCATAACTCTTTCTTTCTTTCTTTCTTTCTTTCTTTCTTTCTTTCTTTCTTTTGTCAGTTTTTCCCCTATGTGGTGTAGAAGACATTCTGACCCAGCACAATATCTGCAGATCAAAGAACAGCATACACCCTCAGACACACATACACAGACGGAGTTCATATCTTTCAGCACTGAGCTGTCAGAAAGTTTTACAAGACAGAAACAGTGAAGGATATGAACTCTGTGTGTGTAAATCTGTGTACGTGTGTGCGTATGAGTGTGTATGCACATAGTAAAAATAATTCTATAAATGTACTGGCTCTGATGGAAATCTAAGACCTAGAAGTCAAACTTGCTCATAATTATTGTATTGTTACACATATTGCTAATATTACCACACGCACACACACCGAGGCATGCGTGTGCACATAACAGTGACACACATCAGCCATGTGCCATATGGAGTGGAACCACTTTTTTTCCTTCTTCCTTTGCTTGATTTCATCCCCTGTGTGAGCTGTGTCCGAGATATTCCACAGCCCTGGGGCCTTGCCTTTGACAAGGAGAGCACATTGTTTATTTTCCCCTGCTGGCCACATGCACACACATACACACACACACACACACACACACACACACACAGACACACAATAATAATGCATGAACAGACAAATATGGATATGTGAGCATACACAAAGACCTGCACACATGGATCGTGTATATGCACACTGTGAGCACACATGAAAGCAAATTTGAAACTTTGTACACACATATATGCATGCACACTCACACAAACCACACACACACACACACACACACACACACACACACACACACACACAC
>JBBMOE010000037.1:820472-899754 GCA_037975065.1 Chaetodon trifasciatus
TTTAAAAATAAATAAATAAATAATAATAATAATAATAAGTCTAACCTGAGTCTAAGTAAAAGCTCTGCGACTTAGTTCAGTTTGAAATCAATAGTAGAAATAGAACAAGAGCTTTTAACAGCAGGGAAATTAAAGTCTAAATAGCACTGGGCCATACTGGAAGAGTCTTCTTTAAAACCTTATGTGCATATAATAGGAGGAGACCCATGTGAATGTAAAACTGGATCAAAGTCTTTATAGTGAAACAATAAGAAAGCTATTTAAAATGGGGCATGATACATTGAAATACACAGCATGGCAGTATGTGGTGCACATGGAAATGGGAGGAGGACTAAAAATAAAGTTGCTGTGAAGTGTTTTGAAAAAAAATGAGAAAGCCATTGACAAAAATCTGAAAAACTCTCTTGGTCATTTTTCATTTTTCATTTTTCATTTTTTCTCTTTGAGACGCTCAACCTCAGCATGTCACCTTCTGGTCTACTGTCAACTTAACAAGATGCCAGGCTCCAGTTCTGGGTCATGAGGTAAAAATGTTTACTGCATATTATGGCCAAACCTCAGATGTTTGTATGTGTGCATATTAGAATAACATATTTGTGTTGGTTTACATCCCTACCAGATCATTTTGGTTTGAATTTACCAAGCTTTGAGTATCTCTTATATCCTATAATATATCTAACTTGGACATATGAAACCCACACTATCTGCACATGGATACTAATGTTTTTGGTGTTTGGATGAACCCATCGTTTAAGAAAACTCTTCCTAATAATTCATTTCCATTGCCATCTTGGTAGAAACATTTTGTATGCTGGGTTCATATACCACCATTAAGTTTTTGTGACAAATCCTACATTGTACCCTTTCTCTTTCTCTTCTCTCTGAATACGACCCAGTGTCATCACTGCCTTAATAGGTGATGGTGAACAATGGCCACACTAATAAATAAAAAAGCAGACTATCAACCGTCACTGCTCTGCCTTGCTCTCTCATCACATGACCCACATGCTGGACGACATGTCACAGCTAGCGAGGCCTCATTTGCATAAGACAATCACCCCTTTCGGACGCAGGTCACAAATGTTGTCTAGACGACACGCATCAGACGGGTGAGCCCCCCAACACACACAGACACGCTCGCCTTCATCCACCCACACAGACACATGCATAAACACCTATATCTGTATTTATGTGCATCCATTCACACACACAGACTCAGTCACGTCAATTCAAACACCCCAGACGGAGCCTCCAGCCAGAGTAAGACCACAAATCAGTCCAGGTCTGCCTCAGTGTGATTCACATGCTGTGTTATTATGCTGCGGTGGATCAGGCATGAGAAAATATTAAAATACATCACACACATGCAAATCCAAACTGATGGAATGACAGGACGACCCAGCCAGTCATTTAGATATGTATATCGCTCCTTAGTTTGGAGATTATGCGATTATTCTGGTCTATGTGCCACAGAGGGTCAAAGGGACAGCTCCTTTGATACAAGATATGTGTTGATGCGACGAGTGTTGACAGTGCGTGCAATTATGTGAATATAACTGTGTGTGCATGCATATGTGTGTTAAGTATGTAGCAGTTATATGTGTGGATATGCATCAGTATAGTGTCGTGGCCAGTGGCCCCTGATTGTTTGATGTATGTATTAGTCCAGCTGTAATGACTGTGGCGGCAGCAGGATGGGTCTCTGGAGAGCTGATTATATCTGTTTGTCATCTGCGGTGAGAGTGATCCTGTGACACCGGCAACAACTACACGGCCTCTCTCTTCTGATTTGGGCGCCAGAGAGCTATGTGTATGTGTGTATATGTGTTTGTATAAAGAATTTACTTGAAGTGCTTTGCATATAACAGAGAGGCGCTCACACAGTGCATGGTGCAGCTGTGCAGAGCATGTGCTATGTTAGTGTAGAAATTTGCATGTTTGCACTCTACTTCCTGTCCTACACTTTATCTTTGCAAAAGTGGCACCAAACATCTGTTTGTTGACACTGTGGCAACACCACTGGTGTGAGGCGTTGGCATAAGTGCAGAGGCAAAGGAGGGGAGAGAGACAGAGAGATGGCCAGTAGGGAAATAGAATGAAGTAAGAGAAAACAAGAGTGGAGATGGAGAGATGACCAGATAAAACATGTGGGTCACTTCATCGCTGTCCGAAAGGGTCTCATTTATCCTTCTCCTCTTTGTCCACATGGCCAGAAGGCAAACTTCAGCTCTGCAATAAGACAGCATCGCCTCTGTCAGGACAAGAGCAGAAGTGACTGTGAGAGCTGTAGCTGCAGACACAAGTTAGTTATTGTTGGCTGAGGGTGTACGCTATAACTCACCACGGTTGGCCAGGCTTGTCTTTGCTACAGCACTAATCAACACCTTGCTATTCACACACTAAGCTAGCAGTCATTAACACATATTCTGCTTGTTTGCATATCTGTCAGCACTTTGCAATAGAGCTTATTCCTTCCACAAATAAAAAACGGTGGGCAGATACTGTTCATCCGTTTCCCAGTAGGGGAAATATTTGTATCAGTGTCAGTCTTCAGACACATCTAGAAGTTGTTCTCTGTTTGGAAGCAATGAATGTGTCTCATTTAAAATAAAAATCTTCATTTAAAGTTAGAATCTAAAAAGTTATAAACTGTCCTAGTTAACCTGGATAAACCACAGAGCATGTTTTCACAACAGAAATAGTCCCCATCAAACGAGTATGTTCTGCTGGAGAGAAATGTTGCTGTTGTATGTTTTTCAATGCCGTGAGCACCATGAACAACAAACATGCATCAGAATAGTTCTTCTTATTCCCTGCCATGAGTTAAAACATCATTTCCACTTACACCTCTTGTGTTTATACCTCCACATTCTTTCATTAGAGCAGAGTCTTCCCTTGGCTAAGGCTGGCCTATGTTATGTGCATCAAAGTCGGTGTTAAACATGCCATTGTCACTTCATGAATACTACCCACCACAGTCCGGTAAAGCATATGGTTGTCTGGGAACATGGTCAATCAATAGAGGTGCAGGGTAAGGTACAGAACAGCAGTGTTTGCTGTGGCTGGGCTTCTTGTCTTGCTGAAGGACTTCAGTTTTAGTTTATGTGGGTTTTAACCTATTTCTTTTTAATTGAAAGATCTTCTGTCCAACCACTACACAACCATGCCGCCCTAAACTGTCTCTTCCCAGGGATTTGGGTGGATACTGTTGAGCCTGGATTATCTTTGCTCGCATGCACAAACTCATGCACACAGACACATACGTATACATAAACCTGCATATTGCACCACTTCTATTGTTTTGTCCAAGCCTTGAGTGAGAGAAACCACTCTTTAATCATTTTCTAAGATCATTTGCCTGGCAGATATGCCTCAGGCTTTTCCCATTACCCCTGGCTGCCTTGACCTAGATATGTATGTCTGTGCATGTGTGTGAGAAAAAGAGAGGGAGAGGGTGTGTGATTGTAGTTGATGGAGAATAAAGCGATGACTGTGAGTCCATGCATGGCCGTGTCCAGCACTGGCTAAAATACAGATGGACCCACAGTCGAGCTAACATCTGCACGCACACACAGAGAAGCAATGAAATAGTACACCATTTATCATGTGAATATTTGTTTGCTTGTGTATGCATTTAATTTTTAAATATTTTTTAAAGCAGTTGCAGATTCACAATGTATCCTCAGGTCTTCCTATTCTGTCTTTGTGATGCTTGCTTTGTATTCATCCTATAACTGGTTTGTGTTTTGAAAAGAAATTGCTCAAAAAATATCTCATGCTGATTAGCAAACACTTTCCAAATATTAACAGTAATAGAGCCGTCTTAATGCGCAACACAATCTGTCAAATAATTGGGACTTGTGTGTTTGACTTCAAATATTTTTTGACTAAAAAGAGGCGTTTGGTTGGTTCATGTGCAACCATATGTTGTTGAAAAAGCCAATGCTGACTTTTTCATTATAAAACCAAAACGGCAACCTTAAAGCAGCTATAATCAATATTTTTGTAATAACAGCATATGAATGACAATATGATAATAATGTGACCATGTGAATATACAAAGTTTCAGCTTTAGCTGTCCGACACACAACTCTATTGTTTAATTCCACTCCAACCGCTGTCATGGCATCATTTACAGCAGCAGCAGGCAGTTGTCAGCAAAAATCCTCTAAAACCACAGTGTACACTACCTGCACAGCAACAAACAATGGACAGACACAGTTAGCAACTAGCTAGTGAGCATAGTGGAGCATTAAGCAGCTAAGGAGACAGACACTTCCTTCAGAAGTTGATGGAGACCAAAAACAGAGCTAAAAGAGAGTGAATATTATGCTCACATTCACCAGCTGGACAAAAGAACAGCTCCAAGGAGTTGGAGGATCCCTGAAAAGGGCTGTTGTGTTGTGGACAATTATTTTAGCCCCAACTAGGTGCTGTAGCAGGCTAATATGAAAGGAACCAGTCCTGATGATAACATACAACTACTTGTCTCTAACGTCTGTTGCTTGGTGTTGAGTAGTTTGGTATGTTTGGTATTTTTCCAGACACTGTTCAGTCGTGGCCGTATAAAACCTTGTTACTTTGATTCAAGGGATTTTTATGTTTTTTCATAGTGTCCTGTTATACAAGCATTTTGGATGATGAAACCCTTTTCAGAATCATCTGGATACACTTAGAGAGATGGTTGTAAAAGTAAAAAAAACAAAATTCTTACAGTAGTTACCAAACAGCTGAAAATACAGAACAAAAGCCAAATGATCAGTTTAACACCAGCAAGAAAAGCACTATTGAGATGGTGTATTATCACTTGAAAGCCTCCCATCCAAAGGAGGGTTTACAGTGGATCTCCTGTATAGGCCTTAATTTCCAGACATGCTCCTGCAAGTTGGCTCTAACCACAGCTACCTTGTGCCACATCAGTCTCTGAGCAGCTTAGTTTTACATGTGGATGACCTCCCTGGGTTATTGTCAACAACAGGCCCTCATAGTGTAGAATAGAGGCAAAAATACGGGTGTTGAATATTTTTCCTGTTTTATCTGGCTAGCTATTGAGCCAGTTGGAAAAAGTGAGGAACCAGTGGAAAAGACAGGCAGGTCATTGCAATAATAGTGTATGTTCAGACCGCCTAATGCTCACTAATGTCTCCTTGGGAATTCCAATGATTTGAATAAAATATCTGCATAAACAATGCGTTACCTTCCATAAAAAGACAGATCACTGCCCACACAAAAGCAATTTGCCTTTTAAATGGACAGCCATGTCATCAAACAAACACGAGCAGAGCAGACAGCAGGGAGTGGTCACCCTTCCAGGACCTTTTGTACAGTCAGCGCGGCTCCTGCCCGCTCGCCTCGGGACAGCGGAGTGACGGATGGAGGGACGAATGAGCTGTGGGTCGAGAGAGGAGGAGGTGAGCATGAATCAGTGACAGGCTGAAAGATGTCGAGATGGAAGGTAAAATTAGGGGACAGAAAGACAGGAAGTGGGAGAAACAGTTGAGAAGAGGAGAAGATGCTGCCTGAGAGAGAGACAGAGAACACATGAAGTGAGAGGAGCTTTTATTCAGTTGTTGATTTTGGATGCAGAAATGACCCCTGAGCCCATAGGGTGGCAGGTGAGGAAGAGGCAGGATGAGTCCTTTGGTAAACATATGCACTTAATTTATCCTCTCCATGTGAGCACACAGATGCAGGTAACTCTGTAGGTGTTCATGTCCCTAATCCTGAGTGAAGAAGCAGCTTTTTACTCCTGGCTGTGTGTAAATCAGCACTGCAGCTTAAGCAGTTAGGTCACCTGCTGTTTACCAGGGCATTTTTTTTTCATCTCTTGCAAACATACTGCAGTATCTCCTAAACCTGTGAAACCTGGAACCTACTCTGTGTAACTGAATTCATCAAGCAGTGAATCATATACAGCAAATATTGATGGATTTTTTGCATAAGACTCCTGGAATACTAAATGATGTCTTTGATAGCCTTTGCTGGATGGCATGCCTGAGTATGCTTTGACTGACACAGACTCAAGCCCAGCATGGTCTATTTTCACATTCAAGCTGCTGAGAGATAATGCTGGTTTCTAATCCCGTGGAATAACCTCCAGCTATACAAGCATACCTGATATTTCTGATACCACTCTGTCTGTGAGATTGCGTCGAAACTGCACTCAATCCCTGAAGCCATATCACATGCTCTTGTATCTCTTCATTCCAGTTTCAATCAAATTGTGGTTGTATGTTTGACTTGATGTTGGCGAGGAGTAGCCTTGGGCAGCCAAAGGGTATGAGGCCAGTGTGTGGCTATCAGGCAAACCGTGCATGAAACGACATCTATTACCTGTGGACCTGAGAGCATGTTGAATTCTCATACACAAGGACAAAAGGATATGAGTTGGGACCCATTCAAGTAGACTATACGATGCTCAACCAATCCTAACAAAAATGATCACATTCCATTGTCTTGTAAGAAGTGCAAGCTATTTTTTTCCACATTCAAGATCAAAGTATATCTGTGGCGGTGTGATGCAGTCGCAAGCAGGAGTGATCAAAGTCAGCTGATGCTGAGACAAAAAATAGCACAGTGTTGGGACAGGTAGCAGTAAGACGATGAAATATGATCTGAGAAGTCAACTTTGACTAATAATTACATGAGTTTGAAGGCTTGTCAGACGCCAAACACCGCAGAGCAGTTCATGTTACCATGAAAGAGAGTTTTAACTTTTTGTGACAATCGTTTTATCCTGTCCCAGCAATCTCTACGTGAACAACAGAATTATGCCATTCATAATAATTTATTCTAACAAAAATATGCACTTACACATGTGCCAAAGCTGTTTGTTACTGGATGATGTGTTCTTGCAGGTAGAGCCAGTTTTATTCACACATTATTTTCATACTCATCAGACCATTCAGTGAGCCTGTGTGCTCTATGGATGGGGGCATTGTCATGCTAGAAGAGACCCTCTCATCCAGATAGAAATGTTTCATCATAGAATAAAGGTGATCACTCACAACAAGCTTGTATTTATTTGCAATGACCTTTTTCTCTAAGGGGACAAGTGGACACAAACTATGCCGGCAACCTGCCACCCCCAGCATAACAGAGCCACTGGATCCCCTCTCTGTAGGAGTCAAAGATTCAGGCCTGCACTGTTCTCTGGGTGTATGCCACACATGTACTCGCTCACTTCTTGATAATATGGTCAAGGATGACACATCTGAGCATTTCAGTTTATCCATATCTATGCATGTGCTCTGGTTTTTGCCCTTCTGAAGTCTGAAAAGTGCATTCATTTTTGTGATGAAGGGTTTATGCACTGCCACCCAACTATAATATCCCTCTCTATGCAATCCCTATGTTTTGCCACGAAGTGTCAGTCAAAACCGAACGTTATTATCCTTTTGGAGGTAGAATTCATGGCAGAGCTGTTGTATTGTCCTGTTGTACCTAATGAAGTGGCCGGTGAGCCTATATCATTAAGACATAGGTGTACTATGTCTGTGGACTGTGACCTTTGCAGACATGATCCTCACTGTACAGTACACACAGCGCAGTGTGTGCTGCAGTGTGTGTCAGTGCATTATGTATGTATGTGCATTTATCTTGAGAAGTGTGTGGGTGTGTGTGTGTGTGTGTGTGTGTGAGAGAGCACAGGTCCATATCTGTGTGTGACCCTTTTCAGATTAACTCTCCATGTTGCCCAATATGCATACGTGCAGAGCATGTGAAAAAGAAAGCATCTCAGGCTATGGACAGTCTTTCCTTGAATGTATGTAGTAGTGCCCTGCAGCATGTATATATGAGAGCTACAGGGACTATTTCTGTCACGTAATATGAAGACAGCTTCTTGTCAGCTGTGTGAACTGCGCTCTGGTCACAGGAGGACATGTGTGCAACAGGGGATAGTATTTACAGTGTATGTGTGTGTATGATAAAGACGTATCTCTTTGTGCGAGGTTGCTCTCTGTGTACTGTACATTATCAATTTACTGTAGAGACAGGTCATGTGTAGGGGCATGATTTTTTCCAGTCAGTGAAAACTCATTGTGTTGATTACTCTACAAAGGCCTTGCTTTGACAAACTAATGATGGTAATGAGGCAGCACGTATGAAAGTAGCGGCACCTGAGATTCAATTTTGTGCAGAAGAGATAATGAAACAGCCTGAGGTTGACTGCGTACAGCTGAGAGGTCAGTTCAGGTATGAGGAAGGGAAATATTTTCCTGCATGAACTGTTTACATTTCAGTTTTGTGAGCGATTGTTGTGCCGGCAGGTCAAGGGAGCACACAGCGGACAGGCTTGACCATTTTTTTTTTTTTTTTTTTTTTTGTCATGTACATTTTTTGTCTATAAATTTAACTCAAAATGATTCATGTTTTAAAATGCATTAGAAGGCTTTTATGACACAGTGTACTCTGCCTTAAGATTTGTTAAGCTACTACCCAGCACCTGTCTTCACTCGAGGATTTGAGTTTTAAAGGTCATTGTTTATTTCTGTGCACAGATGATGATATTCAGCCTATGTGGTCCCAGAAGGACTCCTGTCTGCCGTGAACCCATTCCAGGATGCGTTCAGTGGGTCTTTCTTTTCATATATCAACACAACCCGGCAGGACAATCATCCTCAATCACCCTTTTTCTGTCTGTCACTCGGAACCCCACACTACATTGGCAGTGCTCCCAAAAGCTAACGCGGCATCACATTCTTGACTAAACGTGCATAAAAACAAATTAGCCTGGCCCATACAATTTGCAAAGAGATGTGTGCAGCCAGCCAGCAAATAGATGTCATTCCAAACCAAGGTCAGGATGGTATTGAGGCTGGAAATTTAGGATTGATGTTTGCACATGCCGGGCTCCTCCACTTTTCACTCTCAGTCTGACGGGTTTGATGCAGGCTTATTGGACAAGACCCGCTGGGAGCGAGACAGCACAGACAACAGGGACTATCCTCCACAACCTTGTGACTGAGAGCTGAATTAAAGCCAAATTCATCATCATTTTGATGTTCGTAAACTTTTTTTGATGCCACAACTGTATTTGTTTATTTATATTCAAACTGAATTTATGATTTTACCTTTCCCAAAGCGTGTGGGTTAGGGTTAGGGTTAGGGTTAGCACCCAGTGCAATCACAAAATGATGCCATACTGTTTGATCACAAATCACTTTCTAGATTTTGTAATATTTTACATATTTTGCTGTGGATGACATATTTGAACTGATTTCATTTTTTTATTATCCATGTGTTTTGTCAACATCTGATTAACTTTCTTGCCGACCTCAGTGCTGTGTATGTAAATACACCCCCAAAAAACATTTTTTCCCTCAGTTGTTTTTTTTTTTCTTATTAGAACCTAAAGAATAATTGAGATTGCACATTATCTGAAGGTGACAAATATGGAAATTACCACAAATCATTGTTTATACACTAAATATGGAAATATTCATGTTTTATATGCTATATGGGATAAGGTTGGACAAATAGATATTCATTTTGTTCACCAAAAGGACATTCACAAAGAAATCTACAGCGTTTAATGCAACAAAATAGTAGCCGTTGCGTTTTAACTGAAATTTGATTTTATTTGAATGTCAGAAAAAAGTGATGTGACCTGTTTGAATTCAAAATTTATGGTTTTTAAGTGCAGCAGGCTTTTCGAAGAAGTTTGCCTTGTCATCTGGCAGACAATGCTCTTAAAAGTCACTATCGGCTTAACCTAATCAATAAAAATTGAGGAAGACGTTCACGATCAAAGTCGTGCTGATTGGATAATCCCGACAGTGAAGCGTTTGAGGTGTGGAAGCTGGGTTCTACAGAGTTAATGCCAAAAATAATCAAATAGCTGAGATTCAAAAAAGAAAGAAATTCACACCACTCTTCAAGCGTCAGACCTGGCTGAGGTGCAGGAGCTATAAACTATCAAACTGAATGGAAAAAGCATTCGTGCAGTCAAATATGAGCAAAAATCTTAAAAAATAGAAATACATTTTTGCACAGATTTGAGTGCAGATGCAACATCAACTGTTACCTTTCTTGTCATAAACTAGTAAAAAGGCCATCATCGATAAGAGAGAAACATTTAGGATATGATGTTTTTAGGATAATGACAGAACTGGAGCCACATTATAAAATTCTTTGTCACGCCACAATCTCAAGACACATAGCGAAGTTGCCTGCACAGACAATTCTAAAGACTACACTGAAGGGTGAGACACTCTGACCACCAGAGGATGGCCACACATGCTTTTGTGACAGTCACAGCTCACTGTATCTCAGATTCACATATCAAACAATACATGGGAATGGGTTGGGTTCTAATAACATTATGCTGTGTCTCAGTGAGGTCTCACTCCCTCTGAGACTTATGAGTCTTATGAATAGACTTATGAAACTCCAGTAATAGAAATTCAAACAGATGTATTTGGGATTTGGGAAAGTGCTGTGTATAAAGTACAGTAAGCAGCAATCACAGATGTAGAGGATATCTGTTGTATTAACCCTTTTACAGCTGGGGACTGAGAACCCAAACAGAAGTAGTGAATGATTTTCTGTAGCATGCTCCTGAAACATGTCATCAGTTCAAGTCATGTTTATTCAGTTCAATTCAAAATACTTTCCCCCATCCCTCACATGAGGCGAGCAAGTTTGCAAAGACAAAGACACATAAACAACAAAAGTCATGAAGCATCAAGGTGGTAAAGTGTTTTTCTGAGTGGATAAAAAGGACCCCGTATGAAACAGCACATTATGGGTAATGATTCAATGTACTTAGTCGTAGCACATATGTACTTTCACATGATTCATGATAAATATACTCTATGTTAGAGCGGCATAGGCTTTTTACCCTCCATGGTATGCAGAGTGGGGCTGTGCTGAACAGAGCAGGACCAGTGTAATAAGTCCCTTGGCTATGGCAGCCAGGCCAGTGGTAGGTGGATGATGGATCTCAGTGCCAGGGTACATAATGGTGGGACAGGGGAGCACGGGGGTGAAGGACAACACTCTGCCCTCTCTCCTTAATCAGATGCAGATCAAGCTAAAAGCAGCGGAGCAGCAAATCCCTCCTCTAACAACGAGCCGGTAGAACCCGCACAATCCCCTCTCCCTTTGCCTCCCTCTTTCCCTCCTTTTGCCCCTCCTCCTCTCTTCATCCCTCTTTCTTTTCTTCTGATTGTCTTAGCAACAGAGCTTAGGGAGCGGACCAGAGGAGGAGATGGATGCTCGGGAGGCCTTTACCACAAAGATCATATAGGATAAGTGTAAAAGCCCGTTGTGGCTTGTTGATATAGTATTGATTTCTCCGCAAGCTGCTGTTTACGAATCACCTTGGAGGGAGTGACCCCCGAGACCTTAGGGTGTGAGCTAGGAGCGTGGGAGGGAGGGGGGCAGCGGGGGACACATGGGGGTAATGTGAAAAATGAAGAAAGGGGAATGCAGAGAGAGAGAGAGAGAAGAAGAGAGAGAGAGATCGAGGAGCAAAGGAAGGAGATAGGAATTGATTGGGGACCAACCTGGCCGTTAATTGAAGGGACAGATCAATGAGGGTGGAATGTTGAATTTGGGGGAAACAAGGCAGGAGGCTCTCCTTTTTGATATTGGTGAACAACACAAGACCAGATACACAGTGTGCCGACACACTCAAATCAACACCGTCTTCTCTTTGATGCCCCGTCTCATTGTGTCCAGAGAGATCAAGGCTCTGGCCACATGAAGTATAAGAGGAATGTTAATGTCATCCACAACCTAGACGGTCCTTCCTGTCCTCTGTTCAGGAGATGGTGGTAAACAATGAGGGTAAAGCTGTTTTAGAGCATCCGGGCTAGTCCCAGGGTGGCTCACAGAGACAATGTGACTACCCTTTAGGGTAGAAAAAGGCCAGACAGGCACATAGCTCTCAGCGCTCAAGTCCAGTCTGAGAAGTTTAAGACCCCATTCAGAGTTGTTCTTTTTTCTTTTCTCCCTCTTTATCCAATGTCAAGGTGAAGGCCATGCTTTTGTGAGTGTGGCCTCTCATTTCAGATGCATTTGCCCACGTCTGATCAATAGGTCACCATTTAGTGAAAATGTGAGCTGTGTATTTTTCTCCTGTCAAGACTACACACAACTCACAAAGTCCTGATACCTAGAGGGAAAAAAGAGGTTATTAAAGGAAAGAACTGTTGACTGCGAGGAGAAAGGTCCTATAACCTGATTTCTGGTGTCAAAGTTAAACCCATCCACTCATTGCCGCACTACACCGTCTTCCTTTGTATCACACGTGAAAATGGATATTTTTAGCTGTTTTAACATGTGACCAGTGTTATTATTTTTCTGGAGAGGACAGTGTGTAATCTATGATTATGCTGCACACCAATGACAGACATGCACAACAAGAACGAAAGCAAGAAAAAAAGAAACCAAACTGCTAGCTCACACTATTCTTTCCTCTCTTACACCTTGTTGTCAGGAAATCTAATTTGTACCCGCAGCCTACAGAGCCACCTGGCAACATATGCAGCATGCAAATGTGGCTCTGTTTTCAGCAGTTGCAGAAGGAGAGAGAGGGAGGTAGAGAGAGATTGCCCTGGAGGATTAATGACATCATTCTGTATGCACCTCTGGACTCCCACACCGCCAGGATATTACCCACCTCTGACATAGAGGGATAATGTTGGTTCTATGAAGGCACAACGTTCGGGGATCTATCTCTTCCTGCTGGCGTACAAAAAATAATGGGGCTGGTTCATCATCAGATTGCCGTGTCAGGTTTTTGGGAAAAAAATGAATAAAAATGTGGCATATTGAGAATAGATAGGTCCGAGGCTGTGGGCTAGTTAGAGTGTACTGCCTGGGTCGGTGACAGTCCCACTAATGGCGGCTCTCCTTGCTGGCACAGCATCACAACTTGCTGCAGCAGGGCGCAGTGTGTGGCTGCTCTACATGCACTCATTGTACGACACGATCCATCTTCTATGCTGATTTTGTTTAATGCTTTTATTTGACTAGGTGGAACAATGTGTCTATGAACGGAGGCACAGAGGACAATGACTGCAAGTGGGTAAAGCCCTCTGCAGACGCAAGAGTGATGTACCACATTGGCCCTCTCTCCAGGGTAGCAGCTATCACAAACAAAATTCATCAATGTGTCATGGAAGCAGTTGTTGGTCTTTAAGCATTGAAGCTTCAATTACAGCTTTTTTCCTACATCTGCACCTCATATCAAGTCTCTTATTCTCACTGTTTTGTGCAATGCTGCATTAAATAGGTTTTCATCATTTGCTTGTAAGTCTTAAACGTTCAATAAAACTACATTCAGGTTATATCCACGTGAAAATATAATCTGGATGGATATGACACATCAGCACGCATGACGAAAGTACAACCTTCTAATTTGTTGAGGCTGAGTTTTCTTTTTATGCAAACAGCTACCAACTTAATCTGTCCACACTGTTGTCAGAGTTTGATCCTGTCAGAGCATATCTATTGAGTAAAATGCACTAATCAGCACTTTAGTGTTACAGGGGGACACATTCAGCTGTGCTACCACTCAGTAATACCTAATACACATATTAAAAGGCGTAAGCATGATCTGAAAGTAGTCCCTGCATGACCTGTATGACCGGAGTGTAGATGGCAACGCTGACTAGACTAATATGTTATTTGTAATAATGTGGCTGAATTTCATGAGATCTTTATGCAGTATTTCAATTAACAAAATTTTGTTCTGGAAATATTGCTGCTTTTCTTTTCCTGAGTAAGCAAAATGTCGAAACTTGCTGTTCTCACATGAGGCTGACATGGAAAACTGCCTTAACATTTATGGGTTGCATGTGGGAAGGGGTTTCTCTTGCTCTCTCTGTCTCTCTTTCACACACACACACACACACACACACACACACACACACACACACACACACACACACACACACACACACACACATCAATCGTGTTTATTCTGTCCTCTGGACCCAGAGGCCCCTGGCTTCAAGGCCAGAGAAGACCAGCCTAGAGGCTATAGGCTGTCCTATCCTGTTTCAGGCCCCTCATAGCCAGCCACATCTGTTTAATGCATACATCCAGTCATGAGGTCATGAGGTGGGAATGTGACAGGGAGCAAAGGGGGCTCTGGACTCGAGGATCATTAGCGCCAACAGCTATTGTGATGTTTGCTAAATGCTGAACTAAATAGTGAAAATGTCAAAAAATAAAATGGTGTGTGTTACAAGTGTTACATAAGAGGGGGATCTTATTATGTCCAAGGTTGCCTACTCTTTCCAGCAAAGGTGGTGGGTGATGGAAGAGAGAGAAAACAGCTCTGATCATTCACAACTAAGAAAAATAAGTTTGAGCTGTAACAAAGTGCAGGGCAGTAACAAAGAACTTGACCTGAATTTGGCAGCTAAATCACCCCCTTCTCTGTTCATCAGGGCATATGTCATTTCTCGTTGAGACCCAAAGGTGCGCTGAAGAAACAACAGAGGGTTTTTCACCCCAAGGCTCTGTCATTGAGACATAACGGGACCTGCCTGGCCAAAGGCCTTTTTTGGTTTCCATCAAATGGAAAGGAGAATGGATCCCAGAGGAAGGTATCAGTGTCCATGCGATGTTCTCTGGTCTGACTAAGGAATGCCAAGAACAACACAGCGGGTTTAGTGCTTAGGACCCGGAGAGGAAATTACAAGCTAAAGACACTAGATCTTAGGACATTTCCAGGTATTTAAGGCTATTAATCTGCTGAATTCCTTAATGACAATATTATGGTTAGTTGGCTACTGCTTTCACTCTGTCTGCCTGTCTGTCTGAGGACCAAGCGCACTCAGATACACACACACAAAAAGCACACACATATGCAGACACAAATCCAACACATGCATTCAAGGATACACACAGTGTGCAACCCCCTCCTCCCATGAAGACCAGAACACTGCAAAAAAGATTCACACAGGCACACGCTGGCTCTTTCACCATACACCATATCTATCAATGTACCACAGGTCTACTCTAACTGTGGCACACTGCCACTCACTGGTCTGTGAGAGGTGCTGCTGTCTCCTTTTTCACTCTTTCTCACAGCAAACATTATCTCTGCATCTCTCTCTTTTTATCAATTAAATGGTCAAAGACAATTAAACGAGAGGCGGTTATATTGTTATATTATATTGTGTTGATGGCAGTGTCATGGTCAAATGTTCCATTCATCACAAATCAAGGAGTTATACAAAACAAGAAACCCGGCCAGGTGTTTGCAGGTTTTGCTCTCCAAGGTCAGAGCCTTGTCTGACACCTGCACATCTCTGTCTCTCTTTGATGAACTGATAGCATGCTCACGCTGCACTGCAGCCGCATATGAAGATGAGAGAGAATGAAAAGAGGATGGAAGCGAGATAAAGGGTTAAAGGATGGGAGGAGGCCAGGAGATGTGCCGAAAGAGAGGGAGAACACGAGAGAGCAGTGCGCTGTGTGACATACGGACAGATGGTAGCCATGTTGCATAGCTGGACAGGCACATGCGATAGCCGTGAACCATGGTAGAGCCTCCCATACCCACGCCTCCACTGTTGACACCTCTCAATATACTCAGGCAAGGAGAGGGGAGAAAGGGGGGGAGGGAGGGGCACGGCACACACACAGTGTACTGGACGACAGAGGTGCTGAACGATTTGATCGCGTCTCCTTTTTGAAACTGGAACTTCAGGTTTCTGCTCCAGAAGTACAAAAAAACACTTTGACATCTGTCACCAGTTTGACAGTCTGAGGTCAGCTGAGTGGCCGTGGCTGGTCCAGACATGGCTGAAGCAGTTGCTGGACAAGGAGGTCCAAACAGCACACACATTTCATTTCAAAAGATGACCTTAGAAGTGAGTGTTGGAGCTGACCTTGGTGCCTGAGGGGTTTAAGGCAGTTGCCCATGTGGCGCAACTGCTGTTAGCTATCTAGAAAAGGTGTAAAATGCCCAAAAATTATTTAGAAAAAAGAGGAGAATGTTGGCGGATCCTGGATGAGGAAGAAACACTTGACCATTTTGTGGAAAATGCTTACACCCAAGTGTTTTTTTTTCCTGTTAGCAGCTTTTTTTAAGGTCATGATTGGTTCAAATTTTAATACCAGATTCTACTATAGATATCAGTTTTTTTAACATTATCTGGACCTCTTGTATTTCTTTGACATTGCCTTTAACTCATAATTCTCCAAGGTCCCACACACCCCAGTGCTGCATGTAGAAAAGTAATAATATTAATTGCAAAATCAATCAATGTATCCTCTTGAAATATCTTTTCTCTTTTCTTCTGACCAGATTAAAGCTCTATATTTATACATTTACTTATGCTTGGGGTCAAACTCAGAGGTCAGACCTCTTAAAACTTACAAAATAGAAAAAATAGATTTGATGGCATTTTTTAGGGATACTGCTGCATAGAAACATCTGTTAACATCAGCCAAAGATACAGAGCATACCTGGCATTCACCATGCGTTAAGGCTGAGTTCTTAGCCTGGATGTGGCATCACGATTGTACGCTGAAGTAGACCTATGACATTAGCAGGAGTCATCTCTCTTAAGAAGCAAAACAACATTTTTGTTTTACTGTCATCTCCGTGCCTTGGCCTCTTTTTGTGCCTTTTTCACATCATCCGCCCTTTTCTCTCTACCACTCCCTCACTCCCTCCCACTCCTTTTACACCCGCCTCTCTCTCAGCCTGTTTTCCTCCTTTCCCCCCTTCATCCTACCCATGCAGGTTGGTCTGCATCGTCCGTTGTGATGTTTAATATGCACAGCCCATTCTTGCTCCTTTATTATTGTCCCACTGGCGGCGGAGGCCCTTTTCTTTGGCCAGACAATGGGCGGCGTCGTGACAGAGAGCACGGTGGTCATGTCCCATTTGCCACCCCGCGCTATCTCTCTATCCTGTCCCCCTTCTCACCCGCTGTCCGCTTTTCAATAGCACCCTAATACTGTTACAGGAGAGAAAGACCTGGGACCCTTCAATACGCCCCAAGCCTCCGGGGCCACAGCTATATACATACTATTAGCATAATTATAGCCTGAGAGAGAGCGAGAGATGGAGGGAGGGAGAAAGACAGACAGAGAAATAGAGAGAGAGGCAGCAAAGGTGTTTGTAATGTGACAGTAGCCTTCCCCCCACCCCTCCACACTCACACACGTGCACACACACACACACACACACACACACACACACACACACACACACACACACACACGCACACACACACACACACACACACTTGCAGAAAGACATTCTTGTGAAGGACATTTGAATAGATCTGGTGTTGGATTTGTTCTGATCTCATCTGTAGTTGGAATAGTTCACCCTGGGCTTGGACTCCTGGGTGGGCAATTCTCCTGTTGGTGCCATGGTTGCCTGACTTTGAACTTGAACTCGGACCCTGAGGGTCGAGCAGATTGAAATTGAATTGAGGAGGGCTCCCCCTGGGACACTGGGCTGGTAAATGCAGGCTGGAGCAGATGTGGTCCCGACAGCTTGTTTACATGTTAACATCTCTTCCCGTTTGGTTATGTTATTCTGTCGTACTCAGTATTCACCCATGTTCACATGTAATGATGGGGTAGGCTGGAAGTTCTGCCTCAGACAGTTTGTTTTCATGTGTTTAAAGTTTCACTCCAAAACATCTGTCATTCTCACAAAGTCATTACTTGCATGAAACTAAAGCATACTTTGGTTTGATGTTGACACATGTTACAAAACTGTAATTTCTGTGCGATTCGGGAATACTGAATATTGCTGTTTTGGTTAATGCTTTGTTTTTCCCCAAAATTGATATTTTGTTCCAGAAAGCAGAGCAATGGGGCTTTAAAAAGAATCCATTATTTGATCAGATATCATCATCTCATGGAAATTAAAGTTGGGGAACCAGTCCTAAGTGAAAGAATGTCACATTTAGTGCATTTCCATCCACCTGTTTTATGCATCTTTTCAATTTGCATTGACTGAGTGGTGGTAAGATGGAAAAGTTAACAAAATACCGATAAAAGCAAAATGTGACAAACTGCAATGGAAACAGATTTAGCAAACAAATCATCACAAACATGAAGCATTTGGCTTACGAGAGGTGAAAAATAACATCAGATGAAAACATCAGATCAATGGAGAGCGATGGTGAGGTTGTAAGATTCCCTGAAATAATCATGAATGGCATATTTCTGTCATGTTTTCTACATTATTTTCCATCCATGGTTTGGCTGGCATTCTTGTAATCACATAACCTCACTGTATCCTCTCCTTCTGCAGAGGAAGGAGATGATACAACATTTAATGGCACCAACTACAGAATTAGCACCACCAGCTTTTTATCTCCATACAGCAAACTCAAGGCAATAACAGTATTGGATGGAATGTGCATTCAATTCAATGACTCTAAAAGACATCATTATTGCTTTACACATTGCTTTTCAACGGAAATATTCAGTCATAAGGTATTCCAAGTAGTCTCAGACAAACAATGTGTCCTTGTATCTTAATGGTTAAATTGCCATATACTTACATCGTTTCGGGCCAGAGACATTTGCAGCATGATGTGTCTCTCTGGTCTATCTCTCCCCATATTCCCTGTCTGTCAATGCAATATGCTAATAATCAAGGCAAAAATCACCCTAAAATTTTTCTGATGAAAAGCATTGAAACCCCTCCATAGCCGCATCACAAACACTGTTTTTCACACATTTACAAATGAACACACTGTCACCGTCAGACACAGATAGGTGGTCACACCCAACACACATATTTTTCCTTTCATGCTGTACACTGCACAACAGCTCCACAGAGTAAAACGATGATCCGTTCTCCACCCACTACATATTTTTCACAGGAAAGAATACCATAGTAATAGAAACAGCCAACTCCTCGCTACCACTGGCCCAGTCGTCCTGTTTTAGGGGCGGCTTTAAAGCATGTCACAAGACCTCATGCATAGTAAACAGTGCGGCCTCCATGGCTGACTGGTGAGCAATTTGCCTCGTAGATTGCCTGGCCCCGGGGCCTTGGAGCTATGTTTATGTATGAGCCCTCCTGTTTCATATGTATCGGCCCCCAGATCATTTTCTACACCCCCCTTCCCGTTTTCTCCCTTGCAGAACTGATGGCATACACATACAGACACAAGCACGCATAAAAACACGCACAGGACAATGTGCACAGAAACACACACACACACATATGGACAGACACATAACGTAAACATTAAGAGTGATGACCTGCACAAGGGGCGACACTGTCCCAGTAGATTACACTATTGTCAATACAAATAGAAATTTACTATACATGTGTCGCAGCTGCTGCTGCTTACCGTGGCAGTTGTGCCTTGCAGAGTGAGTGGAGATGTATTAGGAAAACGTTGTCTGTGATGGTGTTTTCACACCTCCCTGTGTTGGCTATTTTACACCACCTTTACCCATATTTTCTTCCTTAAATAAACAACCTGCCTTCCGCGATGAAGCTGGAAACCCATGATGTGCGAGCTCTGTGTCATTTGCACCTTTTCATAACATAATCACGAGACCATCATCACACATAAATAAAGATATTTTCAAACATATGTCAAACATTATTTGAATTTCCTGACGTTCGTTGGCATGTGCTGCGAGACTGCATGCAGAGAGACAATTATGAAACTGAATGCATGTAAGATGAGAATCCAAGTTCATTAACCCTTCATCACTCCCTCTGTAGACTGTAGATAGACTCCTCTATCCTCCATTTCCTATCCCTCTCTTTCTCTTCTTGCTGCTGCTCTCTTTCATCGCTTGAACCCCCACCCTCCCCATCTCTGTCTAATGAAAGAGCAGACAGGTTTTAAAGATGCACAAAGCTCATCTTTGACTAGAAAAGAGATGCTCAGTGTAAGACCATCTTAAGGAATATTTACAGCATCAAAAGTCGGGCCGAAGATGTCCTCTATGTGTCAGCTAAGGGCGAAGCATCTCCAAAGGGCCAAAAATGTAATGGGTTTCACAGGACACAATTTGTTTGATATGAAATGATCCTCGGCAGACACAAAGTGGCCCCCATTAGGGGCCAAGCAGATTAGCGCAGTCCTCTGAGGGTCCGTGGCTCAGTGTCAGTGGTAGAGGACCCTTCTTATCTTTCATTAAGCGCACACAGCAGGGCGGATTCACCAGCCAAGGAAGGGGGGTGGATTGAGAGAGAGCGAGAGAGAGAAAGAGAGATTGGTGGTGTTTAAAAAATCATTTCCACATATCATGGCCCCATCTCTAATTCAGAGCTAGAAGCGAAGGAGCCATGGGGAATGCACAGCGTCTTTCTCTCCAAATGCCAAAATTGACCAGCAGGCACAGAGGAAATGAGGCTGAACACAAATACACACACATACGCTGACACACTCGTGTGCCTGCACACACGCTTGTGAATACAGACAGGTTGGATGAATGCAAAAGCAGAAAAAGAAGGCGTGCACATATGCAAGCACCGGCAACAAACACATTCACACATGCCAAGTTTTGAATACAGACGAACACAAACTGCAGAAAATGAGACTCAGACACTCACAGGGGAATACCAGTCTTCACACACTTACATCCACACACAATGCTGATGGCAGCATGCCATGCGGGTTCATGCCTAATCTGTGTTTGTTAATGGTTGGCGTGTGCTAATTACTGTCACCGTGCACCAGGGGCCTTCGCTGGCCAATCACCAACTAGACTAGCCTCTGACCGGCCAATCACTAGCCGGTCTAGCCTATGAACCAAAGGGGCTTCTGGGAGAGAGGGACTTTCAGCTGTGGTGAAATTGGCCTTGGAACACTCGTCTAACACTGGAACATGGTGTGTGTGTGTGTGTGTGTGTGTGTGTGTGTGTGTGTGTGTGTGTGTGTGTGTGTGTGTGATGTGCGTAAGAGAGAAAAGAGGGAGAGAGACAGGGATGGAAAGAAAGACATGGTGAGTAAGTGTGTGTGAGAAAGAGAGATGGAGAGTGCTTCCATGTGTCTGCGTGTGTGTGTGTGCACATGTGGCACTATGAGCATGTGAGCTTGTCCGACTATACGTGTGTGTGCAGCAGACGACAGAGTGGAAAGGAAAACAAGGCCTGAATGTGGGCCAAGTCAACCACTCCACAGGCTCAAAGGCAGCAGTAATCCAGTGTTGACATGGTAATAGCCATGAGCTTAGTGTCAATTAGATAGAAACAATATGCTTACTCTTCTGGATTAAGTGGATAGTACCTTTTAAGTGAGTGAGCCTCGCAATAGTAGCTTTGAACAGAAATGAAACAAGGCTGTGAATCTGAGACTCTCCATGTACATCTCTTTCCCTCGTGCTTTAAATTCTAACGCCATGTCTGTCAGCTTGTTGGTGGCAATTTGAAATTCACACTCTGCTAGCGACAACCATCAACTTAGGATTTTACCGCCATTTTGCGCTGGCATCATATTCTACCCTCTGAGGCTAGATGGCCTTATTACATTTCAGTCACTCAGGATGGGTTTCTGGGCCATGACAATCTCAGACCATGCAGGCCACCATCATTCAGTGTTGGTGAAAGAGAAGAGATGCAATGGGCAAAACCATCTTTGACATTCCTGGAATGGCCCTGAGGCTATAAGAGGGAGGCGGTGTATGTGTGTGCGTGTACAGTATGTGTGTATGTTTGTATAAATGGCTGCTTTGCTCCTCTGATAATGCCACAAGACCAGCTGAGGCCAGAGGGTGTAAGGGGGAGAGGATCATGTGATTAGTTGATGTGTTACGCCATCTTAAGCGATAGTGAGAGTCCATTTACAACAGTCGCCTACTGATGCTGCCCTGAAGGGGTGGGAGGCACAAGGACACCTGCATGTAAACACAGCTTGCATTTAAAGGTGCAGGACAAGCATGCATACAGACAATAATGTATTTTTACTTACATTTTATTCATAGAGCGCTTTTCATCTTACTCAGCGATGACATGGTAACTTAAATCCACGCTAAAGGCATGAGAGTAGCACAGGATATTAAAATAAATGTTACAAACTATTCTAAAAATGTGTGTTTTGAGCAATTTCAAGATTTCAAGACAGTTCCAGAGGGAGGTGGCGGCTGTGGAGAGGGCCCCGTCAGCCCAGGTTCAGTGCCAGGAGGAGGATGGTGACAGGAGGTTGGCATCAGAGTGTGGCACTGGACAAGGCTGGTGAAGTAGGAGGGAGCCTTGTAATGGAAGGCTTTGTGAGCAGAGAGACGGACCTTGAATTGAATCTGTTGTAGTCTCTGAGCTGAATATGCACATACTGGCTGCTATCAGAAGACATTTGTACGAATACACACAGATTTTTTGACATGCTACTAGCATGTCTCCATCTATGCCAGTGTTGGTCTGTTGGTCGGTCCACCACTTTAGTCCAGACTGAAAAATCTCAACGACAACTAGATGGATTGCTCGACAGTCATGTTCCCCAAAGGATGAATCCTGTTGACTCTGGTGATCCTCTGACTTTTTCTCTAGAGCCACAAGCAGGTCAAAGTTTTGAGTTTTATATTTTAGTGAAACGTTTTGACAAATATTGGATGGATTGCCATGGAATGTGGCTCAGACATGGTGAGCCCCTGTATTTTTCTTGTGTTCCAACAAAAGGTTTCGAGTCAATCTCTCAATAACTATGAGACGGACATGCATGAAACATTTAAAATCCCCACAGAATGAATTCTAATACATTTACTGAATCCCTGACTTTTCAGGTAGCACTATCATCAGGATTAATCCAATTAATGCTTTTTGGTTTATGACCAAATACCTTCAAAGCTAATAACCAAGTTAACAACAACAACAACGATAAAAGAACAAACTTTTTTTTTCAGTGAATGAGTGCTACAGCCCCTATCTATCTATCTATCTATCTATCTATCTATCTATCTATCTATCTATCTATCTATCTATCTATCTATCTATCTATCTATCTATCTATCTATCTGTCTGTCTGTCTGTCTGTCTGTCCATGCACCGCTCTTTCTGCATACCCAACTTATTTTTACCTATTTTCTGTGAGCTGCACTCTCGCCTCCATGAATACCCAAGCTTGGCATGTCTCCGAGTCAACGTATTGTTTGCTTAAATTGGAAGGTCAGTAGGGGGAAGCCGACTAATGTGGCGAACCACTTCAAAACCACTTTTCATTTTTTCTCTTCTTTCTTTTTTATCAGCCTCTCCATCATTTTCATTTCCCATGCAGCCTGAGAAGGCCCTTTCATCTGAGAGGGAGAAGGAGAGCGAAAGGGAGAGACAGTGGAGAAAAGAGAGATGGAGAAACGGTGACAGCGTTGTGATGATTATATGTGAGCAGGTCTTAATGACTTCTCTCCTTCTGACTCCTTTCTGCTTATTATCCGACCAAACAGCCTGCTGCCGGCTATGGGCTATATACCACTGAAAATCTTCCCTACAAAGAGAAGGAGAGAGTTGCACTTTGCTGAACAATAGGTGAAGGCTTGTCCTGCTTGACTTCAGAGCACAACTACAGCTTTTACGAGTGACCTTGTGAGGATGATTTTTAAGCTTGGAGGTAAAGATGATATGTTCCAGTCTGAGTGAGACCGTATTTATCTGCAATCCAAAATGCGGAGCCAATTTTCCTCCAAATAAGCATGGGATGACTGCTGCACATGCACAAGAGATCCAGAGCATGAAAGCCCTGCCAATATAACTCTGCATTCATTTATCTACCACATTAAGGCTAATAGCACCTTCAGAAAAACCACTCCTACAGTAGGTGTTGTCCTGCACACCATGTTTCAAGAAGCACATTTTTTTCCAGGCCTGAGTTTTTTAAACAAGGTCACTCATCCTCTGTATTCTCTTGAAAACTTGATAAGCCAAAGTTCACTGCCAGTTCCTGTTCGCCTTTCTATTCTGAAATTACAGAGGCTTTCAGTGAGGTCACCGCACTTCCATATGAATAATAGATTTTAATTGATTTAACCTGGTCCTGAAGTGGGCTAAAACGCAAGCCCTGTCACTTTCAGAGGGCAGCAAGAGGGGAGCATGGTCCAGCACACATCTTTAAAAGCCCCTTGACGTGAGTCTGGGATGAAATATTTACACTGTAGTGAGGACTGACCTCCTGCTGCAAAACCACATTGTGATCTCCAATTGATTTCTGACAGGACAACTGGGGCGAGACAAAATGCAACGAGCACTGTCCAGCTAGACCTGCAAGTTCCCACACCGACAACACGCTGCTCTGAAGTGACCCTGTCAAAATCAGAATGGTCACTAAATTATTTTTGGCTGAAATTAAATGGCTGCTTCTGAGCTCTCACTGGTTTCAAGTGTTTTGTGAGGATGAAACTATTTGGTGCAAATTATTTAGTAATGTGATAATATCAGTCAAGTAGACATTTAAATGCTGTTTTGAGCATCCTGTCTGCTGCACAGGCAGATAAATTGTATGCCGAAATGAATAGCTGACTTTCCAAGATATGAATGCTGAGAGGTTAATTGTTATTATCTAAAGCTGTAAAACAATGCACGTTTGAATGGTTGTCACATCACGCTATTACTTGGCAAACTCTGACCTATTGATTTGTTGTACATATTCTGCACCAAGAGATGTACAAATTCAAGTACAAATTCAATATATTGCATTATCAAAGTCTGTTGCTGGCTGATCCAACAGGCAGTGTACAAATTATGTAGATTTATTCATAACATTAGCATGATAAATTGGGAACAAAATGAAGCAGCTACACTTGAATTATTAAGATTATGAAAAATTATAATGAACGCTTTGCTCTTGATGTGACTTGTTTTCCTGATAAACAAAGCCCTCTAATTACCACGGAAACATCTGGGGACTTTGGTAACCTTCATTAATCTAGCCCAATCCCACCATTCATCTCCCTGCAGAGTTTCACATTAGAAAGGATAAGTGCACCAGTGACACTGCGTATAAATGCTTACCAGTTATCAGACACACTCTCTCCGGTTACTTCCCACAGCTCAGGGATATTGCCCAATAAATGACTTCTGCTGGTGCCACATCCTCTGATCTCATTGTCTCTGAGTGTTAATTGTGAGATAGTAAACACTGATTACAAGTCAATTAGCCGCTGCTTCAACAAACTGCTGCAGTTTCACTTTCCAAAAACAGGTGATGTAAGGAATTCTGCAGACGAAGTTGGACATCTTTACTGATTCCTGCACATATTCCCAAAGGCGAGAGCACTTTGAGTTCATCTCAGACATGATAATAAACGTCATATTCAACCTGCCTTACACCACATATATTCAAAGTCTTTTTTTCCACTTCGCCTCCATCCCGGGCTTCTAACTATGGCTTCCTCAGCTCAGATCCAACACATCAATCCATCATATTTTGCAGATGGTCTCTCTGAGTGTTTTTCATCTTTATGGCTGTATTCCTGAGGGTCAGAATGAGTGTTTATGCTTATGTTTGTGTGTGTGTTCTCTTCATCCCTTGCATAGAATCTGAGCCAAGGGTAGCGGCATGTGGATAACCCCTACGACCGGGGCCCCAGGCTGACAGAAAATCTGGCTCAGACAGAGAGAAGAGAGCTGGGATGGGAGACTGGATGAGACTGGGAGTGATGGAGGGTCGTGACCAGGTGTGTGTGAGAGTGTGTAAAAGAGGTGATGGAGGATTTAGGATAGGTAGTGGAAAGGGGAAGGAGAGGGGTTTGCTGTCATAGTTATTTGAAAGTTTCAGCGATCATTTGTTTTGTCGGTGCGTGTTGTGCTCTATTGTGAATTGTGTTTGTACATGAAGGCAGTTCATGTGTGTCTCTATGTGTGTGTGTGCTGCTCCCTCTCTGACCTGCAGGATGAGTAGGGGGGAGACTCCTGCTGATTAATGGGCCTGTCGGCTCTCCCATGGTGGCATGTTTCCAAACTAAATTTGGCCACTGCTGGCTAGCGGGGTCAGGTGCAGGCAATGGAGACATTAGGGAGGGCCTGCCTCACAGCAGTGTCTCCTGAACACTGCTGGACCTCAGCACCAGGAGTACCTGGAATAGGCTAAGACAGGTCATCCCACTGAATTGTTAAAGGTACTGTTTATAATAATGAACTGTCATTTATATAGAGGACCTATAAAAGACCTAATAATACAAGAAACGTTCAGAAGGCATGTGTGAGGTTACAACTTCCACTGAGATGTCTTTAACAAAATTCCAGAATTAAGTTTAATCAGTAGTTCAACATTTTGGGAAATGCACTTTGTTGCGTTTAAATCTCTTTGGATTGTTTTTTGGTGAGAAGATTGAGATCATATCTGTATGCTAAATATGAAGCTACTGTCAGCAGCCAGTTAGCTTAACTTGGCATAAAGACTTGAAGCGAGGTGAAATAGCTACAACAAGTAGTGTGGCTCAGTCCAAATGTAACAAAATCCTCCCACCAGTACCTGTAAAGCTCACAAATTAAAACATTATCAAATCAATCATTCTCCTCTGAACTCACAGCTTTGCCACGAGTTTGTGAGATTCAGTGACCCTTGGAGTAATATTGTTAGTAGACTCTGACTCCTCCAAAACTGGTCTTAAGCGAGGAGCCACACCAGCTTTGACAGGTGTGGACAGGAGACACCAAACTGCATGAAAAAGTATGTTTTGGGCTCATCATCCTCAAGATGAAGGGTATGTTGGTCGGCGTAATGGTCAGGGCTGGAGCACACCTTTGCGTCCACGAACAAATCAATGGCATTCTTGGTCTTACAATAGCCATAAGATGACAGTGTTTCCAATTTCATCACTAATCGATGCTGATGAAAGAGGCATCACCGTTAAATGGTAGAAATAACCAGCAGCATCCCACTCATCCATCCCCCACAGTGACATTTCCCCATCCATCTCACAGTGCAATCAGCACTATCCATTATGTATTCGCTACTAGGTAACAAGCGCAACTTGACCAATTACAGACACAATGACAGACCCTGCGCTCATTTTTCTCTGTGTTTTTGCCAGCACTGTCATGACGACCTCTGCAACGGACGGACGTCAAGACTGGTTGGCAGGTCACCCAAGGTGGGCAATGTGAGTACATAATTACAGCTTGGGAACATTTGCCCTTTGCAAATTGTATGAAATGCATAGTGGCTAATTGGGCCACTCTGGCATTTATGGAGTTCACTGGGTCATCTTTTATGTGACGGCCATTATCACTAAAGTGATAAGAGTGATAAGCCCACTCAGCTCCCTCTGGTTCTTTTGCTGTATCCATAGAAATAACTGGGATTGGGTCAAGTTGAGGAAGACATTACATAGTCAGTCATACAGGTCACAAAATAAAGCATTTCATGTCCAAAAAGGGTGTTTGGAACTTAAAATGTTACTATTTTAAGTGAGCCACTCTCTGTTCAGTTATTAACTCTAAGGGGATAAGATCCTCACACAAACAGCAGAATTTTGACTCCAAATGTTGTTTTAGTGGTTAGTGTAGTTTGAATAGACCTCTTCAGAGGGGTGAGAGCATCAGAGTTTAACCATGTATATCACACAGAGAGATAACCTGACTTTACGAAAGCGAAATGATGGAAAGATTAAGCTGCACAAGAGCTTAATTTCACTGAAAACAACATTTTCCTATTTAAAGCACTCATTAGCAAAGAACCTTGGGTATTCAAAATGACAATAGCAATACCTCTTCACATTCAGCAACTCTCAGCTCATTTCATCATGCAGGGAAGAAAACCACATTTTACTCTTTTAAATCCCCCTCTCTGACAGCAAACTCCTGCCGTTCCACAGACACCTCCCCGGTTCACAGTGAGGCAGGAATGTGCTAAATCCTCCTCTGGATGGGGGAGTCGGCCCGCCAGCCATCGACAGGCTCCATTCTCATACAGACTGATAAATCTCCCCCCTTGTATCCACACCCCTACATTAAGTAAAGGTAGCGCCATCTGCTCCCTATTAATTCCCCAGCAGGCGACTTATCACCTCAACCCCCATGACCCCGTGTGCCTCCTACATCCTCCCTGCTCCTCTCATTCTCTCCTCTTCACTTCTCCCCTCTACTCCCTCATTCCTGAACCCTATTCATCTCACCCTCTTCATGTTTTATACACTACAGTTGAAGAGGTTTGTTGACATTTCATTTTACTGCGTCTTAGAATATGGATTTATATCCATACACACACGAACCCACATACCATAACCTTTCACTAACCGCTAAACTCTCCAGCAGTCCATCTCCCCCCTATGTCCCTGTGGCGGGGGTTCAGTGGACAAGTCTGGTCCTTTAGGTCAATGGCAAATGAGAAGCAGAGCTTTAGGATTAGGGAGGAGATAGCTGAAGGTTCAGGAGCCTTTCTCTGGCTTTGATTAGCTCCCTTACTTGATTAAATGCCCATCGTCAGGGAAAAAAAGATGAAAATTGGATGAGAGGAGAACAAGAGAGAAGAGTCAAGGCCATTTGTTTTCTCAGCTGGGCCTAGTTCAAGTGGTCGTCTTTTGGAGCCCTCTGGCCCGGGTTCACACACACGCACAAACACACACACACACATGCACACACACACACACATGCACATTGATAGATTAATAAAAATGTCCTGAGGGAGGACAGCATAAGTCAGGAGGTTGGCTCTCGCAAGTCCACCACCTCGCTCTCCTACTTTCCAGCCCCATCCCTCACTCACTTGTTTATCCCCTTAACTCTCTCTCCCTCTCTTTCTCCCTTTCTCCCGCACTGTACTCTCTCCCAGTATGGTCTGTCAGGGTAACCTGACTCCGGCGGCTTCTGACACGATCCAGACCGCTCCTAGCCCCTGCCCAACACTTTCACCACCAGAGCCAGACAGTAAAACAACCAGATTACTACCACATGTTCCTCCCTCTCTCTTTCTCTCTCTCTCTCTCTCTCTCTCTCTCTCATACACACACACACACATAGGCACACGCACACTTTCTGTTGTTGGCAAGGATCCCCCACCACCACCACTGCTAGCTGGGCTCAGGAACAGGCCACAACAAAAACCCCAGAGCGGGGTAAACTGACCCAACCTGTGCAGGGAAAAGCTGGAGGGGGTTGACCTGTTGGTGTGTAAGTGTATGTGTGTTGTTATGGTACTTTGTAAATAAATAGTGACAGCTTCAGACATGAGAGGAGGAGGAGAGGAGAGGAGGGGAGAGGAGAGGAGAGCAGAGCAGAGCATCATGTTAAGTTCCCAGGTAAGAAATCCTACCTTTCCTGTCAGCCCTGTGTGCTGGAAATGATGTTTATACACAACTAATAAGCAAGAGCAAATACGATTTAAGGGAAATATAATTTTCAAAATGACACTTTGTACTAACATAATGTGGAAATGTTGTTCACATACCTAAATTTCAAAAATGTTGATACTGAATATATTCTTAACAGGCAATTTTTCAGTTATGTTTCAGCACTGACAGCACTTGGTTGATGTTCGTCTGAAGTGCATTTGTTGCCTAAACCTAACTGCAGCCTGGACGTGAACCTTGGATTGTGGTGTCACAGTCCTGCACCAGCCACTCTGACCATCTCCAGTGTGGTACATAAAATGCTGTGTTTCATTCACTCAATTAAATGTTGTCTCTGAATATAATCCAGGCAGTGATTTCGTTTGTCAACACAGCGTAATATAAATGCAAATTAATAGGGTTGACTGATCAGGGGGATTATGGGTAATATTATCAGGTACCATCTAGCATTTAACTGTGTAATGTATAACTACTAAAATTGTACAGCAGTCACTTTGAGCAATTCATTAATCATATTACAGTCAATAAGTCATGTCATCCGAACAAGCAACAACCTCTGGGCTGAAAAATGTCGCCAGTGCCAGAGTGTCCAAAAGTGCAGTTTCTCAAATGGCCACTTGAGGCTGGCTCCAAACGTGAGTCAATTCCCATAGACCCCCATATTAAAATGCCCAACTTTGTAAATGAACATGTTTAGCACATGGTACATAAACAGTTTTGTTCTCTAGCTAATTTTCCTGTTCATGACAAGTCTACAGGGTGAATTTTGATATAATTCACTTGTTTAAATTATATTAAGGCTTAAAGTTATGCATTATTAAGGACGTAGCTGCATTCAGTGACAGATGGTTGCTAGGTTTCAGCAACTTGGTTTATTTGGCACACCTCAGTTCCACCCATGTTCCACCTCTTTGCCTATTTATAGATTAGCCTTTGGATTAGCCAGGAGTTTGGCGGAGTCAGGCACTGCCAACGTGACGGCCGGAGCAAACGTCACAGTTTCACGCAATCTGTAAGTATTACAAACCATTTTGCTGTGTTTTAGCATCTGATACACTTTGAAATCTGTTATAACTAACTATCTAACTGGAACTTCCTGAATTGTTGGCCTGTTTCATTGTCTCAGGATTTGCGTTGGTGCTGGTGTGTACCGGACCTTAAACGACACACCAGCAACAATGCAAATCCTGCATTGTTTTAATGCAGAACCATTTTCTGTTTGAATACCCACCAATGCTACCTTACTAGTAATGCTCTGCTGTTATGTAATTTATATATATATTGTAATAACTTTTTCAATGAATAAATTACATATACATGCATGTCAACTTCAGCTCCTTTATTTTTCTTTCATCTTGTTTCATTTTTTTTGCAGATTTTCTTCAAACATTCTGTAAACACAGAGTAAAGCTATAGTTTATCTTGGCGTTATACACAATCTGCAACACTTCCTGATCTTCAGAGAGTTATCTTAAGAGAGTTTCAGTCCCCTTTTGACTTTGCACCTGCACAGCGTTCCCTCCCTCCGCCACGCTCTGTTGGCAAGAGCCGTCTTGGTCATTCTGCATGCCCAGGCACATTATCAACTTGCAATTACACTCACCCTCCCTGTTCTACTCGCCCAAATGAACCAGCTGGTGATACAGCAACACTGCATTACAAACACATTGACTACTTGCACATTCTTAAATAAGAGGTCTTCCTATCACAAATAACCCTAATATGAACTTAATGCAAAGTAATGAATCTGTTGGAGTTTCATTCCAGCATACTGGAAAGTTAATAAAACAATATTGCAATTGGTAGAGAAAGAGAACCCTGCGGACCAAGCTTTAGATTAGGCCCCTAATGGCTCTGAAGCCGGAGGCTAAATTGAAATGTAAAACCCAGAGCGAGACCCTAATTCACCCTTATCTGTGTGAGTGACGAGCCTGCCTCCCCCGACTGAGATTGGGGCCATCGAGTTGGATGAACCGCAATTTGCTTTGTTAGAGGTAGGTGTATATGCATGCACGGCCCGGATCACAGTATGGAGATATAGAATGCGTGTTTGGAATGCACTGGAATAAATGAATGAGGTTCAAAGGCACTCTCTCTTCTTTTTCTTCTGGATCTTTTTCTTCAGACTCCTCTGTGAATTGAAGCTGTAGCAGAGAGTGGCTACAATACAAAATGGGTAGAAAGACATCTATCAGTGTTGGCCAATATTCTAATATATAGTTATGTCAGCTCTTACAAATACCGTTTTGGTCCTGCTTAAAAATCTGAATGCATGCATAATTGAAATTAATAATGGCACAGTTTGAATGTTTAAACTGTAGTATTCATGTTTTCTAACATGCTGCAACACTTTGTAGCCTTGGATTGGTTGCACTAAAACACACAAACACAACATCACCCCCTCCGCCAACCCTCCTCTTATTCCCTCAGTCAACAGGCCACTTGTCCACCTGTTCCCATTATGTTACCTCGGTGATATCTCTCTCTCTTCCTCCTCCTCCCTCTATTTCTAATACTCCTTTCTTCCTCCCCTCTGACCCTAATATCCTCCTTTTCCTTTATCTCTCCTCCTTTTACCACCACTGGTGCCTCCATTGCTGACCGTTCATTACCCTAATCAAATCCAGCAGCTGAACAACCGCTCACTGCCACTCCAAGAGCTGTTATTTTTTTAAATCCCTGGACTCATTTGCATATGCGTCCAGTTAATTAGCGTGGGGGCGCAGGTGCGTGGTGATAATCATTATTAAACATGACAGTCACCTGTGACCGCGCTGCCCTCCTCAACCCTCCACATATACACACTCTCGCACACTCATACACACCATCCTGCCTCTGCTTCTGCCGCCCCCTCTCCATCCGAGCATCATGGAACATCAACAAGCGCAGCCAGTGATGATGTAATTTCCTGTTTCTGTTTTAATGGTCAGCATGTATTCCACTGATGCGTTCAATGCTTGACAACATTTGATCAGTAATGTCTGCAGCACAGCTTCTGAGGCCCTGTAAGCTGAGCAGATTTTAGAGAAACAGACCAGTCTTCAAACTAGCATCGTGTTCAGTGTCTTCTGGCAGGAAGGTGTCAAAAGGAAAACAGATTAAATAAAAGAAAGTCATTTCCTGCTGAGAGAAAGCATGAGGGGAGGGGAGGGGGCATGTGTGTATTGGCCTGTTGACATCACTGGAAACGCTGGTTCCTTTACTCCATCAGCCAGGCCAAGATTTTTCTGTTGGTGTGTGCCAGTGTCAGCATGCATGACACTGTTGCGTGCACATTTACATTTTTATTTGCGTGTGTTTCCCTGCGTGTGTGGATGTTGTTTGAACTACGGAGGCGAGGTATGTGTCTTTGTAACATAATATATGCTTGATGATAGGTTTCATTGCGGAAAGTTGATGTGATGGGCTCTGACAGTTACAACGTACTTAAAGGCAGTACTTTGATTCCCATGGGTGGAGCAGGCCTCCAAGTGGATGAAGACAGATTAAATAGTGGTTTTGTTTTATTTTCAGCTATTGTCATATGTGTGTTATTATCATTCGGTACATATTTACACAATAAAGCATTTTCAAATTGTCAGACAGTTTCCGTGTTGGTACAGAAATAGAATATCACCAAGCACAAATAACCTACCTCTGCAATGACTTAACTGACACACAAAAAAAATGTGAACTTATTACCGCAGAATCAATGCAAAATCATACTTAATCTTAATATTTTTATCTAAAAGTTACACGGTGATTGACTCATCATCTGTGGTGGTATCAACGCTGGGGCTCAGTCTCTAAATAGGGTTCTACCACCCTCTGCTGTAAGTGTGCAGAAAGTACAGTACATTGCTTTTGGAGGTTTTGAAAGACAAAACATATAGTTTTAGTATTACCAACAATCTCACAGTCATTTTATATAATCCAATATTTTCCCTTAATGACCTGAGTAAGGCATACTGCCTAGGGACTCAATAGTTCTGCAGGTGACATCAATGCTCACATGGGCAACGATGAGGACACCTTGAGGGGAGTGACTTGGGGGAACGACCTGCCTGATTTTGCTGACTTGCTCAGATTTTGTTGATTTGGTCATTTTTCCTTGATATTTGTGCTTCTACCATGGCTAAGTAGGCTACGTAGTTAAATGTTTCTTTTTTGTCACTTTTAATTTTCTGGATATATGATCATGAGTTTGGACAGATTCTCTAAGCTGTTCCTGTCTCTCCTTCCTGCAAGACTTGATCTGCTCTGTGCAGCTTGACATGGCTTTCGTCAAAAATAAACTAGGTGCATATTTTGAGCGGACCAGAGTGGAGAGCCTCTTCTGGGAGTTTGTTCATCCAGTCTACATGTGTTTCACGGAATTGGAGAAGGACTACAACCATGTCCCCTGGGTAGTCCTGTGGGGCCAAGTGCAGGAGTATAGACTAACATGGTCATTGCTACAACATGCCATCCAGTCCCTGTATAAGGTAAAGTAAAAGTTGTTTGGTATTCTCTGCACAAAGTCACATATGTTTACAGCAGGTGTTTGTATCCAACAGTGTTGTCCCTTGTTACCAATCCTACTTGTGATATTCATGATCAGGATCTCAAGTTGCAGCCGGGGTGAGGAGGGACGCCAGTCTGGGAAAGTCAACTGCATGGGCTGCTTTCAGCTGAGTGTGAAGTGGTTAGGATGTGAATCAGCACGTCCAAATCTGAAGCCATGGTTCCCTGCCAGAAAACTCTGGATTGCTCCCATTGGGTTGGGAATGAGTTGCTGCCCCAAGCACAGGAGTTCAAGTATCTCGGGGTCTTGTGGGGGCAAAATGGAGACTGAGATGGACAGGTGGATTAGTGCAGCATCAGCAGTAATGCAGCCATTGTACCTAACCATTATGGTGAAGAGAGAGCTGAACTGGAAGGCAAACCTTTTGATTTACCAGTCAATTTATGTTCCAATCCTCACCTATGGGCACAAGCTTTGGGTACTGACCGAAAGAACAAGATCACGGACACCAGCAGGCTGAATGAGTTTCGTCACAGGGTGGCACTGGTCTTTAGAGATACGGTGAGGAGCTTAGAGGAGCTAAGAGTCACCGCTCCTTTAAATCGAAAGGAGCCAGTTGAAGTGGTTTGGGCATCTGATCAGGATGTCTCCTGGGCAACTCTCCTTGGAGGTTTTCACAGCATGTCAAACTGGTAGGAGACCCCAGGATAGGCCCAGAACACATTGGAGGGATTATTTATCTTATCTGGCTTGGGAGTGCCTCAGGATCTCCCAGGAGGAGCTGTAAAGTGTTGCTGGGCATAGGGACGCCTGGATTACCTTATTTAGCTTGCTGCCACCACAACCAGATGAGCAGAGGAAAATGGATGGATGGAGACATGTATGAGCTAAATGACCAGCCAGCACCACATGGTCACTGGGTTGAACAACATATTACACAGACTTATGGGCAATGTATTGCTTTACGAAAGCAATAAGGTCTGGTAATGTCTAGAAGACAGTGTGACTGCAGCGGTGCAGAAAATATGAAAACAGACATTTCACTTTGCATCTTTGATGCAATTTCTGTTGACAGAAATCTTGTCCAGTTTTCTAACCTATTCCAACTTCAACAAATTTGAATTGACTCCAGGTAAAGCTCTGACAGTGGGTCTTCTCAAGTCCCCTGCTGAATGGATATGTTTTTTTTTTTTGTTTTTTTTTTATGTCCGTTAAAGAAATATTTAATTAGTAGATGTAACCCTTTTCTTACATACTATCAGATATTTAAGTGTTTTCAAGAGTAATTACATCCTGCCATAGACTATTAGGGCTTTATACAAAAATGAATTTGAAGTCCATCAGACTCACTGTCCTATGGCCACTTAAATGTATCATGTAGCTCTACTGCCACCTATTGGTGGCATGCCAATCAATTTTTCAGGATTTTGGTGTACTGATGAATGCACCTGTCATCTAAATTTGTTTGCAATATCACAGTGCTTTAAAGAGTAATATTAGTTATGTCAAATACAATGTCTTGTTGTGTGATGTGCTTTAAGTTTGACTGCTATGCAAAATATGGGGATCATCTTCTTAAGGATGATCTATAAAGCTTTAATACACATTCTAACCATTAAAAAAGCCACATGGTGAAATATATAAGATGTTAACAACTGTATGCTTAACTGCAAAATGGTAGCCATCCATGTGACCTGTAGGGTACTGTGATATTGTTAAAATGCATTGACTTTAGTTTTTGGTTTCTGCAGCTTTTACAAATGGCAGCTGTGTTTGCTGTTCTGTATCCACTAGAGGGCAGCATGTTTATGCAACACCACTATGTCAGTGAAGGCCTGTGGGGGGAGACTGATCCCCCTCTGAAGAGCTCTGAAGATAGCTGATCCGGCTCAGCTGATGCCTCTCAGGAGTGGTACTGCAAGTCACCTCGAGCCAAACTCCAAATGCCAACCTCTGACAGTGGTTTTATCAAGTGGTATATTAGCAAATAGGCCTGCACGGACTTGTGTAGATGCATGCATACTTATGTGACACATACACTTTTATGGGAGTGCATAATATCTGAGTAGTATTATCAATGTGAGTGCTTTATGTGCACATACATGAACATAGAATTCGAGCATATGCATCCACCAACGGTGATGGATGTGTTCATATCCAGCATTATGTATGCCACACTGTGAATAAAAGATTGCACAACAGAGAGGGAAGGTGCAGCCATGAGTGTGTGTGTGACAGTTGGGAAGGACAGCTTGAAGAGAGACACATTACAAAGGAGCTCTTGGGGGACAGACTGAAGGTTTGGGCTCGTATTAATTATTGAAGCAACATCATTTGCTGTTGTGCTTTAGTCAGCAATGTCTCACTTTACCTCCCAGCCCTCTCACACACATAAACACATACAAACCAACAAAGATGTTCAATAATTTGTCAAAATAGATTGTATTGTCTTGTCCAATGTACACACCCCTGAGGAGGATATGCAGGACTGAAAATGAATGATGATTGGGGATACTATTGTTTAAAAGTCAATTGTAAGTCAATGAGAAAGAGTTTATAATAGACATTGTGTAAACCTATTGATTATGTCCTTTGGCAGATGTGTTTTGACTGATTCTGTTACAAAAGGGAACATGAATCAATAAGTGATTTTAAATGCTAAACATAACAGCATAGCACAGAGAGTGAGGAGAGAAGGAGAGGAGAACGGACATGGCCTCTATATGATTCAGTGTACATATTTTTTACATGCTGTGCACAAGTTAAAAGTTTCTGTTAAATCCAAATCCAATAATTTGTAAAATAAATAAATAAATAAATAAAAATTTAAAAAAATAAAAAATACACTTTGTATTGTTGAAGGTTTAAAATTAATGCAGTTTAATTGTTTTATTTTGTATTTTTTGCAGGAATGTTGCAAATGTACTCAGTTGGCATGGGCTAAATATTATCTCGACATGCGTCTTGAGGTATGTGAAGAAACCTGACAACCAGGAACTCATCTTTCAGTGTCTTTTTCTGCGGTCAATCTATGCATGCTGGTGCAGCATGTTCTTTGATCTTTTCTTAGCCCCGCTCACCAGGCCTGAGGCAGCTTTTATTCAGGTGGAAAATGGAGGTTGGACTTAACTGGACAGAGCACAGTGGAGAGGAGCAGGATGGGGGATGGGGGACATCTTGTCTGTGGTGGCTGATGTTGGCGATTCTAGGTGGAAGGAGGTCAAAGGTAGGTCAGCTTCTCCACTGTGAGACAAGTCCATCCAGTTGACATTATTATGAGTTATGATCCCAGTTTGTGAGATATGGCGGGGAGGAGGTCAGTTCATCATCCTTGGGATTTGATTGGATACCTGAGATGTATACATTCATCCTGTGACTGTGCAGTCGTCCCTGTTGTTGGATCAAATCATATGGTCCCCTGAAGTTTTCTCATCCATCACTTTTCCAAATGTAGACTCTGGGTCTCCACCAGCTGAAGCTAATTCCCATGATGATCGAGGTGTTTGTTGTAAATGAAAAGGCTTTCACATAATTTCTCACAACAGTAGGATTGCATTTGCATCTATTTGTGTGTATGTGTGTGTGTGTGTGTGTGTGTGTGTGTGTGTGTGTGTGTGTGTGTGTGTGTTAAGGGGGTGTTATGACAGAAGAAGGGACACTGTCTCGTTCATGTGTCTCTTGTTTCTGAGCACTGGAGGAAGGTTTATTTCTTAAATTGCGTATTACTGTAATCATGAAGCGGGCTGCTTCATTTTCCAGGTGGTACTTAGTGCAATGAGTGAGTGTTTTCAAGGCCAGATTATGGGTAACACAATACCAGGTATTAAAGTGCCTGTTTGAATACAGAAAGGGCTGTATGATTCTCCTCTGTATCATAATCTCCTCGTCCTCTCTCGCTCTCTGTGAAACTGGCATGAGTAATACTCAGGAAAACAACTGAGAACTTTGAATAATAAATCTATTTTATTGATCAGGTAGAGCATGCATTGCTCCAAGCCTTGAAATCAAATCCAGTTGTTTACCTTCTTGGTATTCATCACAGGATGTTATTTCCACTGCATTTTTTCCCAAAGATTAAAAATGCACATTCACCTGGTCACCAGATATGTAGTAAATCACTCTGATGTTTTACCAATTTTATCTGACTATAAACTACAGTCAGCACCTTGAGGATTACAACTATTATCAGTGATGATGGCCCTGATGACCCTGCCATAATATATGGCACCTGGTCAAATATATTTGTGTCATATAGTTAAGCATTGTGAAATATTACATTTTCATTATGTTCACTTTAAGAAAAGCATTACAGGTATAGTTTGACACATTTTAGGAAATGTGTTTTTGCTTTCTTGACGACAGATGAGAAGATGGATAATACTCTAATCTCTGTCTGGTAAATATGAATATACAATTACAGGTTGTAGATGGAAGTAGACATTACTGCAGTGGCACCTCACTTGTAAACTTGGTATAACATTGCAAAGTATGGAACAAATTTCACTTTTTAAGCACTTTTGCCAAGAAATCTGTCAAGCAGATCCAGCTGAACTAGTTATATATTGAAATCAAATCTCACCATGATGAAGCTTATATTTTATTTTCAATAAAATTTAAACCAGTTTTAAGTTTTCTGGGATTTGCTGTTATCAGTTGCTCCATCAGCAAACTAGAAACTTGGGGGAAAGAGACAGCAAAAGTCTCTGCTCTATGAAATCCTTTTGCTTAGATAAACCTCCATTATTATTATTATTAAATCCTCTTGTTTCAATCACACTGTGAGCAGCTTGGTGACAAAGCACTGACAGACTGCTAAAGACAGAGTGGCTTGGTGAGGCAGTGGTGAGCCACCACCTGACTTACCTCTTGCTAGCTGCGTGCTATGTTTCCTGGCTGAAATGTTTCAGGTTTTCATGAAATAATGAAATTCCCCTCATTACACACACACACACACACACACACACACACACACACACACACAAAACAACAAAAAAAAAACAAAAAAAACAATCATAGAGTTTTATGGTTTAAATCATGAACTGTCAAGTATCCCTCTGGGTTACTTAGCATAAAAACAAGGGGGAATCAGCTATCCCAGATGTTTACAAAGGTAACAACTGTACTGTCATTTTACTTATGATCTAGGATTAAATTCAACCCAGTGTCGGAAAAAGAAGCACAGTGATTGGATTAAGTGCATCTTCTGACCTCCCAGTCAGACCAGCCGGACCAAACGCCACCAAAGCGCTGTGATCAACGCAGGAAGAGATGGAAAAGAGCTAAGCTAGCCCAGAGAGTGAGCGAGAGAGAAGCATTGGCAGCCCACTTTGATTACGCACCAGCCCACATCCCCTCTACCACCCGCCACCCCCCATAACATATCCCCATCAAACCCCTGCCTTTGACATCCATGTTAATGTGGTCAGAATTACATCTTCTATAATGCATTTAGTGCTACAGGAGAAAAAAATGAATTAAGAATAAAAATCTAAACTTTATTTTGCACTTTTTCTTTCATAATTGAGAAAGGCAGCAGAGAGCTTGAGGAGGTAACAGCAGATAGAGCAGACTGATAAGAAGATTCACACAACACATCTATATCTACTTACGACCTGAAACTGATGGAGACAAAAACAGATTTCTTGTCTCCCCAGCTGACCTTGGTGGCAGCCAAGCTGCGACTGGAGGGCAGAAACCCAAATAACCCAGCCATGAAAATAAAAATCAATGCAGGAAGCAGATCTGTTGCCAGAAGGTAGTCCTCCAAGGTCAACAGCTCTGGCTGGCTGGCTATCACATTTAGCTTTCCACCCAGTCACACAGATGTAGACAAACAACAGACTTGGAAAGAAATATGCCTACAACAATATTCACTCTACTTCAGATCAGCAGCTGGCTTGCTTCTAGGAAGAAGTGGTATGAAGGTGAATCCATTCTCTGCTCATCTTTGGATAAAAATAACCCAGTGGGATTCATCTCTCCTGTTTGTTGTGAGCATGGTGGTATCAGAGCCCAAAAGTCCACTTCAAATATCAACTCATGAAGGAGCGAACACTTGAACTGGTGTTGAAAAATCGTTGATGAAATATTTATTGGTGAGTGTCTTTATTAGATATAAATATAATCGATATATAAATGAAATACATCAACTTCCCTTTTTCTGTTCCTTGTATGTTTATTTGAATGATTCAAATATGGTCAAATGATAGAGAGAATTAATAGCTGTTATAGCACGAATGCTTGTTTCCTGATATACATGTTTCATTGTAAAAGTTAAATTCAGTCAATTCAAGTTCAGGCAATAGGTGCAAGGCTAGTTACCATGGATATTAATGAGACAAAAAAAAAAAATTCTTGGAATGAGATGAAAAAAATGTAGCGCTGTGGCACGTGCTCGAACTTCTACTTACAATCCCACCAAGCAATGTGTTGCATTTCAAAGGTGTGAAAATTACTGCTGTACGACTCAACAGCTGCCAAGCGTGATGTGGGAAATCTTGATTTACTGCTCGCTGTAGTGATCTATTGAGATCTATTGATCTATTGAGGGTTTATTACATGAGGAGAAGTGAACAAGGAAGTGATTTCACATTTTGATTAGAGCAGGAAAAGCACAGTTGTAAATAATAGTATTGATTGATAATAGCTGAATTCCATGTTGCTGCCTCAGGTCCTGGTACTGTGCCTGGTGGCACACCGTCATGGTTTACTGAGATACATGAATAGAACTCAGCCATCCTTAATGTTATTAATATCGCCTGTGAATTTTCTACTATGTCTGCTGAAAAAAAGGCCTATTTGGCTGTGCAGTAATGTCTCAGAGTCAGTCACAGTCAGGAGGTTAATCTGAGTTTTTCAATCCACAAACCTCACCGGTCAATCACATTCTGATACAGGCATATGCTGTCTGATAACATCCATAACAACTGCTTTGCATTGCACAGTCTGTATAGTGTGCAGTTCCACTTGCCATTTACCCCTCTCAGTCAGTAAATACTGCTGGTGGCTGTGTACCATTGGCAGTTCATGGCAGATCCTGTATGTCAGAGGTAGTTGGATGAGTGAATTCACATCAGTTTGTATTATGTGTGAACATGTCCATGTATGACATTTTAATACAAACAGTAACATGGCTGACTCTCTGGCTCTCCGTCCCCTCAAATATTAGTAATGTGTGTGACAGCTTGCTTTTGGTCAATGGGGCGAATTAGCGAGTCACAGTTCACCAAAGTTGAGCTCTACACGGAACATTTGTAAGGATTAATTTTGCCTCCCTGAACTGCCGATTGTCATATGATCAGTGTGGAGCAGCTGGTCTAAACTGGTCAACCAGGTAATTGGTCAGAGCGTGTTACTGGTCTATCAGACCAAAGCATTTCAGACTTACAGTCGAGCTACATGATGTCCTAAAGCTGACAAGCCCCCAGCAGCAGAGACCTCTAAATACAGAGCGATTTACATGGAAGGGATCAAGAAGGGCGTCCTGTTGAACTTTGCTTTCCACTTGATAGGAAGCAGCTGCATAATAAAGACACACATTAAAATCAAAAATGAATCACAATTTTATTTAATTATCATTCATTTTCACATACTGACTTTTTATAATTACATGGAGCAAAATGAAATCAACCTCTGCAGCTGAGTATGTCTCCACCCTTGAGAAACCTGCTGATGAACATGCAGGGCTGGAACATGAGATGTGAAGTATACGCCGATATGACATATAAATTAGCCATGGTCATGACGTGTTATCTCAATGCTTGTGTATTAGTGGTGGTAACAGTCAAGCAGCAGGCATTGATGGATAGAGGATGACATGATCTCATCAGATTTCTCTTTGGCTGAGGTTACATTACAGTAACCTTGATTTACCATTTTGTCTTACTATTCAGTCTGTAAATACTATCACCAGTGCACTTTTATTGATGCCGGAACAGAAGGCTTTAATTTAGTTCAATTGGCAGCAATTTGATCAACCACAGAAATCAAGCAGTTAAACCGTTTTATGTTCTGCCTTAATCACCTGCTTTGCCTAACCCATTGTTTCTACATGGAGGAGCAATTAAGTCAGCGGCACACTTGTTCAGTCTCTCAGAGGAAACCTGTAAAAGCTCTTAAAACATAATGAGAGAAAGCGTCAGTCACTAATTTCTTTCAGTAATTACTGAAGGTCAGGTTAAGGTCATACAACTAATTAGTTGGGTTGAGGTTAAAGTAGAGTGACGAAACAGAAGAGTTAAGGTTAAGATGGGATTTAGAGGATGGATAGAGCAGTCTGGGTGTAGGAAATTAAGAATTTGCCGGAGTTTCAAGTAGATTTCAGCTCAAACCCTTGGACATTTTAAACTGTTTATTACCTGTGTGCTCTCCACACAGGTGTCTCACACCTTCTAAACTGTTCCTTTGTAATGCTGTTTATTGACAGAACCGAGCCAATCATACTGTAACAAAAAGATGGGAAATTCTGGCTGTAGAGAACAGGAGTGGGTAAGGAAGAGCTAGTGTTTCAAGAGTCTGTTCCTCTTCAGTTGTTTGGTTTGTCAGATGTCCCACATGAAAGGTCAGTGTGAGAGAGCGAGCGAGTGTTAAACTCACTGATTAAGCTCATGCAGCACTGGAGGGGTCACAGCTGTCAGAGCAGAAGCACAGAAGACATTTCTCTTCAGGGTCTTTGTCTCTTTTCAAACAGCTCTTCTCCAGGAAAATTAGTTATTTGTCTCTCTTCTTCATGTCTGTCTGAGGCTGTGCGATTGGTACTGGGAGGTTTAGATTCACACGGTAATGGCTCTCTTTGATTTAGCAATGATCTTAATTCTAACAATAGAAGTATATATCCAGCTATCCCTTCCTCTCTAATGCAAGTGGCTGCCCAACATTCATTGTTTTTGAGCTTATGTGCACGTTTGCTTCAGTGCAACTCTCCTGACAGCACACGGTGAGTTCCAAAGCCTGATTTCTGGCTGTGAAGTGGACAACTCACTGAGGTCCAGTGCAGCACCGTGCAGCACATGAGCACTCAGCTCTTTTCATCGGCCCAGTCCCTTAATTACCGTGGAAAGGTCAAGACAGGCAGCCCTGAATATGCTTATCTACCAGGATCTTTGGAGGCTGCACAGGTGAGCACTCGAAGCTGACAATCAATCACAGGCCACATGGGACGGGCCCCTGAGCACCTGCCTGCCACATCACTCCCATAAACCACGATTCTACAGCAATGAGCGAGCGAGTGGAGACGTCGCTCCGTCTGTCAGCAGTGAGTAACGATTTCTCTTACAGAGTGGATTTCCTGATTTATATCAGCATGTTGGCTTGTCACCTGAAGGGCGTTACGTTTGCAATCATCAGACAGTAAGCAGATATATGGTAATGGGCCAACATTAGCAGGAGAGTGCCAGGTACTGCGCCATGTAGTCTTAAAGTAAATTCGACTGTTCAATACACTTGCACAGTCTGTTGATTTTGACTGCATTCCAGGAGTTATCACATTCCCACTTCACCTGGAAACGCAAGGTGTGTAGCAGTGTATGAGTGCTGCTGCTGTGCAGTGTTTGAGGATGGACTTGATCCTCTCAGTTGAAGTGGTTTGCTGCAATTGTTAGGGTTGTAGTAGCAGCGTACAGGTAAAAGGATCCAAATGCAGACACTAGAGGAAGACACTCTTAGGAAGCTGGATTGCTAAATTAGCTAAATAACACAGCTGAGTAGAACTTAAACATCCTGACATCTAGATCATGTTGAATTTAAACGAACATTTCTGTGTTTTACTCTGTGCCTTTATGCATCTAATTCACTAATCTTTCCTCATGAGGTAGCTTCCAGATCATAGCAGGTGTGTGATTGTTTGGGCAGCACTGCATACGTTTGCAATGTATGAACAGGATCAGGCCTGTGACACTTGATGAACGCTAGTTGAAACTGTAATGATGCTTCAAAGCGTAGTTTCAAAGTTAAGTGGGAAGATGTGCTGAATCAACGCCTCGCTACAACATGGCAAAACTGAAGTGACTACCAGAAACCACACTTTGTTTCATTGCACACATATCAGGGGAAAACTGAATTGATTTAAAATAAATAAAAGACCAATGGATTGATGTGTAATGTGAAGACCACACCACTGTCCCCTCAGAATGCGTTTAACTGATGGCTCTGCTAAGATTTACACATTAACTCTTCTTTTCAACAGTCAACAACTGCAACTTAAAAAACTGCCTCCCTTAAGTTGGGCAGACCCGAATGTTTTTATTAATCTTGTTCATAGTCACACTACATGTGTTGTTGATTGTTTTTGTCCACTGGTGTTCCAAGAATGTGTAATCAAACAATAAAGCTGTGTTCTTGTGTTCTCATCAATGTTGACAAAAAGAGAGAGAAGCAGCGTAACTGTGCACATAAACTGTGAACATAAAGCAAGAGGACAGAACACATAACATGAAGCCGGAAGATGCATACATCATGGTGAGTTCGGTTATATGCGACAGCACTCCCAGTCAAGACTTTTAGGCACAATATGTAAAATACTACTCCAATAATATAAATTCTAGAGTAAGTACTAGAGTAGTACATTGGGTACTTAATCAGGTGTCAAACTGCACACCAAACGACCACCAATGTGCCACAAATTTGGTCTGATTCTAAAATTTATCAGGGGCGGCTTATTGTCCTCTCAGTGTCTGCTCAGCTTCATGTATTAGCGTGCTAACGAGCTCGGGCTGTCAAAATTGGCCAAAAATGACGTCTGACTACTCCTTCATAAAAAAGCTCATAGGTTTGACCATATGAATATCTGTTTATCAGAGTGCAAACTAAAACAACATGAGACATATTTCTTGTTTAGCTATATTTATTTAAACATGAACATGTCTTTTAAAAGATCTACATATCTAAACTCTATAAATAAACAATTAAAATGATGTCCTGTATACCACTTCATTTAAACACCATAGACCTCTCTCTCTCTCGGAGCGAGATCAAATGAATGATTTTTAAACAGGTTAGCTAATATTCACACAGGTGGTGTTTGCTGATCAAAATTTGAACTATTTTCAAACACAGATTTTTAGATTGCTCAGAATTCTCTCTCCCTCTCTGCGGCCAAGCTGGGTTTGAACTCTGTGCCATCATTATCACATGGATGCTGGTGAATTAGTCGCTTGTTTCAGCTTGACCTACATTTCATTTTGCTGCTGGTCCTCGTCTCTAGGAAGAATTCAATTTCCCGGACAGCTAGGAGAAATTTTAGTCAAATATTATCTGTGTTTATGGACTCAGTTTCCCCATGTTCTGTGTCTAGGTGACTGCTGGAGACAACACTTTCTGAGATATACAGACACAAAACGGGTTGCAATATGATCCCTCTGTGTGTTTGTACACTGTCAACGTACAAATGTTAACAGTGTTTGTTATTGCCACTGACCAACATTATGGAAAGAATCCCAACAGAGACAAACCTTTGTGTTAAAGAGAAAGATCCTCTCTTTAAACCAGAAACAGCTGCTCTCACCAAAGATACCAGACTCCACTCACAGAAATAGTCATTTTAGCACTGCAAAACACACTTCATTTAAACTTGACAGAAACAAAATAAAACTCACCAAAACCTTCTTGCTTAGTCTTTCCACTGTTCCAACAATCACCAACTCTGATTTGGTCTGAATAAACCTTTAATTCATTGAGTTAGATGTGAAAATTCTGGGAGAGTAGCTAGACGGAGGGTGGACATCAGAGGGGCAGCAGGGAAAACACTGTGAAGAGGCAGAATATCTAACTCAGGAATTATTTTCACTGGACATCATGACAGGGGAGACTTAAATATGTCAGATTTCAGCAGATTTTCACGGTGAAAACACAGTGAAAAACGAACTGAGGACACCTTGTGGACAGGTAAGGTACAGAAAGAGATTCAAAGATGGACGTAGTTTATCAAACCTGCTATATTTGTGAATTAAACATCACTTTAACAGAATAGCTGGTAGAGTATCGTCTTAAATGCTGTAATGCTGCTTGTATAATCAAGCAGTGTGTGACATGTTAACAGACAATACGATGCAAAGGTCAGAGTCTTTGTCAGCAGCTAAGGTCACATCCCTGGAGAGATGTTTTTCAACTAGACAGAATGAACAATACCTCTTCAGGGGCATGTAATCGTGACTCAGCGCTGTGTACGGATGCCGGCCTCGCTGCATGTAAATGTGACTGCCTCTGTCACCCTGACTGACATTCTGATTCAGCAAGACCTCTGGACTGCGTGTGGGATGATGCAGTGAAATCCACAAAGGGGAATCGAGTGAATCTGCAGGTAGGACTACTGCTCTTCATTCACACACGTTTTACGACAGGCACATTTCCAAGTGAAGGAATAGACTCACTCAGTGACTAAGTGTGGTGTCACTACAGAATACTGATTCAGGCTTTCAGCTGAAAGGATTGCGTCAACCTTTCAGGTGCAACGGCACACATGTGGAAAGATTGGGCTGGATTTTAAAAATATAACTGAAAGTGGAACATTTGCTGCTGTGACCTTATTTGCATATCCTGCTCGATATTAGGAATATATGAACTGCAAATTAGGAATGTCAGACAAACTGCATACTTACAAGAACAAGAATTTGTTTTTCAATCTACTGCAGCTGTAAATTCATGTATTAATGTACATAATTTGAGCTTAGTAAAGCGATGCCACCTCTCATCTGGCCTGAACTCCCCCCGGATATAAAGAAGCTATATATAGAGCAAAGCTGATGCACACTGTCTGTCTGTCTGAACGGATGTGCACGGAGACTCACAGAGGGTTAACTGACCTGACTGCTGGACTATGATTCACACTCTGCTGGGTTAAGGACCCACATGCAACAGAGCAGAACTGTCCTCAGGGCTCAGGGCGCCCACAGTGCACAGCTTGCATGTGTGTGTTTGTACATTAGTGTGCATGTCTCATAAAACATTAGCATGTGTCACATTTGTTATGTTAGTGTCGTTTGATGAAGTATCTTCTTTTAATTGGTGTTTGAGGTAAAAGGCTACTGCAACGGCATGAACCAGTAACACAAGGATATGGCTTTCTTCTTTTCTGATGAGCACACAATACAGTTCTCCCTCGAGTGATGAGCTCATGTGATTTACCTGTATATACAGCACACCTGCTTTCAGCAGCAGTCTCTACAATCCTTGCTCTTCAGTACTTACCGGCAGGTTACAACATATTAACTGCATGGCAGAACCTCCTGGGAGACGCACAGAGACAATAGCTTTCCATCTGAATGCTTCATCTTCCACTTCCTTTTCCCTTTGGTGATCTATGAATCTGCTGCCGTACTGCACTATCTGAGAGGGACTAGAAAGCGAATGGGGGGGGGGGGGCAAATGAAAAAACTCAGGAGATAAAACTGTGGGAGAGCATACAAAAAATGAACAGACGAGAGCAAAGAGATGGAGACTGAGAGGGATGAGTTGAAAGGAAAGGAAAGAGTAATGGTAATTTATGGTCACCATGCGGCCCAGATATCCATTAGGAGTGCCATAACGAATCGCTGGTCCCTGGCAGTGACACTCGGCTGAAGTCTGGGCTGACTGAGCTGTGATCACTTCAGCAGACTGCTGCTGCCAGCAATGCAACACTAACCTTAGTGGATGACATCGAAACACCATCGTAAATTCACACCCATGGTAAGTGCCGGCCTTCCCCACACCTTTATTTCTCTCAGTCCTCCCCAGTGATTTCCTGTCATGCGTTTAGTTTTCTCTCTGTGTTTGTCTCTCGTTTGTCTGTCTACACCTGCTCCTCCACTATTGCTGTTTTTGCCTTAGACTGTATAGATTAGAGTGTCTGTCTCCGTTTAAGTGTACACTGTCTAAATCATACCCCTGGCCTGGCCTAGGGCGTGGCCCTCCACTGACTCCACTCTCTGTCTTCCTCTCTCAGGTGCTGGGGATCGCCATCTTTTCTTCCTCTTTCCCTATCTTTCCTTTCCTGACAGCAGCCTACATGATAACCGAGGTCAGGTTCCCTCTACTCCATCTCATTCAGCGCTGCTACAATTATCCGCTTTCAGAGCAACTGCAAACTTCTATATCTATGCTCATTCTCTGTCTGGTGTAAGTTAGATAACCCCATAGCAGCATTATACAACACAATGTAAGCTTTCTGCTCTACACACTAGTAGTGTATCCATCTTTTGCATTTAACAAATAATGCCAAAGTCAATGTTGTGTCTTTTTTCAGCCCTTCAAACCCTCTGATATTGGACAATTCTGCATGTCACAATTTACATCTGATGCCAATGTTTAAATGTCGGTGCAGGAAGTAGAGTGCCTTTTATGCCCTTTATTTAAGGTGGATGCACCTTTTCACATGTGGAAATTTTGTTTGGAATAGATAACATTTCTGGTATTCTGTTTCTGTGTCACAAATGGATTCCAAAACTTATTTTGCCCTCAAAGTCTTACTTAATGACCATCACTAGAGGGAGGGATGTTTGCCACCGCTTCTTACCCCCTGATGTATTTGCACATCACTGTCATCTTTTCACGTTAATTTGACAGCAAATTCTGCTGCCTAGTTTAGAATATCCAGCAGTAGACAAGCACTGAATGACAGGATGTTAAAGGTGTTTTGTACCTCCTCCCCGGCTCAGCGGCGCCTCTCAGATGTGCTTACACTGAGTCCCACCCTCACACCCTGCATGCTCTCATTGGCTGGGGGCAGGGACTCTGCAGGTAAATACACACCACACAAGGATTTCTGTTTGAGTCTATTCATTGTTTTTTAGGAAAATCCTGTTCATTCTGCCTTCAAGTGCAGACACTCATATTTGCTCACATGCTGTATGTAAAGCATTTTGCTGTCATTCATCCGCTCAGTTGGCATGAATGAACACTGGAAGGACATGAAGAGAGTGTTGGTCAGATTGTTATCATGAGAGGGTTTTAACCTCTTTTACCCTGAGTGGATCGTGAGGGTGAAAATTGGTTTTATAGATCTGAGGTGAGAAGATCAATTTCCTCAACGCCTTAAAATTGTCTCTTTCACAGTGTTTCCAGATTTATCAAACTGATTTCGTGCATAATGCCTGGGGCAGACTACATGACTTTTTTTGTCTTTGACGATGGTCACCATGTCAGATCGATCACAGTGCTAGAAGCTCTTGCTGTGTCTTGGTCGGATGACTGGCAAGACTACATGGCACGTACTATCTCACGATCACGCACGAGTTCAGATGGCATCAGGGAGTCGGGTGAAGCAACTGTCAATCAAACTGACAGAAGCATCGGGTGTGATGCTGGCGGACTTCTGTCCAGATAGACAGGAGTACTGTTGCCACAGCTCAACCAACTTTTCCTCTCTTCTGTTGTTCCACCTGACAGCATCCCTTCTCCTCTTTGCCATGGTTACCTGACTGCTCTGGAGAAAGCACCGGATTTGTCAGTGCTCAGGAACATGTAGTGAGAGATCTCACACTAGGCGTGTGACAAAAAAATTCTGACATGGGAGTCTTTTGTGTTCATGATCGTCCATGACGCTGGTAACTGTCAGATTAATGTAATGGGGCACATGTCTGAAAGCAGCTTTAGTAGATGACAGAAATAACAACTTCTAAATCAATATTTCTGACTTTTTTATGAAATACATACAATTAACTGCCCTTAGCAACTCCACTACACAGCTTTGATGGCAGCTGAAAATCACGTCAGAACAGATCTGTCACTTGCTGTTTGCTTTTCATGAGTGCAGTGTTGGCCTGAATGAATGAATTCAAGCAAAACCGCAATTCAGTGATTATCAAGTGACCTACGGAAAGCACTGTATATTCATAACTCATGTAAGGCATATCTGTCAGAGGATCTAAACATATGTAGTGTCTGTATTCTGTCAGCCACTGCAGAATTTTTCTATTTAGGAGTTTTGTACATTTACTTTCAGTACAATTTCTCCACAAGCTGATCCCAATCTGCTGAGAGCCTTTTCAGATATTTTGAGCCCATGATGTTCATTTAGCTCCCCCTGGATTTAGACATAAATGTCAAGGACTATCTTTCATCCTGGTCAGCAGCATTCAATGACAGAGCTTCATGCCAGGAGAGAGCCAGAGGTTGGAGCAGGCGCCTAGTTCTCCCCAGTCTGTCAGTCTCTTGTTTTATTTGTGTAATATGTGTTTTGGCCTTGGTCCAGAGCAGAGAAGTGCAGCAATAATAAGATTATGAGTGAGCCCAAACTTCATCACCTGTCTGCTACAGTGTCTGGGGAGATAAATTGATGAGGTGATATATGGTTTGGTACGACACAGGGTGCATGGTTGTGCATGAGAAAATGATATTAATCCAGTTTATTAGAGAGATAGAACTAAATTGTGCATAACCGTGGTGGCCTTTTGGTGCTGTTACAGGGATATAAATGCTGTTTGAGGAGTCTGTGTGTGCATGAGGGAGAGACAGGCATTATTTCAGCGTATTTTGCTTGATACCTTCTTCAAAACAGCATTAATTTTCCTTAATATAATTCACAGATTTGTTCTATTGTATGAAAAGCAAGTCTTTCACATGAGCAAACATAGAAAAATAAAGTCAATTCAAGTTATAATGAGCAGCAGCAGCTATAGTCGGGGGCTAAACCTAATGAATTTGAATCTAAAACTAATCAGTATGACAAAATAGAGAGAAAAATATCATAATAATAGGGCATATCCTCAAGCATTATTGACTTTCAAGACTTTCTGATTTGTTTTCACTCATTCAAGATTGTTTTTGATGAAAGGCTTCAGCATTGCAGATGTAGTGTGGAAGTGTTGATGTCAGGCCAATGTTGTCTGGGTTAATGTGTATGTGAGATCAGCCCTGAGGACAATATGCAAAGTGTTTACTTTTTTTTGCGACTGTTTCCTCATCTCCTAGAATTTACTGTTGGATTTACTGCCAGCAATTCCTTCAAATACATGAGTGTGTATTAGCTGTGTTGACAATATGGTTAATCGCTCACTTACAAGGAGAAATTACACAATACACATGTCAATGTCTCATCAGCATTACACAAACAGAATGTAAAACTATTAGTATGATGCTGTACTATTAAAAGATTTATACGATTTTAAACTAACAAATATATTAAAAGCCAACATGAAAAAATATACCTTATTGCAAAAAGGGTGAATGATAGTTAGAGTGTCTGTTGTGCAGATATTGGCACCCAGCGATTAGAAAGAAATGATGGATCTGTTCCTGCCACCTGATGATTGTCTCATCAATTTCTACAGTCTCCTACAGTGCAACATAAAGTTACAGCCTACATGTTTGTAAATGACCCCTTGGGTAGGATTCAAAAATTTCATTGCTGGCACTGATTTTCACTTTCAGTGCAAAAAAGGGCTGTGAGAGAAACTGCAGTCTCTGAGTCTCTGAGAGAAACTGCAACCAAACCCTTTATATGTCGATGTTCCGCGGTGATCCAAGTTGCATGCACCTGCGTGTATTTGTCCCTCCTTAGTGTGCACCGTCCAGTGGCTTAAGTTGACTCAATAGAGTAAGTAAATACAACAATCTGCCAAAAACAATTACCTGACTTTAAGATCCCACTCATTCACTGAGCTGACGGTGCCTTTGAGGAGAACGGAAGCTGACACTCGAATTTGCATCCAAGCAGGGTTGCTGGCTGGTAGAGTGGAGGGTAGCAACTCCTCACCCCTGCCAGAGTGAGGCTTTGTTTGTGTGTGTGTCAGGACTGATCGGTGTGTTGCAGCTCACAAGAATGCATGTTTCCCCTGTTTAAGTGTTAGACTGGATGGCTGGGCTGGAAGAAGAGAGAGAACAGAGATAAATAGGACCGGAAAGGTGGGAAAGAGAGGGGGAAAAATACAGGGGAAATGTTAACATTTACAGAGACAAAGACAAAACAAGGAGATTAAGTGGTGAGAAGGACATGTCCTCTGACTTCACCAGAAAACAGGATTTTATCTGTCAACAGCATACTCTCTTTCTTTATAGCATCTTTATCCAGAATGGACAAGTATAACCAGAAGATAGTGCAGGTTTCATGCATGGATAAATCTCATGTTGCAGTGTGACATGTCACTCTGTGGTATTTCCTGGTTACTGCTGATGATTTTCCTGTTCAGGATGTTCATTGTTCTTAAAGGACTCATTCTATGCTCTTATGGCAGCAAGATGCTTTCACATGAGCCCGTTTGTACTTGTGCTGCTATAGCAATGCTAACATACCGGATAAGATTTAAGCACAATAGTGTTAAATTGGCAGGACTCAGCGCTGACATAGCTTTTTCTATGTTTGTATAAAAGGGTGGGAATGTATTTTGGGGGGGAGCGTTGTAGATTAATTTCTAATTGAACTGGACAGTGTGCTTTTGTTGAGCTCAACGTTGAGGCCAATCTCTCTTGCCCTTAATCACCCTTCTACCTCAAAACACCATATTCTCTGGTATTGGTCATTCATTTTGTAGGAGTCCACTCCCGCGCACCATTGCAAAAATCAATACAGTCCGAGCTGAGCTCAGTGGGTGGACAGAAAATGGCTTTTTCTAGCCCTTTCTTTCTCACTGACCAAAGAGGATGGTGAAGAAAAGAATCAAAAATCATGGGCAAATTTTACCTGTTATTTTCAACAGATTTCATTAGCTTCAACCTTTCCAAGCCTGAAATCCATCCAATTCACGCCACCAATCATTAGCAACTGCAACAAAGTGGGATGCATGTCTCCCATAGCATGTGCAGCCAATTACATGGAAAGCTGGACACAACAGTCACTGAAGATGTCAGAAGTGTGTTCATAAAGTCAACACTGCTACACTGCAAAAGAAAAAGATGTATTATCAAAGCATCTAAATATCATTTTAACAACTTACATCAGAAGACTAATGAGTGCGCGTTAGTGTTTTATGCTCACTGAAACATGCTCTCATTAAGTGTGACCTCCCTGTCAGAGTAAAGCCCAGTGTGAGTGTGTTGTGTTGTAATGAGAGCTGGCTGTGGGCTGAGGATGAGGAGAAGAAAGATCAGGACACTGTGTCTGAGACACAAAGGGCAGAGGACTGATTCACTCTAACCAGCCATACCACACTGGAGGAAGAGGAAAACACTGGCGCCATGACTGAAAGCTCTGTATATTTGTTAAATTACCAAATACTTCCACACAAAATGAAATGTCCAGATAATTATCCAGAACTTAAGTATGACCTTCAGATTCCAATCATTGGATATTTTTAAATAGGACATTATAGAATTTTTTAAACTCACAAAATCATGAGAGCTCACAATACAAATTACTTTTGGTCTTGGATGCATCCAGCTACAGTATAAGCACAGCTCCATACAAGTAGATTTAAAGGAATAGTTCAACATTTTAAGAGACATGCTTATTCACTTTCCTGCTGACAGCTGGTATGAAAAGATCAATACCACTCTCATGTCTGAACGCTAAGTATGAAGCTCCAGCCAAAACAGTTAGCTTAGCTTCACTCCAGGAAGTTACTGTGACCAGCCTTCCTGCACATGATCCTACATACGACCAACACTTTGGTTTTTGTATAGATTAGACAAACAAAACAGAAGGTGTTAATCAGTGATCTTTGGAAGCACTGGTAGGCAGAGTCAGGATAGCTTTTTTCTTGCTAACAATATGGAAAAACTGGCAGTATAAATAAAGACTTACAAAAGGTAATGCCTTGGGCATTCACAGTAATTACACAAGCATTGTACTGACATTGCAAACGGCATACCAATGTTCACACCTGCATTGTATGATAAAAAACCTTGATCCAAAGCCTTAACTAACGTAACCCTGGGAATTTTATTTCCTTTAAATGCTGCATTCAAGGCTTTTCCCACTTCAAGTTTTTTTTACTCAAGAAACTACATAATCTACTCAAACCTTTGTTGTCAAGTCTATCCAGCTGAACTGTGACCTCACTGCATGGCTACAGGACTTACATATTTGACCCTGTGACTTCTTCTTGTGCAAAAAACACATGAAATTAAGTGTTTATGTAACATTTTCCTCCAGTGAAATACTTATTTCCTCTAAAACTGGTTGAGCTATTTTCTTAAATCACTGCACATGCATTAAACACACTCTCACTCCTCTCCTTTTCCCTCATTAGGAAATAAACTAGCTGTCATCAGCAAACTCTTGTTATTCTCCTCATATAGTCAGCTTGACTTTGTCCTTTTGTGCTCTTTCTAATTTTCCCTGAGTCCCCGCTTTGAGCACCAAGAAGATTGAGACACCTTTTGTTTTGCACGTTGGCCAAAAACGACCTCTTCCCCCTTTCCTCCATTGCTCTTTAGTATTACACTATTACTATTACAGCAGGTAATAGGATGTGATGGGACTGGCCTCAGCAGGTGTTGGAGGATGGGGGAGTCAAGGCTGTCTGAGTCCAGTGTCAGGATCCTGATTGCAACAGACAGGCTATCTAGATGTGGCCCTCAACACAACTTGATGTGGGATTGGTAGGGGCTGGCTGGATGGATGTTACAAATGGGGTTATCCTCCTAGTTGTCACCAAGAGGACAACATCCTCCTCAGTAACTATACACCCCAAAAGAAGCAGAGAGGTGGGGGAGGAAGGTACAGCTGGAAGGACAAGAGACTAGAATGAATGTTGTTTAGAGAACAAGATTACAATGAACATCCCTGGAGAAAGACGAGGGGTGGGGATAATTATAATATTCCATAATGACCTGTATTTACAGTTAAGGTTTTATTTTTACAAAATTACAAAGCACCTCACAGAGAAGAACATAGGAATACGAACAATGACAGAAAACACAAATCAGCAAAGGGAAAAACTGAACAGAACAACAAACAGAGGGGGAGCACAGGACACGCAATACAAGAAACTGAAAAAGACAGAGAAAGAAAGCCCAGCCAACACACAAAGGCCCTCTTACAGATATGTTTATAGCAGCTTAATCATATATTTACAGCAAGGAAATGAGAGACCTTCAGAACCTGGACCATGGAGCCACTTTTAAGTTGCCTCACACATGGACGGTGTTCAGTCCCATTTGCAACCAGTAGTGGAGGCCTTCTCTTCCCGACAAGCATTTGAAATGATACACATAAAAATCAGATTTATCTGCGAAGTTGTAGGAGGCTGATGCAGCTTGATAGAGGTTGTTTTTCGCGAGTCCTTATTTACCTGAATCTTAGCAACAGAGGTGGTGAGTGCAAAGTTAGCACAGGCTGCAGAGTCACTGTAGCCATTTATGGGAAATATACCTGATACATAGCAGAACGTTCCCCTGCATTTTATTTACTTGCTCATTAAAACAGACGTCTGTATCAGCGATATCCAACAAGCCTTTTTTATTCCCACCTTATAATATGTTTTATTAGGCAGGCAAAAATTTACAATAAAATGGATAAATTTGAAGATGTTAATGGTAAGTACGACCGAGTGTGTCAATAGTAATACGGAATATTGTGGTTTTGGAATGATCTGATGCAGAAGGACCATGTATATTGGTGACAGAGGAGGACCCAGAATGGATCCTTGAGGAACATCACAGCTGTCAAGAGCTGGTAATTAGTGACCTTGACAAGAACCATCTGGTTGTAAGGGACAAAGTTCATGAGGGGAGATCAAAGTAACTGAATGAGTCAACAAAGCATAGGATTAACACAGGACACTGCAATTTATTTCCCCTTTCCTACAACAATCAGTGTTCTTTTGTTTTAACCATTATTGTGGTCGTTCCATAACCTTGTTCCATGACCTGTTTATTGTTCGTCAGTAAATTTTAAGGACTTGTTGATAGTTGGGAGAAGACATCTACTTTTTTGGTTAATCAAGGTTGAACAATGGCATGTATAAGAGAGTTTCAGCAGGAGCATAACTTGTAAAACAGTTGAAGGCTGAAAAGGTTTCGAGAAGGTTTGTTGTGGATTCTAATCCCACCTTGTACACAAAATGAACCAAAAAGTTCTGTTATATTGGGTCTGGATTCAGAACTGAGAGAAGAGGGATTACTACCATTAGATGGATAAAAGCTCTTGTGAGACAAAAGAGGAGGGGTCATTGAAGATGAGATTTGTGCTGAGACAAAGAAGAATGGAGACAGGCAGCAGAAAATATCCCTCCCTCATCTTATTACTATCCTTTCCTGTTACAGTAATTACTATTTCAATTGTAATCCATTTATCATTCTTTAATACAGTACTTCTTATAATTGTCAAAAGGTATATATATATATATATATAGGATAGCTACTGGTACTACTTGGAAACTTTTTAACTAATGTTGCACTATAATTAATTATTTTGATCTCTTGCTTTTTTACAAAAAAATTGCACTCAGTACTATCATTTTAACTCTCTGGCCTATTCCAACAACCATTACAGTCTATTGCAATAATGTGTATACAGCATTATTTTCTCCTATTCTTAGCTTAACTTGTTTACTTGTGTCTGAAATCACTGTTCTTTGTCCTCTCCACATGGTCTTTTGCAGTTTGTTCCTGATTAAATTGCACAGTGAAATGAAGGATAAATAAATATCAGTCTTACTTTTCCTCTTACCTTATAGAACCCTCTCAACGTGACTTCCTTGGGAGCAGAGCTGTCCTTGGTGTTGCAGACGTCCCCATCACCCAGCTCTTCCAGCATAAACCACCTATGATAAGTGCAGCTGTAAAGCTTAAGGTCATATGTAAATGACTGAATTATAAGGTCAAGCATCAGTCTCATGAGAGAGAAGTGAATCTCATGCGTTTTTAATGTGGAGGAGAAATCCTTAAAATCGGTTTGTAATTATCAAACTTTACTATAATTTCCTAAAGACAGCATTATACAGGGATTTATATCTGCATGTCTTGTATATTGGACTGGCAATATTTCCCCAACAATTTCTCTGCAGCTCTCAAGCAGCAAAGTGCTCTTATTTTAAAATGCAGTCCAAAATTTGTGGCAAGAGCAGACAGTAGGTGTATATCATTGCAATAAATCTGAGTGAAGGAGACAAATTCACAGCTCTCTATCACGACTCTGATGGATACAGAGGAGGAGGCAGAGAGCACTTGGAGGTCTGTCTGCAAGCCCTTTAACTCACCCGCTGTCTGCACTGTAGGTGTGGTGATGCTGCAGGAAGAGACATAATATACGCACACACAGATAAGGTGAGTGCAAACACACAGGCGCCCACACACATACCCGCACTTAAGTGCATATTTGTGCACACAGGCCATGTATATTGTACATAAATGCCTTGTTGAGTACATAAATAACACACAAGCATGCTAACACAGTCAGTTTGGAGGCTGGGCCTCGATTAGAGCCCTCTGGATGACGAGAGAAAATGATCTGTAGGCTATTCCTCAGGCTGTCATCAGCTCAGGATCAGTGTGAGGTGGGGGTGGGGAGACAAATGTGGTGTGGTGGCAGGAAGTTATTATTTTATCTGGGCACTGTGCTCGGCCAGAAACTTAAAAATGCAATCAATTGCTCTTTGCATATTACCAATTTAAAATGGAATTACATTATTTTTCCACGGCAAAGGTAACAGCTTGGGAGGCTAGCTACATTTATCAGCAGTTACGTCAAGGGTGCCTTTGACAAAGCCTGCAAAGCCTCTATATCATTCTGCATTTTAATATGTGTGAATAAAGAAAACAACACATTGTGGTTCAACGAACAGCTAGCCTCTGATTGGAGGTATTTAATGAGCTAGCTCAGCTATGATTTGGTACATCCTAGTTAAAAGCTTACTAAAAGACAGTGTAGCATTCATGATGCAAACAGATCTTTTGGTTTGAATGTGCACCAAGGAATTATATCCCAGAAGAGTCGCTCCACTTGCACAGAGGCAAAAATACGATCAACTCATCAAACTCAGGGTCAGACAGTGAAAAAGCCAATGTGATTGGTTGGCTAACTGTAATGTAATTACTGAATTACACATTCGAATCTCTATACCACTCATTATTGAAAAATCACATTACTACAATTGCCCCAAACTGTCTGGGTGATGGGTCTTATCCTATGATTTAATAATCAGAAGAATATTAAATTGGACAGGAACAGATTCGATTGTGTGTTTGTGTATGTTTATGCTGAATACAGGCACACGTGAAGCAGAGTGAGGGAGACTGTGCTGAAGACACTGAGGACAGGTGGGGAGTCTTTGTTTCTCATTTGCTTTCCAATGTATCATGATATGCAGTATGTCCCCCATTGCCTAGCAACAAACACATCATCAGTGGTAATTATGTCAGCCCAATTCATTGAATCTATCAATGATTCAGCAATAAGTGGCATGCTATGACCCAGCTTTAGGGGTAAATGGATACCAAGAAAATTAAACCAGGTCCCAGGGGGATGCGGGCTTCTGATAAACTAATGGAAATCAATCGGGGCTCTCTCATTAAAGTGATAATCAACTATGTCTGCTGAAGTTGCATTGATTGGGAAACTGTTTGAGTGACAGCTATGCTAACCTCAGGAGCAGTGAGGATGAGTCATGGTGAGTGGGACTTTTGAAGCATCCATTTTTTTAAAGCGTCACTTGTCACATCCTGCCTCCTCGCTTTGATCCGCGGGGACACAGCGGGTCACGTGTCGTGACGCTGTCCAAATGATCCACAAGATGATAGATTCACACTCTTACTGCGCGGTGTAGTTTGTGCAAGGTGTCAGATGAGCACAGGGAGGGAGGAATTCTAAGTGTTTACAAGTTTACTTTTCACACAGCTTAACTTGTTTGTGAAAAAGATGTTAATGATGATGCTCCTGTACTTATATGGAAATTCATGCTTACCTTCGGATCTGCTCCCACATCAGCCCCGTTCCCTCTGCCTCTCTTCTCCCTCCATCTGTGTGGAACAGGACGCCGATCTCTCCACCCACGGTTTACTCTGAGAAAGTTGCTTCCGCCCACCTATGGAAACACTTTCCCTCAGTAAGTTATTAAACACAACTCCCCCCAGTCATGGCAATATTGGCTCATCACCTGTGTGTGTGGTTTCATTTCGCTTTCATAAAACTAAATAGAATTCCCCGTGGTGAGGAAAATATTTGTTCACCTTCTGAGTGTTCAGAGGTGTGTGTGTATTTGTTTGTGTTTATTGCCATTGCCTACTGGCCATCCATATTGTCCTGTGGGTGTAAATATGTAGTGATGAGTGGAGGAGAAAAGCAAGGTAAAGGTACAGCGGTGACTCAGGTCAGGTGGAGGCGTCACACTGAGGTAAAGCACAAAAATGACATTCTGCTGAATAGTGGCAAACAAAAATCTACCAAGATCTGTGTACTTTCCTGTCAAAACAAAGCCTCTCCTCTAATAAGGTGACGAAAGTCCAAAACACAAGACAAATGACCTCCTATTTTAAGCAGCAGCACATTAACAAGCTGTGAGCCATGTCGGTGTCTGCATTTTAGCAGTGAACAATAGTGTTTGATGAGGCAGACCTAAATGTTCCCCTCTCAGCAAGTGAAAACTGACTGCAGTCTGCCATTGATTTCTCATCCTGGATAGTGACTAAATACCTGAGGGCTGATGTTATTGCTGAGCGAGGGTGTAAAGTTTGCATTAAACTGTAGCTGTTTGTATCGAGCAGCTTATAATTTACAGTACTTGGCAGTTAGTTTCAGTGGAAACTGACCTTAAAACATTTCCCTTGTTCAACGCATCCAAGAGTTGGAAAAACAAAAGAGATGCCTGGTTGCTCTATATTATCCAACGTAACAACAAAAACAAAAATATGTCGGGTGCTTTTGGAAAATGGGACAAAACAGTGCATCAAACAATAGGACATTGTAAGCTCTCCAAATGAAAGAAAATGTAACAAGCAAGGATGGAAATATTAAAACAGCTTTATTGGAGCAGCATCCAATTGTTACACCAAGACCAAAGTTGTTACACCAGCATCACTTAAAAACCGAGTGTGGCTGAAAGCTGTGATTTAAAATTTCTCTGCATTCCCCTTTAAAATGTTCTACATGTGATGTGTTATCATGAGTAAAGTATTACTCTTTGTTTGCATAATACTACTACATTTCTGAAATAAAGAACTCCTGCATGCATGGAAGACACAGACAGAGACAAAGAGTGTGAGAATCTCAGTGTCAGTGCCTCTGTGTCTCCCATCCCCACCAGTAATCCTCTGATCCCAAAGGCCCAGCGGTGGCCCTCAGTAGCCGCCCCTGCAGGTGCCCGTCTGAATATTCTTATTAAAGGGTTTTGGTGTTGTGCATTCCCCAGGTCCCCGTGCAGGGGGTAAGGATTAGCAGGTGCAGAGCTAGACGCTTATCCTTTGAGCTGGGCAGGGAGTTGGTTACGCAGGTAGGGGGTTAGACAATCAGCGAACGGTTGTTAAGCCTGCCAGAGAGAAGTTTAGCCAACAGATAGCTGCTGTAACTTTTCTAAGTGAGCCAGAGAGGTAAGCCAGCATGCCAGACAATTAGGGGTTGAATAGCGAGCAAGGCAGCTATCCAAACACGCGAGGAAGCCAAGCAGACAGGCAGACAGGCAGGGATAGAAAAACTGTAGGGGCAGGTGTAGAAGTAGGCTGGGCAATGTCAGGTTGTCTGTCTGGTGACTTGTCAGCCTAACTGTCTAGTGTTTGTGTGTGTGGAGAAGGGGTGGGGGCTCACTGAGGTGGCAGCTGCATAACAGCACATGAGGGAAATCACTGTCAGAATGCTGGAGATGTGTGTCAGCCCTGACCCCAGAGGATGACCAGTCAGATTAGCAGGGCTGCAGAAGGTCGTTACACTGTGTGCTGCATGTGGCTGTAGACATGGCAGCAATGTTTGGAGGAGGATATGAACATCAACATGTCACCATATTGACAGCCTGAAAGCTTGATTCCACATTGTCTTTGAGTGCATTGGTGATCACGCACATGTGTGAGTTCATCATAACAACAGCTCTATGCTTGTTTGCTGTTTGCTTTGTGAAGGGTTCCTAATATCTCACCAAGTAAGCCTGTCATCACACACGGCAACGCCAGCAGGCAATAGGCTTAGTGCTTTCATCCATATTCTCGACTTTGCTGTTTATTGATGTTTGCTGTCAGAGCAACAATCTTCTCCACTTTTCGGGAGTGAGGTCACTACAGTATGTAAACAAAATGTCCAACCTTGTCTGCTGACCTTCCTGCTGCTGTGAGGAATCTTTCTGCGTTTGACATGGTGTGATATCTGTAAAGCTGGTTTGTTTACTACAAGAGCTTAGAAAACACATATTACTGAATGTGATGTGACACCACATCCTGACTGAGACAAATATTTTGAACAACCTGTAATTTCACTTTTGTACTGTAGAGCTAGGGCATGGACTCAATCAAAATGTAATCTATATTACAGTTAGACTGAAGGCACTGATTTTTAAGGGAAGGCTGTGTAATTATAGAACATCCCGTTATTTTGTCTTTACAGGCAACAATTTTCTAACAGGTAATTTTGACCCAAACTGCAAGATAAGCAACATGTTTTTGCTTATACCTGTAGTGGTACCCACACACATAGTTTGAGTCTTATTTACCCAAGTTTTGAAATATTCCTCTGGCACTACCCCGACACATTGGACGCAACTAGAATTTAGTTTACAGTGCTCACCTGAGTCAGCATAGCTGGGGTTGGAAGACTACAGGCCAGGAAATGAGTATCCTTGGGGGTGGAGTTAGAAAAAAATGGTCTTACCAGACAATCTGTAACTCCTCATCTCATCTTGAGGCTAGCAGCTCTTGGCTACATTAGCTGCTATTAGCATAACACACTCACACAAGAAGACTGGGTCTCTTTACTTTTATGCAAAAGGGAGAAATAGCACCGCTAAATTAATCTTGTGACCAACGAGCTATATCATACTACAAACTATATCCATAGCGATAAGAACTACCATAGAGAATGAATGGACAACATCAAGGGATTAAGGGACACTTTTGTCTGCATCAGCCCAGAGTGGCACCACTGATATTTACCACACCTGAATCTGAAGTTCTAACAAGAAAGAAGAAAGAGTTGAATGAACTAAATGGTTCTCTGATTCTGCTGCATAGATTTTGATCTTTTTTTAAACTGTCCATTGAGAGCCCATCAGTTTAACAGCAGTGCAATCAGTGGATTACTTCAGCAACATATGGTGCTTGATATTTGTAGCAGGATATCAATGCAATGATTCTCTCATGATTATATCTTTTGTGTCATTTTCTGAAAGAAAAAGTCGATAACAACAGAAAAAGAATGGCAACAGACAAAAGAGATATACAGATGCATCAGCAGGGTTCTACAGTGAAGAGTAGTGTTGAACAACAATAAAGCGGATCACAAGCACATTATATTTATCAGATCTCGAAGAAGATCTTCTTCTCCACGGAGATGCCATCTCTTATGACATACCATTTTAATGTCAACTCCAGAACAGCATGTGCAGTCTTTTGCAAGATTACAAAATGTGCAGTTGTTTCGTTTTTGCATGCAACACACAAAAAAAAACAAAAAAAAACGCTCCTTCTGGCCATCCGCTGAACTCGATCTGACAAAATGAACTGCCTGATTTTCCACAGACACCTGAGCCTCTTGGGAAGGATGAGATTCAAAGTGAAGATGTGACATGTCATGTAACACAAAATGAGTATCTAATAGAGTGTAAATGCCAAGTTCTATAATACCATAAGCTTGTCTAATAGTAGAGCTTGTATCCTGTCAGAGGTCAAATGATGAACTGTAGACATCATCCAAATTCATTGTTGTGAAGAAGCTACATGTCTGTATCGAGGTGGATTTCGATGGAAGAAATATATAAGGAAAGATGTCTGTGTGGCTTTAAGGCAAAGCATTCAGAACAAATAAATGTATAATGTACAATGTTGTAAGGTATGTAGTCCAGCATGCAGCCTGAGCTAGTGTTTCAGCATGCTGCCAGAGCACTGCGTCTGAATCTCCACAGAGGAGGTGTCAAATAGCCTCTGCAGTGGTTACTATCCAGACCTGCACTGTTACTGGATACCTGCTGCTCCTCATGTGCACATGCACGGGAGCTTGAGTATGTGCCTCTTGTGTACCTGCCTGTGGTTGTATTGTATGTAGGCTATATTCCATGTGTATGAATCTACTGAACTCTCCACCCTGATGGAGCTATGGTGTTTGTATCTGCATCAACTGTGCTTGTATTTTGTGAAATGCTCTTTTAGTAGAGAAAGTGTAATATGTCTTTTATATGTTTTGCCTGAACCTGTCTGAGGACAGTTAACTATCGACGCTCTCTTCATGTGCTTATTGGGAAATATGTTTGAGTTTATGGACTTCATTCCCCTCCCTTTGGGAGAGGCAGGATGTCACAGAAGTATATCAACTCTTGCGGACTGTGTTGGCCCTGATGGTGAAGCAGACAATAGCCGAGCATCTTACAGCCCCTCTACAGGGAAATACCCATAAAAGGTTAACAAAAGTCACCTCTTAGACAGCTCTCACAGTCTATTAATCATGTTAAGATGATTACGTAAAGGGAATTATCTACCAAAGAGGGCTCAGGCAGGGCGCAAGAGTAATTTAGGCTTCTTTTAGCACTGGAGCTTGGTTGGAAATGCTTTTCATGGCTACAGAGGCGCCCAGCTTATCCACCCAAACAAAGGCTTCATAGAACATCACAGAAAAAAAACAAAAGTTCAAAAGTGGCAATTCCAACTGAATATCTTGAAATATTTTAAGTACAAGTCTCTATGGTCACAATCTATGTCTTTTAGATATAGAGACTACTGTATCTGTGGGAAAACATCAATATCTCTACAAGAACAGTCACGAGACTTTGCAGATTAAAGTTGCACTAATCAATATTTTTATATTAAGAAATGGGTCATTTTACTATGTGTAAAGTGATAAGAGTCACTCAGTAACAAACCCACTGTTTATCAGTGAACACTATTGCTCTTCTTAGATCAACTGAGCATTTTAGCATCTTTTGTTATTATTATTATTATTATTATTATTATTATTATTATTTTAAACAAAACTCATGTAAGTTTATGATCACGTGTGTGTGTCTGTGTGTGTTTCTCACTGCAAATCAGGCCAGCTCTGACCTCACCTGTGGGTGCAGCCACCCTGTGTCTGCTCAGTGGGCTGTTCCCGCTGCTTCTATGATGTCATCACCACCTACAGAACGGGCTGCATGCCTCTACCTGCAGGGTGCTGATTGTTCTGGCTTCCTCTCTTTCTCATCTTCCTCCTCCTTCACTTCTTATCCTTGTGCTTCCTCCACACCATCCCTCCTTCATCTCTGACTCCCCATAGTGACAGCTTGAGTTGACATTCCCAGTATGCCTGAGGCCGCTCAGCAGGATATTGTCCTCTTTCATAGAGGAACGCTAATGAAAAGGGAGACCCATGTCCACCCACAGGGCAGTTCAGTCAACATCAGACTCTAAATAGAAATAAGTGGTTTATGATTTTGTGTTTTGTTGTCATAGTTCTAATATAAATATATCATATATGGATAGAACCAGATTAAACTGATGTCACACAGTATCCTAACACTGTGTTATGCATTGACATATAAGGTGAGTAGGTTGCCAAGTGTCTGTGGATATTAAGTGAGAAAAACAACTTGTTGGCAACAAATGAAAATCATTTATCACTGATAAAAAGCTAATTGTTGTTTAGTGATGAGATGCACATCTGCTATTTCAAAACAAATGATTTGCCAGAATGGATGTAATATTATGAAGAAACACAGTGCATCTGTAGAGAGCATAACTTGTGGCTGATCATCTTGTCCTTCCTGCCTGCTGCTGCCCCCTCTGTGTTGTTTCTTTCCCTCTTTCCCAATCCCCTCTTACCTCCAGTCTTCCTCTCCCAGGGGTTGTTTGCCTGATTGATATAAAATGCATTGCTTTTGAATCTTTAATTCTCATTAAACCAAAGTGTTCAAGGCCCGTATAATGGCTAGCAAATTCAAAATTGCCATCAATTATCTCTCTAGACCTCTCATTAGAGATTCTGGCCACAGTTTTGGGCTACTGCTGCTGCTGCTGTCCCCAACAGGATGCTGGCAGGTCCGCCTCCACTAATAAGGAGAAAACTGCAAAGTCATAGAGAGGGGGAGAGGGAGTGCCACACAAGTCCCCTCTTTTTTCTCATTTGCTCATTTTTATCTTTCTCTCAGTTGGTATTAAAATTGTTACATTACACAGGCAAAGGGACTGGCAAAAGATAATAGCAGCAATAAGCTATTAAGACCTCACTCCCCAAATTTGACTCATTACTGTGGATATAGTGACAAGCCACCACACACACCCCAGATTTATTCAATATTGGTTATTAAAGCATGTCAGTATAGCTTCTAATAAAATCTGTACCAGTAGTTATATTTCTAATCTTAAAGATGGGTTTGTCATATCCAATTGATGCCTCCACACAGCAAGTGTTCTCTTAGATCAGTGAGCACGAGCGAAGTGATTCCCCCTCTCTTCTCTTGAAGTGAGATAATATCACGAAAGGAAAATGTGGCCTGTTGGCTTGTGTCTTTTTGTATGTTTCAACATGATTTCCAAGGCTGTGACAGAAAATTTTTCTCCTCAGTCTGATAGTGTGCTAGTGGACAGAGCTGATGCACAACAACTGATGATCTGCTGACTCGCAGTCATTCTGAATGGCATCCAGTTACCAGATGATTTGAATACAACAGCTGCTGGTGATTTCCTCTGCTGACTGTCTCCCACTTCCGGCAGAGGCCAGAGTGACACGTTTTGGACCTTATGGAAAGCGATTCGTCAAGATGACTGGGGAACGTTTGCTTTGATTTTGCTCTGGGGACTGGAGAGCCTCTAAGAATGTAGATCAGAGTCGCCACTTTGCTTTGTGTTCAATGAAAGAAACACACACATTCATACTCTCTCTGTCTCTCTCTCTGCTACACACACACACACACACACACACACACACACACCACATTGCGTTTGCTAGGGCCAATCAACAGGACCCCTGGGGAGCAAGATTGGGAGAACCAAATTCAATCAGGCTATTGATTTGAGGGCGTGTGTCAAAATGGAAGGGAAATGTGTATGCGCTTGTGTGTGTGTATCCTCACACTGTATAGCATGTCAAGGCCCACTTTTGTCTAAAACAACCCTACAAGTACTTCTATTTAAAGGACTATCAGCTGCTGGAGAGCTCTCTTTGTTCTGCACTGCAGCCGTACAGGGATTGTTACATCCTCGAGTAACATCCTCCAGGATACTGACTGAGTTAAACTGAGGCTGACACACTTCAACCCAAGCTTTGCTGAATATCAGCATTAGTCCAAAACATCACGGCGAAGGCCTCATTTACAAAGGTCCACCCTCATGTCATAGACACTAAAGGGGTCATATGGACAAATATGAACAGACAGCTGGTTTTCTGAACCTGCGGGATTGGTATCGTGATACACTGTGTGTTCTTTTATGACAGCCTGTCTGCTGCTATTTGTTTCAGAGGAAGAACAGTTGCTTGATCCTGTTTGGTGTTTTGGAGCCTCCAAACTAAAGCTTTTTTATTTACCTTACCTCTATATTTTTGCCCCCGAGCTGGCACATGCGTGACCTGTAAGCATTTATGCAAATCTGATACTGAGTGTAACTGACAGCATACGATTAGCCATCATTGTGACTTCTGTCTGACAAGACATCTGTAGCGATGCATAAAACCGAGCGATTAATTTCCTTGTTACTACACAACACCATGTCTGGGTATAGGTGGTTGGATGAAGAGGCAGAAAGTGTGCCATGATAAATGATATGCCCTCCAGAACGAGAAAGCAGTTTATGTATGGAGGAAGGGGAGCAAATGATCTCTTTTTACTAGTGTGCAGGTGGTGTGATAAATCTCTAACCCCAGTGGCCATTTTAAGAGCAGCTTGGCCTGCTTTTGCAGACCCTCCCGTCTTGGCTCCCTGAGCAGAAATAGGCAAGCACCATCCTGCAGGAGATGAGGAGATGCACTTGGTATATTCTTAGACTTAAGCTATATATTCAAACAGTATGTTCATATGAGAGCCAAGGCTTTGTTAGTAATCACTTCCCTATTTACTTTATACGTTATACTTTAAATATACCAAACTGCTGTTCAGGTCTGAAAAACAATAGTAGGAGCAAATTGTTAGATGGATTTTTGAGTCCAGCGTCATTTGAAAAATCCACAGGAATAAACTGTGTATTGCATAAACTGCAAGAGAGGCCACAGAAAGCAACATTGAATAAAGAATGAATTAATACAGACATTCATTTTAAAGGAACCTTGCTTTCTTTTCAAGAGCTAAATGAGAAGACATGCACATTAAGCACAAAGCTGGAGCCAGGCGGTGATTAGCCTCGCTTATCAAAACACAGGGGCACCCTGTTTTGTGCATGAATGAAGAGTTTAACATTTGCTGGGCTAAATACAGCACACTTATTCACTTTCTTTACAAGATACAACATGCCACATTTAGAAGTGCTAGTAGGCATGATGTGAAAAAAACATCTGTGCATAAAAAGATAAAAAGCACACTGATGTACTTTAGACAATGGTAGAGCAGAACATAAGGGGCTTTAAATTTTGAAATGTGTCAGTGTGCTGCCATGATAACATGATGTGACCTTGTCATTTGACCCCTGAAGGTCACATCATGACGTTCATTTAAATTGGTTCCTCCTTAATGCTTATAAAAAACATCATTTTGATTTGATACATGCTCAGTAGGAAGCTGCTGATGATGGTGGCGCAGATGTCCCAATAAAACAGTCGTCACTGAAAATAAAACTGCCATCCACATGAGTTACGGCTCAGCTTTGTTTCCAGGTGAGGGAACAATGTACTTTGCCCGTACGCCTTGATTCAAAAGGACTCATAGGCATGGCATCGTGTGTTAGTCCTGTTCTGTTATTTACCTCTTTAGACCGGACACAAGGGGAAATCAATGCTGCTCTCTGACAGGTCAGTAAACAGACTCCATCAGATATTTACTGGTGTCGAGGTTCAGCGGCCCTCCTCTTGCTACTGTCTTCTTCATCTACCCCGCCCGAGTTTATATTTCTGACCAAGCCAAGTCACTCCGTCAATTGGCCCCCATCTCTGACATATCCCCCCTTCTCCCGCTGCTGCTATCGCCCATCAGGGTGACAGGGTCTTTAATCGATGTGGGGCCAAATGGGTCTTGGAAAAGGCCGTTTAGCCTGGGTTGTTGACACTGCTGCTCAGACAAAATGATAAAGCTTCCTATTGAGATAAGAGGAGGCAGGCATGTTATCAAAGACAAGGGCGAGGCAGCAGACAAAATGGGGGATCTGGGGTGTGGCCCATGTGCTGTATATATGAACATGTATGCATGTGTGTGCCCCTCTGTACCATTAAAGCTCGACTGAATGCCTACTCAGAGTTTCAAGTGCTCGTATTAATAAGGAATATAAGCACAGATGAAGCTCCTATTTTAGTGATGAGTCACCACCCCTTAACCAAAGATGAGAATCCTCTTTGATGAATATACTATACCTGCAAGGATAAGACTTTTCTTAAAGGTTGTGCTGATCATATTTGGTATTTGCATTCCTTGCTATCCGTCCTCTCTTTCCTTCATTCAAATGCATTCATTTTTGTGAAAACCGAGTGATGATCAACTTTCACCAGTTTTGTAATCTTGGCTCAGCTGCATTAAGTCAAAGCTTCCCTGTGTCATTGTTATTGTCATACAGATGAGTTGAGTGTGATCAGTGTCAACATCATGTCACTCTCTGCTTAATGTCAATCAACTGACACCCACAGGAATAAATAGAAGTTTCTACCAGGAAAGAATCGCTTCAAACCATGTTGCCCAACAAACTTTGTTTTCAGACATACTCTCACTTGGGGCATTGTGGTTGTCAAGCGCGAGCGCCTGTGATCAGAGCCCCACGATGCAGGCACACCATTCAATTTGTCATATGACAGGGATGGCATGGGGGTTGGTGTTGCCTTGATCAGCTACATTTTTGTCCAAAATTCTCAACTGTATACACTATGTAATTATGACACCTCCCCCCTCATGGCTGCATCTTGTTTCCTTCCTATGCTGATTTGCTATCTTTAGAATCTAGTGATGAAAAAATAAATAAATTACCAACTCAACAATAACATGACTAAGCATCTACAGCCTTTCTGTGGCTCTGTGAAGCTGTACTAAATTCTCACATCAGCATGCTAACTTATCTTATCTTATCTTATCTTATCTTATCTTATCTTATCTTATCTCTTTTTGCTTATCTAACACACTCAAATTGACAATGCTAGCATGATGATGTTTAGCAGGTATAATGCTTTCCATGTTCACCATGTTAGTTTAATGTGTGAGCATACTAACATGTGACAATTAGCACCAAACAGAAAGTATTGAGACACTGATGTATTGACCAAATTTTACAGAAATCCATCCAATAGTTGTCAGGGCCTGTCACTATGTAGTCTGCATGTTCTTTCCGTTTCCTCAATGTGCTCTGGTCTCCCCCACAGTCAAAAACATGAATGTTCTCCTGTCTCCTGTCATTCTCCTGTCAGTGCCATCGACCAAGGCATTCGCTTAGAACTGGAACTGCTCCCGAGCCCACGGCTCCTAGTTCATAGGCTGGGTTAAATGCAGAGATTGAATTTCACTATTTGTTGTGGTGTGTGATTGTGTATGTGACAAAAAAGCTTGATTTGAAGTGTCAAACTCATGGTGGCATTGACTGCAATGTCTTTAAAGGTGGCAGGATGCATCGTCTGGGAACCAAGGATATCTGTACCAATCTCTGTCCCAGTTTATCCAGTGGATGTTGCACTGTTTTACAGGATAAGTGAGAACAAGTGAAAAAAATGGCATTATAGTACACCATGAATGTCTCATGTAGATGTGGGGATATTTCAGTCCATACCATAGTGGTGAACCAACAGGCAGACATTGCCATCCCAAGCGCTATGAGCTTAGCTAAAACCCTTCTGGTGGTTTTCCAATCCAAGACTTTTACTGTGAAGCGGCTGCAGATATATAGATGTGATATGTTTGCATTAATAGCGTGTAACACTGAACCACAGCAGAAGAGGAAGAGAGCAGATCGAGGAAGCTGTGCAGCTCCTGTCTGAAGGAAGAACAAAGCCAATCCAAACAATTCCAGTGATACACAACAGCTTTACAATGACTGAACCCTGAACTTTTTAAAATAGCACCTTGTCTCTTGCCAACTGCATGACCACACATGTGAGCCAATCAGGCCACTGTGATGTCAGCACCACTCATATATGGCCACAGTTTGGCTCCGCTTGGGAGTATTGCCATATTAGCGTGGGTCAGTGCATAGCCCTCTGCTGTGAGAGTCCAAGGGAAATACAGATGAGCATTGCACTGCATGGCACGCCACAGAATTGTGTTCTTTAAATAATAAGGTGTAAGCAAACGTAAAGAAAAGCATCAATTTACACTAATTTACAAGTGAGTGGTGCAAAATAACATGTGATCTAGATGGGGACAGCAATGAATGAACAGTTTCTCTACGCCACTTTAAATCATTAGAGCAAAGACATCTACAGCATAATCTCTAGTTTATTTTAGACAGTGGGATGAAGTAAAGCATTACAGAGAACATATGGCCACAGTTTATCTGCTCCACCACCACCACTATTCACAGGAAGGAAAGCATGTCATGATCTCAGTGCTGCAGAAAGAATAATAGGAGGGTCTGCAGTGAAAGTGCAAGTTGTACTATAAGTATCACATGACCAACTGTGTATGTATATCAGAGTATAAGAGGTTGAAAGGCCAACTGAGAGGGAAACAGAGAAAGAGACGAGGCAAGCAAAAAGCCTTACTCAGACAGAGATAACACACTCTACTGGGGGACTTTGAGTGTGAGGATGGAGCATCTGCTCCTGCCCACTGGGCCTCCCAGCTAGTGCAAGCAAACACTCACACTCTCTCTCTCGCGCACACACACACACACACACACACACACACACACACACACACACACACACAAAGAGAGAGAGAGAGACAAACACACACTCGGAACCAAACTGCAGCTGATTCTAATGAGGCCGAGGCCTGCTGGGCAGCAGGCTGGCTGTTCCAGCCTGTCTCTGGCTCTCTGATTCTTGTCCCAAAGCTCCTCACACGTCATTCACTGTTTCACACCATCCGCACTGTTTTAAACTCTGCGACTGTTCCTCCCAGCGTTGGCTCTTCAGAGCTCCCTCACATTAAGAGACCTGACTGGACTGGAACAGAATAGAACTGAACTGAATACAAAAGAAGAAAGGCATTGATTACTTTCCTTCAGCTTCACCTATTATTTTCCCATATCTGGACATCTTTTAGTAAGTGAAATACTGCACTGATACCACAGCTATTTACCAAAGAAAGACAAATAACGTAATGAGGTTTTGTTTAAACGACTGAGCATACCTTATTTAACTGTTAATTCATTATTTTGGACTTGATTTAAGTCTTTGTAAGTGAAAAGCAATCCCAAACATCTCGTAAGACAAAAGCCAATGGCTTGTCTGATTTCTAGTACTATTTCTTCTTTGTATAGTTGGTTAATGGCAAGTATTCACTGCAAACACTATATATGTAAGTAACTAAGCATGATAATAATATAGTAATGTTACAATCAAGTTGGATTTAAAGATATAATCCTTTAATCTTTCAAGAAATCAAAAACCCCACTTTGCCTTCATCAGATCAAATTTTAAATCTGATCAATACTTTTTTATGACTTCACACCTATAAACCGAATGACATTCCCATCATCCTCATTTGTGTTTTGTGCTAATTAGCATTGTTAGGATGCTAACATGCTAAACTAAGATGGTGAAGTCAAAGCATTGTCATTGTCCACTTGTTAGCATACTGACATTAGCATTTAGCCACTGCTGTGCCTCAGTATAGCCTCACAGAGCCGGAAGCGTGGTTTCGTCTTGTTACACTAGTTTGAAGAAATTTGAAGATATTTTTGACAGATTTGGCATGATACTAGCACAATTCTCTAAATTGCAAAATATCAGGTCACGTCAGAAGTTAGCAATGGAGTTATAATGACAATGGCTGCAGCATGGGGAAGACAAATCTGCAACATAATTAAATGAATACATATCTACAAACATATACAAATAAGTCCTTTGTTTTTTCTCCCATGTAATCCACGCTTCTTCTGCAGGCTCACTGATGTGTTCGCCTATTTTATCTCATCCAAACTCCAAACTCATTTAGTCTCTTTTAGCCTCTTTTCTTCGATTCATTCACTCCAACTCCCTTTCCTTCTCTGTCTCAGAGTCTCTCCATCATCAGGAGGGATAAGCCCAAACAAATCAGCCTAAAGCCTTTGCTGGGCTGATGGTCTCATAGGAGTGATACCTATTCCCTCTCATTTCAAACGCCACTAATGGCATATTGACGCTCATGCAGATTAACAGATTATTGTATTTGTGTGCATATGAGGGGAGTGCAGAGTCATATCAGTGTTATTTTAATCCAACTTCTGAGAATCTTTTATCATTTCAGATCGCTCAGTTGGAATTTCAACTTGTCCTTTTTCCCTCCCACCTCAAACTGGCAAACATTAGCACGAGCTACCACCAGCAAGAGATGATTCACACTTGGATAAGACCTTTTGATTCATTATAACTGACTTTAAGGTGCATGATAATCCATTACAGCTCTATGAAAACATCATTTTGGAGAGATTCTACAGTAATTCAACAAATTAATTATTTCATTGATGTATATATTATCATTATTATCATTATCATTTAAAAATGTTCTATCTGTCAAATGCAGATCCCTTCTTACTCATTGTTTTTGCTTTGCTAATACACTTCCTTTTGCAGACAGTATGGCAGCAGTCTGCTTCTGCAGATGGTTGTTGGGGCTCCACTATTTTTAAAGCGATACTAAAAAAAAGGGGGGGGGGACTTGGAATGTCAGTGTGGTAAAGAGCAGGAGGGGACAAAGCCGTCAAAAATATCCCCAAGGAGTCATCTCATCCTTTATTTCAAGCCCCGTAGCTAAACTAATATAATGAAAGGATCTAAGATGGCCCTTTATTTCTCAGCCTCATCTCCTAGGTGTATGTGTTTGTGTGTGCATGTGTGCATGTGAATGTACACGATTGGACCCTTGTGTCTGATCATTGTGAGAAAGGTGCTAAAATGGTACCCAATTGGTTTGAGCATTTTGTCCAGATTCCCTTTCAGTGGGACATTAAACTTTGCCAGCCTCACACAATGGCACACCATGGAAACGTTAGCGAGCTATGCACTGACACCTACTTACCAATCACATGCCGAATTCTTGATTTCCAAATCGTAGGAGATCCTTTAAAGTAATTGAAGCTGATCACTGTTTTTTTTACAGCAGTCAGGTTTGAGAATTGGGAAAAAAGTGAGGAAGAGAGAGAGAATTTCTATTATCAGAAGCTAACCAAAGTGCCCGTGGTCACTTTGAAGTGAGTGAAAAGGAAACATCCAGCTGCAGTTTGGTGCTTCTTGTTGTATTAGGTCAAATGATAATTACATTGTGTGTATGTGCAGCTGGGTTGGATGGCTTATTTCTGGCATCATTGCACTGATAGAGGCAGTCTTCTATTAATTTGATATTTGGCAGAGATTGATTGAGAGTCATAATGTCAGACATTAGAAATTCTCATTGCTGAGCTGATGTGTTTTTGCTACAATAACTGAAACATTGGCAGGCGATTTAGCAGAACATCATCAATCAAAGGCATTCTTCCTTCATCAGAGAATACATATTTGTCATTGTACCAGGTGCTGTTTGTGCATCCAATGGTATGCCTCCCAGCAGTGCAGTGAATTCAAATCCACTTCTGTCAGTAGTCCAGCTGAGGCTTTCTCTGCCTGCTCTGTCTTGTTAGCGTCTTGAAAGTTATTTTCTCATTAACAAGCATGAAGAGGTTTGCATGCAGCTGACTATCATTAGCTTCTCAGCACAAGATAAAGATGTTCTCAAATCTGCTGTCAGATTACTACATCCTACAACATACTTATTTTCTTTACTGAATACTATTTACATACTAATTGCATATTAAGTGTATGAGTGTCAGGAAAATTCAATGCAGCACAATCAGATTTTCACATCAAAAAGGAAGTTTTCCGAAGAAATATAGTGAAAAAAGAATTTCCTTGCTTTCATATTTTGCATTATTTACTACTGTGGAAGGAAGAAGACAGAAACAATCACGGGGCTGATGATCTGTTAATGGGGCATTAACTAATTTTGGCCCCTTGGGAGCTACAAAAACAGGCTGTAAACCCAGCATTAACATATTATCACCTTATACTGTTTCATGGAATAACACTAGTATTTCGTTTTAGCCTTTTAGCTCTGTTTTTGGTCTCTCCAGAGGAAAATATCTGGCTCTTTTGCAGCAGTTTAACATTCCACTATGTTCATGGTACTATGCTGTTCCACTATGTTTGCTGTTTGGTGCTGAGCAGGCAGTGAACAGTGGGTTGAAAACAGCTGTGTGCTTCTCTGGAAATGCTGATGAAAGCAATGAAAGTGAGGCAAAACAGCCAAGTTGTAGGCTGGAAAACCAAAACAATGGACTGAAAGACATTAAATCACTCAAAAATGTTGGAAAAGAGTTGCTTAAATCCTTGTCTGCCTTGACAGGGAGCTGCGCAAAGTCTGCTGAACTGCCTAATGTGACGTCACTTGAATCATTGTTGGTTGGGGCTGAAGAATACAAAGAAAGTAAAAATACAAAAAAGTGCTTGAAGCTAGCAGCTCAAGGCTGCCATAACTACTACTAACATAACATAATCAGCTTTTGTTTGTTTGTTTGTTTGTTTGTTTGTTTGTTTGTTTGTTTGTTTGTTTGTTTGTTTGTTTGTTTGTTTGTTTGCTTGCTTTAAAGACATATCTCTGGTTCTACTGAATTCATTTTAATTCTTTTTTGTCCATCTGTACCTGTCCACTATGAGCCAATGTTATAGACGAGCAATGCTAAATTGGTACTGTCCTCTTTTGATAAAAGAGTAGGTGTATTGATTATAGCAGCTTTAAAGACCACAGTTGCAATTTCCTTCCAACACTCAATCCTTCAATTTGCTTTATTTCCAGCCCTTTTTCACTGTGTGTTGTGATCAGTAACTAATGCAACAGATAGAAGGTTTGCTGTGGAAATGTCGGGTATTATCAAAATGAAAAGATTACTTAAGCTACAACAGGTCTGTCATATCTACAGAGCCACCTGTGACATTTATAGCAGAAGTACAGACACAGGCACACACAGACATATCACTCAGGACTACGAGAGTTAACACTTGACAGAGTAGCCAACTCCAAAGCAAACAAAATAACAGCAAAAAACAAAGAGATGCAAAAGTAGAAATTATATGGACAAGAGGTCATGGAAGTCGAGGCAGTTTCATGTGGGAGTTCGGCGTAAGGTCTGGTCTCTTGTTCTCACCCCTGTCTCAGTGAGTCAGTCCTGGGTCTCTATCAGAGTTCAGCTCCTACCTCTGCCTGCCTCCACTGCTGTCACTGCATATCAGCATTGTGTTAATGCTAACATCTCACTTCACCATTCCTGACTCTGTTCACCTACTCAGAAAGAAAGAAACAAGTAATGAAGAGAGAAAGATGGCAAGAATGCAGAGACAATGCCAGAAATGCCAACAATGACCACATAAACACTGATGAGATGAGATAATGTAAGATTAAGAGAGATAAGTAAAAGAAGCTTCTCAGGTCAGCCAGTACTTTATTACACATCTTGTCTTATATAACATGCTTAAAGAAAATGCAAGGGTCATTTTCCGTGGGAAATTCTCAACCTCTGAAAAGCAGGTAGACTGTGCAGGCAGGCATATTGGTCTCAAAGAGAGAATTTGATTGACTTTTATTCTACACCAAAATTTCACTGACGGCAGACAATGTGAGCACATCACAAAATGTCTCGAGGGAAATTGGAGGAAAGAAGCAGTTTTCACATCAATTCCACCGCTGAACTGCACCTTTTAAGCTCTCTTCAGTTGCAGAAAGCAGGCAGTACCAGTCGCTGATTGCATAATTAGTTGCTGCCTTTAGTAAATCAGATGCTAATTACACACAGATTGCGACTGCAAATAGAACGAATGATTTCTGGCGCTGAGTCTTTGCACATCCATCAATCAACTCATCTATCCGTCAGTCAGCATAATCGAGTCACCAAAGCCCACGGCACGAGGGAGTTAGTGTCCTGCCTCATTGCCTCAGTTTGTTTGCTTATTTATTTATTGGTTGAAGAGATTTGTTGAACATCAGACAAAATGATTTATTTGTTTTAAGAGATATGTATGTGTATATGAACAATATGTACAGTTTATTAAAAAAAACACTGTTGCCAATATGGATAATAAATACAGCATTATTGCACAGTTGAGAAAAAAATATACAACAACTTAATCAGTGCACTGTAAAGGTACTGCATCAGATGAAATGGATAATGTGAGCATATTAGCACTGATAACAATAGTGCAAAAAACTGGGAAAAGCAGCATTAACACAGTGCTACGTGACATGATGCTGGCGTTAAACAGTCTGACAGCTGCTGGGATGAAGGACCTGCAGCAGCGTTCTTTCTTACACAATGGATGCAGCAGTCTGCTACTGAAGGAGCTGCTTAAGCCCCCCACTGTCTCATGCAGGGGGTGGGATGGGTTGTCCATGATCGATGTCAGCCTGGCAAACATCCTCCTGTCACCCACTTCCTCATGTCCAGAGGCAATCCAGGACAGAGCCAGCTCTCCTGACCAGTGTGTGTCTTTTTCTGTCCCTCTCAGAGCTCCCACAGCCCCAGCAGACCACTGCGTAGAAGATTGCAGGTGCCACCGCAGTCATAAAATGTTTTTTTAACAGTCTCCCAGCAATAGTGCAAAATATGTTTGCATTATACCTGAAATGTAGATCAGGCCTTCTCAAAGTCTGGACCTCAGTCTGTATCTGGACCAAATGGCAAGTTGATCCAGACCCAGCCTATGTCTCACGTTATGAATAAGCTACAATAGCATAAGTTATGGAGTTATGTGGTTTGGGTCAGGAATAAAGATGGAGTTACTTTCTAAGCCTTGTCTGCCTCAGTTTCATGCTGGCCCAATCATAAGAGGTGTGACATTAATAAACTGATTAACTTTTATTTTGTTATCTCAAATCATTCCAGACCTCTAAAAATCAGATGCAGATACAGTAACATGTTAAAGGTAAATTTTAACATTGGATTAAACTTACTTGACATTGTGCTCAGTTCACCCAAAGTGCTATTATAAGCAGATACTGTGGGTTCTTATTGGGTGGATTTTGATGAAAATTGAATCTAGATTCACATGAAACTTTCATGCATTTTCTATTAATAGAAAGATACATTTAAAATATGCACAATTATGGCAGAGATGTGTGCTTGAACAGATCTTCTTCAGAAATTTATGGTTTATAACCTTGATTGGGGATTAAAATAGTTTGCTGACTTCCCATGACAATTGCTTGGCTGTCTTACCATGTGACCCCATTGCAGTGTTGGTCATAAAAAGCGCCGTTATCTCACTGGTGGTAAATGCGTTTTAATGGCACCAGCAATACATGAAAGATTTAAATGCATTAGTGTCCCTTTCTAGCAGGGCCTATATAAATGTGGCAAGTGTCCCCACAATGAAGCGCACACAGTTTGTTCAATAAGCCCTTCATTCCAGCAAGATATGGGAAGAGTGGTAATGAGAGATCTGCTATCTCTGTTGGCCATTAGTCTTAGTGTGTGAAGTCATTAGAGGATGTAATTAACTCTTATTGTACTAGAGATGGGTCATTATCAGACAAGTCTAAGACACATGTAGCATCGACGTGATTCCCCTGCTTATGATGGTGACCTACATGAGGTGACACGTTAAACACGCTTTGTTATGAGACTGTATTGATGCTGTGTTAACAGCAAAATGCTCAGCAAGAGCTGTGCTTTTATCATCACCAACCAAATGATGGAGCACATTGTTTCCTCGCTTTGCATGCAGACGCAGCATTATGAAGACAATTAACATTTATGCTACGAGACAATGGTCCTTTTGCAAAGTCACACATGAAAAACAACAAAATGCCTGGCCAGATCTCATGTGCGCATTTATTCATAATTGTGTAGCTTAAAGATGCTCCTCATTCAGTCAGTGCAGGCAGAGGACATCATACATGAAAGTTGGTATGCATTTCTCCTTCCTGTCCCTGCACTAGCCTGTCTGACATGGTTTACATTTTACACCAGGAGGCTCACTGGGATGCCACCCATTTACATAAATAAACAGGGTTCTTCCATATGAGGGAAATTTGAGACTTTGCTGTGTTACAGGAAATCATAGGAGGGATCTATTTGTTTGTTTCCGTTGCATCTGCATAATAAATCATTGATAGCCCCATTGAAATCCTCCTGCTGCGAGAATGTAATAAAACCCTGAACATTCTGGCAGATGAGCTGAGGCTGAGTATTTGAACAACAAGCCGCTTCTCGTCAAACAGCTCCCCGAAGCCACATCGAGCAAGAGACATAGTCAGAAGGCAAGTCAGTCTGCTGTCACAAACTGCATTTCCCAAGGTGCTCTTTGTTTGATTTGTTCTGAAATTCTCGCATACTTCAATAAAAGCCAAATCTGAAGAACTGGCAAATGCATGTGTTTTTAGTAGCTATTTTGTGGTTTTTGCATGAAGGCAGTGTATGATGGAGGTATTAAATGGACGTCTGGGATTATGAACCTATTGACATGCAGGAAACCCAGGCTCAGGATAACTTCTTTAGATCAGGATCACCCCTTCACCCATCACAACTTTTATCATTACATTCATTGCAACTTTGGTCATGCTGTCATAGTTTGGGCCAGTATTCCTTTCTGCAATAATAATGCTCCTTAAGTAATTACATAAAATGAATTAAAAATGAGTAGAATGTGAGACTGCTGACCTGCTGTAACAACAAACCTTTTCCCTCCTCTGGGTTTTTCCTGGAAATTTGGCATCACCATAGTTGAGTCGAGGGAGGCGCGACTCCAAACGCATGCCACTCGCATGCCACAGGCTGCCACTGCCAGTCACCACACCGCTGCTCTCCTAAAATATGTGCCAGCTAACATGTGACTGCTACAGTATGTTTGGGTCACCTGTAACAGCGCCATGGTTTCTGATATTGTATTGTACTGCCAGACTTCATAGAAACCCAATGGCATACAATAACTGCCCTCGTTGTGTTTTTTAACATTTCAATGACAGATTTTTTAATAGTATGTGAATTGTGTGGATCATGTATGTCAATCCACCTCATTTTGTGTGGTTCCTTGAAGTTCACATGCTTTGCAAGCTCGGCTCTGTAATTCCATCATTTGTATCAGAGAGAGAGACACATTGTTAGGCAGTGTTACAAAAATCCATCACCTCCCATACCTTTTTTTCATCCTCACACCCATCCATGACACCATTCAACATTATCACACGCAGAGAGGAAAAGAGAGAGAGAGAGAGAGAGAGAGAGAAACACTTTCAATGACAAAACTAACAATCAGAGGCTATAAACTTGAAAATTAAATGCAGAATTTGTAATAAATGCATAATATAAATACAGTCAGAAATAACTTTTTTTCACAGAGAAATTAAGGAGACTGATATCTGAGGGGATAAGAGTCTG
>JBBMOE010000037.1:899990-929959 GCA_037975065.1 Chaetodon trifasciatus
TAGATCAAATATCTCTGAAAATTATCATTAAAAGTCAAGCTTTCAAGATGAAAGAATATAAACATTTCATGAAGCTCTCTAATAGATGAGCCTCATACTCAGTGTTTGTCAACTATGTACAATATATATTCATAAGCCTGCTGGCGACTCTATGAGTAATTGCATTATTTTCCCCACACCCTCAACATGTTTGAATGTTTTACACATTTGTTTGATCACAGTCTACACTGCAGATGTCTGTGTATGAAGCAGGTGAGAGCTGCGACGGTGCAGCGAGATGACAGGGCTCATGCTGCTCCATCATCAGTGACCAAGTGGTTGAACTCCATTGTTTGTGTTTTAGTTGGTGTAGCAGGGTAGACCAGTGCTGTGGATGCTGCAGAGTCTGGCTCTGTCTCACCTGCCTGTGAGGTAGAGGGCTCAATCACATCTGTCTGACAGGAAGAGGGCTCCATCACACCTTCCTGTGAGGTACAAGGCTCCATCACTGCTGTCTGCACCTACAGAGGTCACTCAACAAGTCGAGAAGCTGTGTGTGACCTCTCTAGGTTTAGATGCAAATGCTGCAAAACACAAACAAACAAACAGAAACACTGATGACCATAATGTCCATGTTAAAAGTGTCTTAATTTCCCCAACACCGTCTGATGTGTATTATTGCAAATGTTTAATAGCATTCCAAAGTAATTAACTTGTTTTACTATCTGTTTCTTGAATATGTTTCCTGGAAAGTATATTTGTGAAATCTATGTATTTTGACATGTGTGATCTAACCTCTTCAAATATGGTCCCACATGGTCATATTTTGATGAGTTTTCATCACATATCACATGAAAACACGCTGAGATCCACAGAAATATTGTCTTACCTTCACCGCTGGTGGGGGCCTTGCTTCTCATCCTCTTTCTCTTTTTAACAAGCATGTAAGACTGACATCTGGCAAAAACTCTTTCAGCGACTTTGTGTCATCAGCTCTAGTGGAGTGATGGCAACATGTGTGAGTTGAATGTGATCAGAGTGTATATACATAATTGTTTCTGGATGAACCGTCATTGCATCACTGTGCGTGGAGTAGTCACTCTTTGTCTGCCTCTTCATAGTATTTGGCGTGCTCCTCTTCTGACAGCGACAGACACACTGTCAGCACACACACCGACACACAACTGCACATGACTGTGGGGCTGCTAGTGCACATTACTTTTTATTATTTCACCTTTATTTAACCAGGTAAATCCCACTGAGGTCACAAAATCTCTTATTCAACTGATCCCTGGCCAAGCTAGCAGAATGACAGTGTATCAAGCAACATACATGCAAAAACTGGAGCGGAACAGATGTTTGAATATGAACACGGATCCACATTAGTGAATGCTGCAGGCTCTGCAATGCAAACTCTCACAGCGCATTTGTCTCATGAATGCATTCAATTTGTTTTTTTCCGTACATGTGACAGTAATTGAAAATCATTTCTGCAAGCATGACTGCAGAAAACAATCTTTTTCTAAATTTCTGTAATACTGAGTGTCTCAAACATAGAGGGCAAACACACTTACCCTCTGTCCCAGCATAGTGTTTACCGCTGCACTGCCACTGATTTTGAGTTTAGGCCAGGCCACAACATTTGGCCTCTGCTCCTTCCTGAACAGCATGAAGGGATTTGGCTGCTTATTTACGTATGACTGATCTTCATCCTGCTGGTTTTCATGCTCTCTCCTTCTACGGGAATACAGAAAAAAAAAAGATAAAAAAACAGAATAAGAGCATGCATGTTAAATTGAGGAAATAGTAAATGGACTGTATTTATATACCTTAAATATAAGGTGATTGTGATCCTGTAATAAAACTGGTTTATTTATGGTCTTCTAGTTGTGGACCACAATCACACAGATCATGAGCCAGTCACAAAAAGGAAAACAACATTTTGGCCAAAACTGTCCAGATCTCACTTACTTTGACATGGAGGTGTAACAGTGGAGGAGAGGCAGAATCAGAGGGAGCAAAAAATATCTGTGTGTATATCAAAAGCTAGGAACTCTTATTAATGCAGCATTTAATGAGTCCCGACCTCATTAAAACAAAATTTCATAACATAATAACATCCACCAACGAACTGTAAGTTTTAGATTTCTGGATGTTCCATTTTGCTGGCTTATTGAATTAACCTGCAGTTCAGTTGTATAGTATAGTATAAGGTGTACTGTAATGCAGAAAGCCTTGTCCATGCATTGTTTATTTATCCTAAAAAGAAATGCATTTGAACTGCAAGATTGTCCAACTTCTATTTAAATAGTTTTAAAATGTCTCATTTATCTATGCGAGTCTTGAAGTGAAACTGAAGGACAAAGTACACATGTCCAGAACAGATGTGTGTGTTTGTTCTGCACAGCTGTGACTGTTGCAGCAATGCTTCTCAACCTGCTGTCCACTGCATCGAATCTACAACCACAGGACAGTAAAGATGCTTCAGTGTGTGTGTGTGTGTGTGTGTGTGTGTGTGTGTGTGTGTGTGTGTGTGTGTGTGTGTGTGTGTGGGTGGGTGTGTGTGGGGGTGTGTGTGTGTGTGTGTGTGTGTGTGTGTGTGTGTGTGGGTGTCTCTGTATGTGTGTGGGTGTCTGTGTGTGTGTGTGTGTGTGTGTCTAACCAGTGTCTTGGTGGGTGTGGATGAGCAGCAGGGGAACTGGCAGCTGCTGCTACTGGGTCATCCACAGTCCACTGATGTGCCAGGTACTGTTAAGGTTAGCCATCTATGATACATACACTCAAAAAATTCAAAAATCACCATAATACTTGTGTGATAGGGAGGAGACTGGATTCCCAACACACATTAAAGTATAATAATTAGAGGTTGATCACAGGGATGAGGATGTCACCATGATGAAATTCTTATTCTTAACATTTAGGTAGTACTGTACCTGCCCCTAGCTATTAATACCTGGCTGAACAGGTGACCTGAATGCATGATGTTTTGAGCATTCACTGGTCCCTGATGGGAGCAGCCTGCCCATTGTTCAGTCCTGCAGCAGCCATCAGTGGACCTGGCTGCTCAAACCTGTGTCAAACTGCTCCCAGGAGGATGCACCCACCTTATTCTCTGCTCAGGCTTTCCACTGGCTGAGGGTGGATGTCGAATCCTAGGCCCAGAGACAGAAGGAGTAGGAGGAGGAGGAGTAGGAGGATGGGGTGATGGAGGTGGAGGTATGTGTGTGTCTCCCAATATTTCCTCCTCCACAGCACGTTCCGACTCTGCAATGTAATCCATCTCGTTGGCAGATGTTTCCTGTGTTGTCTCCGTACAGTTTGTTCTCAATGAACCTAACCAGAACAACAACTCTTGTCTGACTGTCTCCGAGGGTTGCTGGGCTCCTGTGACACACTTTGATAAGAAGCTGGGTTTGAGGCACTTTTGTTGGGAGTAACATCAAAAATGAAATCACCAGCTGCAAACTGTGAACGATGAACAAAGCACAGTGAAAACAAAAACATTGTTGGACAGTAAATGTCCCCAGTCAGCTCTGTGAGGAGCTCTGGCTCAGAGTGATAACAGAATCCTGAATGCTACTAATTATTGTTAAACTGTGTGTTTACAGAGCCAAGTGCATCTCAGTCAACATGATGAGTGGTGTTTCTGTTTTTGAAAAGACCACCATCAAACCTGACTGAAAAGCTAGCTGTTTGAGGACTTACCTACTGCGTGCCAGGTTACATATTCTATTTCCTATGACCAGTTCAGCCTGTCAGTAATTGAAAATATCCAAGTGCATTTACTTAAGTACCCTGCTTAAGTACAGGTTTGAAGTACTTGTACTTGTACTAAATATTCGGCTATGCAGCAGCATATAAAATAATTTAAATGATCCTTACTGTTACCATCTGCAGCATTCAAGTGATGGTTATACATGAATGTATCCTAATTAAGCCAGTAATATATGATTCAGAAATGGATCATTTGCATAATGAGCACTTTCGCTTTTGTACTTCAAGTGTATCTTGATGCTGATACTTTTGTGCTTTTATTTAAGTAAAATTTTGAGTCAGAATGTGTACTTGTAATAGAGTATTTGACCACACCCTCAACATGTTGTGTCAGTAAGTGAAAGATCTGTGGAAACCAACAACACTGATGTAGCATTTTTTAAGCTAACGTGATGAACTCATCAGTAAAGAGTTACACGTTTACACATTCAGCAGTTATGTAGCAACATAATCATCAATTTGGAGTTGATACTTGCTGCTCGATGCTCCACCGTGTTCACCAGCCACTCATTATCAACACAAACAGACATGACTGAAGCCTAATTCACCCGTGTCTTCTTGTCAGATAAGTGCAGGTGACCTGATTTTCATAGTAACACCACTCCTGACTTCATCCCTGAAGGCACCGTTTTGTGGTTTTCCACCACCATAAAATGATGTTTGGGAGGTCTAATGGCGTCTGTGCTTAGACTGTACAATTATTTGTATCCATGACAGCAGAATTCAATAGTTTTTTTTGCTTGATTCTGCCCTTGAACTTAGATTTGTCCTTTACAGTAAAAGTCAGTGTGCTCACTAACAAGGAGTGTGTCTGTGTTTACTGTGCACACATGCATTTACACATTCTTGCGGTGCGTGTGTGTGTGTGTGTGTGTGTGTGTGTGTGTGTGTGTGTGACCAGGTATTTATCATGTGGTGGGGACAAAAATCTGTTTACACAGTCACATTGTGGGGACTCACCTGCTTTATGAGGACAAAATGCAGGTCCCCTTAATGTAAATCATTAAATTTTAGGGTGAAGACTGAGGATAGGGTTACGGGTTAGGTAAGGTTAGGTTAGCTATAGGGTTAGGAATAGACAAATAGTGGTTATGGTCAGGGTTAGGGTTAGGGTAAGGCTGCAGGAAATGAATGTAAGTCTATGTAATGTCCCCACAAGTGATAAAAACGCAACGTGTGTGTGTGTGTGTATTTTTGTTTTTTTTTTTCAGACTGTGCTTTTTAAGGCAGCAAATAGTGTTTATTCCTATTTCCTCTCTATGTTATCTAAGTCAGTAACGTATGAAGGAATAATGTCATTGTTTCATGGTGAATTAATAATGTGACACATGCTTGTTGCCGGCTCCCGTAAAAGTCCTCATCTTCCACAGATTGACTGTAAATTCCTCCAGACAAACAGCTCCCAAGTCAAAGTGTCACCATACAGACATCAGCTGCATGTATTTACATGTAGAACGGTTCCATCAGGTTCTGGTTCTTACTGGTGTCTCTTTGCTCAAACAGCCGACAGATCTGGTGTGGTGTTTATAGATTTACCCTTGCATCGGCTGGGTATGCAGATGGGGAGGATTGACCTGCTGTGACCTTGGAAGACTGCCCTGGCGGAGGACGACGGCGACCTCGGGATGGGCAGGACATGCTGCAATGCAGCAGAGCAGATCAGTGGCGCTGCATGCTCTCACACACACACATATACACACACACAAGCTGCAGCTTACCAACACACTTTTCACACACACAAACACACTTACTGTATATAAATTCCATTAAACAGTGAACTACGCACAGATGCACACAAATCAGTATAGACACGTGCATTCTCTTTGTCTTTCTGGATGCGCCGGCATGGGTGTGCCTTAATCAACCTGCCACTGTCTGGCTGGTTGAAACGCACACACCGCCCACATGACTCTGGATATTGAACAGCACGTAAACATGCATATGCTCACACACATTTATTCCACGCCCCTTCATAAATACACACATGCACAGAGAAGAAGTGTGTCTGCAGATGTATACACACACACATGCGTACACACACACACACACACACACACAGAGTACATAGATGTGGAAGTAAAGCATAAGCACATGGGCAATTTATAAACTGTCGAAACATACAGCTTCGCACATCCTGACAATATATCATGTAAGCAGCAAATGGTCAAAACATACATAAGGACATTTGTATGGCACTATATTTAGAGGTCTTATATACATAAAATTATACACACTAAAATAATGCAAAGATTCCAACATTTCCTCTGTGCTCTTCTTTCTTATTCTGTACATATGCTGCAAGAACAGCACCAAAATTAATAGCTTTCCTTCTTCTGTACATCTAATCAGCATCCCTCTTATCATGCACATGTATAAACAGAGTCATCAGTGCTTTTTTGTTTTTTTCCTTTTCACTGCACAACATTTACTTTACAGCTTTACACATAAGGATCACTCAGTTTCATCAGCCAGTAGATCCCCCAGACGCCCCAGCAGGGCATCCCATAGGAGGACAATATGTAACAGCAGTGCCAAGACATCTGCTTTAAATAACAGCACAGCACAGACCCTCATTAAAGAGATTTTCTGGGCCAAATAAGTAAACCCTAATCACTCTGAGCAATCAGATCAAACCAGATCAGCCCCTGCTTGCTTTCATTTGTACTATGAGTGTACTGGTAATACTTCAGCCCAGTGGACAAGCTAATACACGTTGGTATTTGTGGTGACCTTCTGCTGACTTTCATTTATTTCCTGTGGGGCGTACCCATATCTAACCTTATCCAAAACAACTAGACGTCATTGCCAATGTTGAAGTGGTCTGGTGATGTTGAGTATTTTCCTTATTGTCAACAAATGCCACGAAAAGGCCAAAACCTACGATGAATCCATCCTGCTAACAAGCATTGCCTGTTTAGCCGAAGCCTGATATAGTTTGGCTAATGTTCTTTCGTGGGTACTGCAGTTTGCCTGGAGTCAAACCTGCAGACATTATCCTGCTGCTGTAAATTCTCACAAGAGTACCAAACGTGCATTAATCTGCAGCTGAAATGAGTTCCCAACAGATGCAATATTTACTCCTGCTACAGGGCCCAGCTGTTTCAGGAAATGATCAAGTCTTTTTTCAAAATGAAACTATTGAAAGATTTACATATTCAGGAGGAACAAATAAAGTTCAGCAGAAGCTCAATCAGGAAGACTACATTCATGCCAGCCCTGTTCATGCTCACTCATTACTTAGTTATTGTCTCCCTCTCTTTTCCCGCTTTCAACTCAATTAGCTGACCATGGGCGCCTCACTCTTAGTCAAACCTGTCATATTTTGCTGTCAAAGTTTAAAAACGGTTCCTGTCTCTGCTGCTCTCAGTTGCCATTTCTGTCAAGTCAATGCAACCCTTCTCCATCTCATTCACCTCCTGTCCTCATTCAGCACCCAGGAGTCATTCCACTGTGCTCATCAGAAGTTCTGCTCCACATCACATCTGTCTAGATCTTCAGCGTGGCCATCACCACTCCTTCACCACCACCAGTGTTTAGACTCCATCGGGTGGTTATTCTGTATAGTATGCCATCACTTCCCGTCTTAAGATGACATCCTGATAAAGTCTAATCGGCAAAGACTCATTTTCTTTAGGATCATGTCAAGTAAATGAATTCAGTCATTCTTTCAGTCTATGTGTCAATTAAGTCTCTGCTGACTGAAACAGGCTTGGGGCCACAGACAGGGTTGTGAAGCTGGAAAGTAAAGATGCACTAACACATTGGGGGTTTCAGTTTTTCATTGGATCTGTTGACGGTAAGAAATATATAGAACAGCATCAGCTTTATCCTTTAATCAAACCACAAACATGAGCAAACAATAGTGTCGGAAACCTTAAGTGCAGTCGATGCTAATAGTATAGCTGGACTGAGCCTGTTGGTCAGGATGTGAGGGACAGTGATGGGTGCAGAGGAAGGAGAGCTGACTGTTTCACAGGAAATCCTCTCCAGTTTGACTCTATTGTCTCCAGTGTGGCAGGATGTGATGTGATGGTGATGGTGTCGTGCTTAACATGTGATGGTGTCATGATCGTGTTTAACTGGGTGAGAAAGTGTTTTTGCTAGTGCTTCCTTTGCTTCATCGTAATTTCTTTTTATCACAATCAACAAAATTGTCTTATTCTTGGCTACACACATACAGACAAATGAGGAGAAACGAGTCTTTTTTGTTGCTGCTGCTCTATGTAACCTATTGATTTTTTCCCCTAACCTTATAATCAGTTTCACAACATGTCAACGTGACCTTTGACTGCAGGGTCAAAGGTCAGCACACACTCACCTCCGAATCATTTCAGCACACTGAAATAAAAGCTGAACAAGTGATGCACTTTTACATAAAGAAGTCTGTTTATTATTTGATATATATATCATATGCATCTTCATATAATAGTTCTAATACCAGTAAGTCAAAAATAATAATCATATTATATTTATATATATAGATATATAGAAAACTAATCCAATAATCTACTTTTTACTTGGACTTTACTTCCTTGTAAAAAACAACATGGAGAAATGTATAATCTTATCCCCAGCTTCAATATAGGCGCTTTAGGGGAACAAAGAAGATAATACAAAAAAGAAAAATTACACCTGAACATTGCATCTTATAGAACTAGAACATCTGTCAGCAGCTAGTAATGGTGACCATCTTGGTTTAAGACACAGGAAGAGGTTGTTTTTTTTTTCCTTTGCTAGAACATCTTTGACAAATAGGTTTTTTGTTTTGTTTTTAAATTCAGTCGAAATGGCTGAAAAGGTTGAAGACGATGGCAATCACGTGATCGGCTGGATTTGGCGACTGAGAGACAGAACAATAGATTACACCAGTGTCATTACACAGTTTGAAGATGATGGATATCTGAAGGGGAGGGGGGAGGGGAAAAACAGGGAGGAGGAGAATGGGGGATGAGTGTGGGAAAATAATTAAGAACAGCAGGGTGTAGAAAGTTTACTTCATGTGCTTCTCCACCAGTGATCTGCATTTGTAAACAGAGGGGTCGCAGCACAAACAGCACAGAGTCCTCTCCCCTCGTCCTCTCTCACGGATGCCCAGCCTCCCTCCCTTCCTCTGGGTGCCCTCCTGGAGGTAGCTGAGTCACCATTGGCAGGGAGAGAGATCCACTCTGATTCATTTAACTATGGCAGTCTTCACAAGTTTTACCAACTGTCCTAATAGCACCCCCCTTCCCCTAAAACTCTCAATATGTAGAAATGAAAACATGGAGGCAGGCTGTTTCAGGGCTGTGGACATGGATGAGGCCATGTACGACGGACCACCTGCAGCCGTGGAAGGTGGTGTCCGGGGGTCCTCGTGTCCATCGAGGCCAGAGACGCAGGAGGGCTTTGCCACTGCCACCCCCTCCTCCGTCTTAGGAGCCTAGCTGGTCAAACTGGGGTCAAGAGGAGGCATCAAAGCTGCACAGGAACATAAGAGGAGGAAGAAGAAAAGATCTTATTACTTTCGGCATTACTTGAGGCGTTACTGATCTTTGACAAATTTGATGAACAGGAAAGACTAAAGGACAAATGCACCTGAGCCACTGTATGCCTGTATAGCCATATTCACACAAACACTGCTACCCTGAACTTTTTCAGACATTACCCAGACCAGCTGTATGTGTGAAGGCAAATGTTTGAATCAGTTAAACCAGACATTAACCAGACTTTACCCTGCCAGCTCCCGAGAACAAAGTCTGTGTCATGTCTGATTGAGCCCATGTGTGAATACAGCAGGTCATCATCTGGAGAATTCGCAGCGAGTGAGTGGGCGTGTTGACGATGTTGATGACATTGTTCAGAGTGTAACTGCTTCGTACTCTTCTCCTTGTCTGTATATTGCTTTATAAATGCGTGTAACATTTATAAAGCAATATACTACATTGATAGCAATGTAAAAACAGTCATCATTGCGCTCTACCCAGGCACCCCCCTTTGCTTAAACCAGACGTAGTATTTCAAGCCAGTGAGAACGCGTCTGACACGGACAAATGTGCTACATGCGTGAAAGGACAACTCTGGACAATGTCCACAGAATCAGGTTGCTTAATAACCGCAGCGCAAGTCAAGCAGCTCAACTTATAAACATGAGATATTTTTGGGTGTTAGAGGATATTGTTTCTCATATTGATGTTATACTGTTGCTGACACTAATCAGGCGCTGAGGTGTGTGATCCCACAGATGCCTGCAGCTCCTTGGAGTAGGCTAATGAGTTAATTTGTCTTTCACAGTAATGCTTAGTTTTTATTCATTGACAAAAACTGTAATACATTTCATCTCACTTCTCATTTTGTAGATGTCACCTTTTATTTAGTGTCATTTTCAGCATGAAAAAAGGTTAGCTATGAGTATTTTCCACCATAGTTTTTTTGTTGATAATATTAAAACTGAGTACAGGTGAGAATAAAAGATGCCTTTAACCATCACCATTTAGCATTTATAGGAAGTAATGTAATGAATTTAGCAGATTTGTTAAATATTTATCAATGGATAGTATTTGTTAAAATTTGTGTCTATATTCAACATTTATATTGTTTCGTCTGTTTATAGACCAGCCTTCACTTTTGTGACAAATACATTTATAAACACTACTATTTATGAACAATACATTTATGAAGACACTAAATGGGAGGTTAACCAAAGTGTTACTCAAAAGCAGTGCAACTGGCAAATGCATTTTTTTTGTTTGTTTGTTTGTTTGTTTTTGTAGAACAATTATTTCATAGACAGTGAAAAAGCTTTGAGGGATTTGTGTTGGTTTAAGATGAATGACGTCTCGACTACGTCTCTATTTTAATCAGAAGTGCAGACCACAGTTATTTTTGCTGAATAATTGCTTGCAAGTAAGGCACCACTGACATTCTGCATGGCAATGCATTTCTCAGTAAGCATTACTCAATTTCATGGTGATGAATACTCAACCATTAGCAATACAAACAGATCAAATTCCAACTTAATTCTCTATTTCACAGCAGTCATTTTGACTTGTCATAGTAGGAAAAGCAGAGGTGTTACCAATAACATTAGCAATGTCTCTGCTCTATTTGAATGTCCCAGTAAGCCATGACATTGTGACAGTAAGCCAGCATGCACAATACCAGCACCTTGAAACTGAAGCAGCTGCTAATCACACCAACACAAACACTGAATTTAACCTTGAAGGATTTCAGGGGTTCTTAGGGTTCTCGGTAAATGTTAACAAGTTGGTAATAAATGGATTTGGTCCAGATGCACCAGCCAAGGTGATTTTTCACAATCTGACAACCCAAAAGATGTCCTTGACTTGTTATTGTATTAAAAAGCGTCAGCAAAGCATTAGTGACTGATTTATTAAGCCGTAATAAAGCCACTGTTTAACTTGTCATGTTTTATCATAGATAGATAGATAGATAGATAGATAGATAGATAGATAGATAGATAGATAGATAGATAGATAGATAGATAGATCCTGTGGAAGCAAAAGGAAGAGACAGAGTTTCAGTGAGTAAGATGTTGATCACTGCAGGCTTTTGTGTTGCTTATCAGTGACTGATTCTTTTGTTGCCGTCTGCGTCTGTCTCCACCACAGCAGAGGACCAGGGGACCTCACTTCACTCTGCATTATTAGCACATCCTTGTTGCATTTCTCTGAGCTTGCAAATCATCTACCGACATAAAGTAGACTTTCTTCTTTCCCTCACCTGACTCACCGGTGCACATGCATCGCAGGAATGATGAGGTGAAAAGAATAATGTGACAGAAAGGGAGGGAGACATGTTCATCCACAGGTAGTAAAAGTCACCATGTGTGGGAGAGTGATCGTGAGAATGTGTGTGTGAATTATGCCTATAATTATACATGGTTGTGTGTGAGTGTGTTCTGGCTTGGGGTAGCGTGACTGTCCTCTAGGGGGAGGTATGTCTTGTCTTGCAGTCATTAAATATTAACATAGCCATCTCGCCCTCCCACTGGGGCCTGATTGAAGATGTAGCATACACACAGGGACAGGTTAGGGTCACCTCTAACTCTGTAGTCCCACTGTAAGCCCACTGTGATTACACCTGGGCCAGACCACGCATGCAAACACATTTCTCATCTGGAGTCAGTACACTGGACTAACTCAAGGACCAACACCACAATGACAAAAGATCACAACAGAGATATTGCGTTGATAACCTAAGGATTTAGCAGGAAAAGTGAAAGTATTCAAATATTTCATACACTCCTGACTGTGAGATTTCCAATTGGCATTCCTTTACATGCAACACAAATACCCTCTGATTTGACTTTTAAATGTAGATTTCACACTACATTTAACAGCACTCTGTATGGTAAAATAGAATAATGGGAGCTAATTACAGGATTATGAGCCCTTGTGGAAAGAATACACAATGACCGTCATTAGCTGTTCTTCTTTCAAAAGACTCGAATTAATTTATGAAAAAGAAATAAGGTGGAGAGGGGTTCTTACCTGTCCCATAGCTTGACATTTCTACAGTTGTTGGTGCAGCAGCCGGCTGATATCAAAGCTGTGACAAACAAAGACACAAGAAGAGATGAGTTTTAAATGCGTTGTTTTGACAACAGAAGAGCGCCTCATTAATCTAATGATTTACAGCTGAAGACTGTCTGTTTAGACTGCCAAAACAGGGGAAAATAACTCATTAATAAAACACGGTGATTGAGTTTCACCAGTTTTTGTTATCAGTGGAAATGCATGCAAAAGGTCAAATAGGGAATGTTTATTATTGAACATGTACTGCTCACCATTCACACAAAGACTGACTCAAGCATATATAATGGAATACTTTGACATTGGAAAACACAATTATTTGGGGGGGTTGTACTTCAATGAGATGATTTGAAACCACTCTCATGTGCGTATGAAGTATGTAGCTATAGTGAGGTGGCAATTAGCTTAGCTTAGCAAAAAGACTGGAAGCAGGGGGAACCGACCAGTGTTATCCATTTATCAGTGTTATTTCATCCCACGTACTTGTTGTATATGAAACTGCAGTTTCATTCCCACTTATGTTCAGTGTGGTCACAAAGTGTCCCTCACCACCGCTGGAGATGTTTTAGCTGATCAGATCACAGTAGTCCTCATTGCATCTTGGGTGTTATACAAACTGATCACCCAAAACACATTTTAAAGCAAAGTGTAAAGGGGGTGAGAGTGTATCAAATTTAAGACTAAGAAAAGTGCAACAATAGCAGGAGGTGTGCTGTCGGTGAGTCATAGAAACAAGGGTTCATTTTGCTCAAGGACTAACAGATGAAACAGCTTTGTCCAGTTAACGCAGGAAAAGTGTTGCTGCCAAAAAAAACAGTGTTAATCTAAAGTAACAGTAGTAAGTACAGGACGCACAGTATTTATCCTCATACTCTCGAGCTCTGTGACCACATCTGGTCAGAACTTCAGTTAAAAGGAGGAAAAATGCCTTTGCCGTAAGCGGTCCAAGATTAAAAAAGTTATCCCTCCTCACCTCCTTTGCCCTTCAAAACAATTCTTTTATCCTTGCTCCCCTGCTTGATATTTCTCTCTCTTTCTCTCTCCGCCAACGGTTTCCTCCCCATGTGCCCATAATCATGTTTTCAGCACATTTCTTCTACTTGGCGCGCTAACACCTCTCATTAAAGATTCATAACGCTCTTGTGACTGCCGAGTGCCACAAAAGATTCCAGTAGCCACCTTCACTAAGTTCGCTGCCCCTTCCCTCACTCTGTTTATTTTCATGAGGGGGGAGGGGTGGGCGAGGCAAGTCGGCACAGATATGAAAACATCTTTAAAGAGTCAGGGGATGCAGCAGTGGGCTAGAGGGTATTTTCATTTGGAGGTCAGGGTGTGTGGAATGGAATTGATTTCACAGCTAAAGCAGAGCTCATAGACCAGTTACAGAGAGGTAAATACCTGATCACATCTCACTTCCTCCTAACACACAAACAAAGGCACAGAAACTCTGCAGGAAGATCAGCTGATAGCTGTTTAGATGGTACCTCCGAAAGCAGGACTTTGAGCATGCTCTGATAGATCAATACAAACATAGAGTGGTAGAGTATGGAGATTACCAATGTGGCTTTGGATTGATGCTAGAAATAAAATCAGCACTTATGAAATTTAAAAATGAATGAGGTAATCTTTACAAATGAGCTTTCAATGTATTCTATGTCATATTAGTACAACACCAATATTTGGTCGGGTACCTGCCCAACAATGTGATTAGTTCCAGATGTGTTCCAGATGAATTTTCATAACAAACACATGGTTGGTGTCCACTCTGTTCCTGAGCACAGAGCCTTGTCCGGGACGTACAGATTCATTTGCAAAAATGCGTGATACTTCCATTCACTGTGACAGAGAGCCACGTTTGAGCTGAGCAGAGTATTTGCAGTGAAAATGGCTTTGCTTGATGTGCTGCAAGAAACCTTTCTTCTATTTCCTTAACGTTGTCTTTACAATCAACACTTTCTACCAGCATCAGAAATAAGTTATTATGGTCTCCACGTCGTAGCACTGTAGCCTATTTTTCCAAGTACATCTGTGTTATGGATTTGTGCTTCTTCGCTGTTGTTTTTTTGCATTGCGTTCTCCTTACAGTACTAGTAGACACGCAAACAAGGCTACCAAAAAAGTAGCCTACTGATGCTGTTGGATGTCCCCGTCAGTCACCTGTCCCTCAACTTGTTGGTTGCAGAGGTTAGTGAAGATCGTCCTACAGAAAGTCTGCAGTAAGTGCAGCTGATAGCTGTTTAGATGGCTCATTTGAAAGCAGGACTTTATCTGAACATGCTCTCTCAGAGCATGGAGTATAGAGATAGAGAACATGGAGTGCTTTAGCAATGACATTGCAGCAGTTTGTTCTTTGATTTATGCCATAGTTCAGAAACATGAATTTCTGTTTCTGTTTCTGATTATACTAGTGCAAAATCAATATTAGCCTATAGGCTCACTATACAATGTGAAGATGCGCTCCAGATTTTTCATAATAAACACATCGTCAGCTAGGCCTTGTCATCACCCTGCTGCATGAAGATTGACGTCCCTCTGTTCCTGAGCTCATTGTTGTCTGGGACCTCGAGTCCAGTTTCAAACATGCTTAATATTTTCAACTCTTTTACATTATTTTCAGTCTGGCAGCTCTGTACATAACAGTAGATACAACTGTGATGCTTACAGTTAGCTTACAGTGCAGTCAGGAACCAGAGGACAAAGACAAGTAGAAATGCAATCTAAAAATCTGTCAATAAAGACAGACACTGCTGGAAACAATACAGTTTCTTGTTCAACACATCAAGCTAATTCAGATCTCCATGTTAGGATTCAAACCTCACCCACTCAAGCACAAGAACAATTAGCTTAAATGGATTTGCTGTCCCAAGGTCAGCAGTCCTTCACACACACACACACACACACACACACACACACACACACACACACACACATACACACACACACACACACACACACACACACACTCACACATAGATCACAAGATTACAACTGCTGTCTTGTGATGGAGCAGTCCTGTTAACACACAGCAGGCATGTGCCAAAATCCATAGAATCCCATTAAAGTGAACTTTATCAATGTCTAATGAAACTTGCTCTTTCTGAATGCTGGCAAGCATCCGTGACCTCTTCAAGGAGAATTATAGAGTGAGAAAACATACATCATACTTGAACAGTGTTTGTTGATTTAGTTATGGGCCAGGCGTAAAAACCAAAATTGGATTTAACGGGATGTGAGAGATGTGTAGAGGGAAAGGGGGTCTGTGCAGGTCAGAGTAGGAATATATAGATAATGTGATTGCTCCAGAATAATGTGGGGCCTAAGCTCCCTTAAATTCCACCTCTGTACACCAGAGCTTGAGTGAAAGGCTCTAAATTTCCCCACAAAGAGATCTGTGAGATTGGCTGGGGAGACGCCGCTCCCACACTGAATAAATCACTGTTCTGGATGGGAAACCCTTCTCCCTCTGCAGCTAGACACCAATTATTAACTCTATATGACTCATAATCTTGCAGTGGATATATAAGAGATTCAGGAGGTGGTCTTAACAGAATAAGATCTCTTTTGTTTCATGAAAATTAATCAAATAAGTTGAAAAACGAAAAACCCTGAATGAGAGGTGAATCTGTGTAAACTGTCAAAACCAGTAATCACGTTGTTATTGTTGTCTGAATGGAGCCAGTGAGCACATGAAGCTGCTCATCTCTCAATCCTCTTTGATCTGTCAACCCCTCTCTCCTTCTCTCAACTTACAGGATCAATGCAAGGTAATTTCACATGGCCATTCCCTCAGATCTCCTAAAAATCTGCTATATAAATTATTCAGGCTGGCTGGGCAGGAAAGCCCATGGAGATGCATGGTAGATCAGTGACCTTCCATTTAGCTAGCAGTCAGTCAGACAATCAGACAGACAGACGGACAGACAGTCAGCAAGGCTGCCTGGCTGGAGAGCCGCTTGTCTTGACGTCCCACTGGCAGCTGCAGTCGAGGTTGTTGTGTGCAACTCTGAAGCATGAGGGCAAGTTCTGAATGCATAATACGGTGATTATGTGTGGCCATGGCACGAAAAGCAAGTGGAAACAAAATGCAGGATATTTATGGAGTCAAGTCAGCATTTGGTCACTGGCTCACAGCATCTCAGTCGATGCCACTTCAGGTCTGTGGAATTTCATCTCTTTGGTCATTCACTGTACCGCCAACACGCTGACTGACCACGCTGCTGGTGAGACCCTGCTGGCTTGTCTCTCTTCAAAGCAATAAATTGCACTAAGGGTTATCTTATTTTTATATACACACACACACATATATATATATGTGTATATATATGTGTGTGTGTGTGTGTGTGTGTGTGTGTGTGTGTGTGTGTGTGTACCTATATAAACTGCCATGCTTAAAGTCATTTGACTGTTGTGGGACAGGACCATTGGTTACAGAAGTTAAAGAGGGGCGAGGAAATGTAGGGGCTTCAAATAGCAGTTAGTTGCCTCCTCGCTCTCTCATAGTTATTGTACAGACCTGAGAGTGTTATCAATCCAACTTCTGGCAAGTATGTGGATAAATATCTTTCCCAAAATGGAACTATTCCTTAGAAGAAACAGATGGACTCATCAACATTGTCAGTGCAGGTATATATCCTTTTTTGCCCATTTGGTGTTCTTACAAGCACATTTCCCTAAATCACTTACTGCTTTTAGGAGAAGAATGTGTTTTTTTCAGACTTGCATCTTCTTTAGCAATCTTCTTTTTATATGTAATTTAGGCTGAAACAATGGATATATCTTCACAGGAGAGTGTTTTCCTTAACAATGCTTTTCTTACCTAAGCTCACATTTGTCATCGCACTAGACTATGCAGAGTGTGAAAACACAGGAATAAGAGAGAAAAGGCTGTCATGTCACTATAATTAATGCTAATTGTCTTCTGACTACTGTGTAAGAACTGTAATGAAGTGAGTGATGGCAGCAGGTAGGGACAGCAAAATAACGTGAAGCTGCGGTTTCTGCAGGTTAGCTCAGTGTGAGGCTGAAGGAGACTGTGGAGAGATGAGAGCGTGAAACTCACTGAGGTAGAGCTGGATAATTGGTGCCCTGTAGGCTGATCAAGCCTACAAGGCCTGTGTGTGTGGTTATGTGTGTGTAGTTATTTTGCCTCTGTGATCTCAGGAACACAGACAGACATACACACATCTAAAGGGAAAGCACACTCATGCAACCATGTGCAAACTCAAGCATGAAGTACAGAGGTCACATTTTGATTATTACCATGAATTTTTGTGCTTTACAGCAATCGTACACATGCTCGTTTAGTTTGATGGATGGCTGCTGAAATTTGAAATCTCAGACTGAGAAAGACCACCAGAGCAGGAAAAAACAGAATACTGTCAGAAAGATTTATAGAAGCGAGTGCTGTCACAACCTCAGCCCTTAACTCTTCTTTTGTTGCTCTTGTCCTCTATGTTCAAGCCTCCACATCATCCCCCTACATTCTTACAAGGGCCCATGTTGTCAGTCACACTGGTGTGGTATGCATTCTGCTGTGATTCTCAAAGGTAGAATTAAATATTTAAGCAGACAGTTGCAAGATAAACTGCTGTTGTCCTATTTAACATGTCACCACCCATCACCTCTCAACGCTGCTGAATAATATAACAGCCCTGGTGTGTGTGTGTGTGTGTGTGTGTGTGTGTGTGTGTGTGTGTGTGTGTGTGTGTGTGTGTGTGTGTGTGTGTCTGTGTGTGTGTGTGTCTGTGCTCGGGTGAGTGGGGTAAGACATGGACAATATTGGTAATTTCTCCAGCTGTGAATGATGCAGGATTTCAAGCATCTCAGAATTCTTTGCTGCTTCATCTGGCACCAAGGATCTGCATTTAATGGCTTCTGTATTCTCAACTCCCACAAGCCTTCAGACCTCGATGACCCACGTCCTGAGGCTGAGACTTGTTTATACTTTCTCTCCCATAAATAATGAAATCAACTAATCCTGCTGAAGCCGTGTCATGTTAATAAGCCCTTTGTATTCACACAGAAATAATGCAATGTATTGCATCAGATATAACAAAAATGTTGGGGCAGTTTGCTTCAGAACAATGCAGTGAAATATAGAATTTAGGTATTTCGTCACACGCGTGTCCGGGTTACATTTATGTGTGGACATGAAATTATATTCTGCTGCTCTTAGTATCATCCAGCTCTTCTCACATCAGTAAAAGTACATTTTTTTTCAACACTCTATTATATGGGATAAAAAAAAAAGGTTGCATCACAATATTAGAAGTAGAATGTTAAGAAATATCAATATAAAGTTGTATTTTTAAAATCATGGAGAAACTATTGAAAAAGTAGAATACCATCACAAAAAATGACCCATCTACTCCAGTTCAAAGCAACCCCAGAATTCTCTCAATTACATGTTTTACCTGCAGCTGAAGCTCTCACAAAGCCAGATGAAAGAGGTAATTAAATGTACCTTTTGCTGTAACAGTAGAGGAAATGAGCCAGTCAGTCTGGAGCAATGGGGGGTAATGAAATTGATTTCAATATCTGTAAGAGGAAATCTCACAGACCGAAAGATATCTCTGAAAGAGAACTAGTAAGAGATAATGATATAAATATAATGAATGCGGTGCCAATCATTTCTCGTTGGTAGGATAAGCCCATTCATCCGTGGTAATGGGAGCCGCACACATACTTTGCTGTCATTCTCATCGGGAAAAACATTACATCAAATGCACATAATGCACAATATGGGCAGGAGATAAATTTATGCTCCAGGAAATGGATAACTACATCCTGGATGTTGTATAAGGGAGGGATAATAATGCTGTCAGCTGTAGTGGTTTGACATGTTATCATCCCGATGTGTTATCTCACTTTCTATCTGTGTTTTAACATATGGTGAAGCTCCAAAACCATCACAGTGATGGTAGCAGCAGAGCCGCTCATCACTGCTGCTTGATCAGTGAAACAAATGCTCAACAGACAGGCACCAGAGACAAAGCCAACCAAGCACTGAAGATAGATACAGTAACACATACTTTCCCTTACTGGTTAAAAGCTGAATTCAATAGTATGAAATGTAACGTTGCATTGAGGGGTTTTGGCAACACCACCATACCTGATCTGCTACGACCGTTAGCCTGCTGGCTAATGTTAGCAAACTTTAATCTCTTTGCAGACATAACATAACGCTGCTGTCCTCCTCCATCTGTTACAGTAATGGCTTTTTGTCATCCAAATGTAGTATCTGGTATATATATATTTGTGATGGCTTTATTCAGGCTTGACAGCACATGACAGGACAATGCAATGCAGTGCTGTATGTGGCACCTGGTACCCCACAGGGAGTAGTGTCAGTGCTGGAGAACAGCGGTGAGTTAAACAGTTAATAACACAAGGGAAGACAAGTGATCTCAGCTGTCTCACAGGCTGCGTCAGTGATGCATTAGAAAAAGTACTTTGCCATTTGACATTTGACTTGAACATAAGGGACACAAGATATTGAGATGGGACTCTCGTTGATTCTTATTTGTTCACATGTTGTAAGTACACTTTAATACATGGCATCGACGTAAATTGAAAATTTAGGTTGGAAGTAAGGGGGGGGTCATTTTTATACACTTTGAGCTAATTTACGTTGTACGGTGTTTCATGTTTTATTAAACTGATCTGTGCATGAGAAATGATAACTGAGGACACATTTATTGCACTTGTCTTGAAACAGTAAAACATGCATTCACGGACATTACTGAGTCCATTTCACTCTTGACTGCCCTGGACCTGTACTACCTGTGCTTTAGCATTTTACCGCTATCCCAGATTGTCACTTATAGCCAGAGTGGGTGCTGTTCAGCAGAAATGACTGAGACTTGCTTTGAGTTGCACAAAGGTACAGAGGTAACCTGAAAGACTGCCAGCTCTCAGCATGACACACAGCTACAGCTGAAGTAAATGTAACATAGCTAAATGTGGTTACTGCTGGTGACTTTGGGACTGACAGAGGTTCCCTCAGGCCCAGTGCTGCCCTCATACATGGCAGTCACTCAACTTCCAGTTAATTACCTGGCCTAGCAAGCTAATTTCCTCTCAGCTCAGTGGGCTGCTCCCCACTGGCACAGCATAAGAGGACAAAGACTGTTCTCCATTCCACTGGGTTTGCGTGTCTACCGGATGACTGGGGCTACTGTGGAACATTTGTCACATACCTCTGGGGTTTGGGCTGGAGCAACGCTCGTACATGCCAAGCAGCCGCCTTCATAACTCATGCAGCTACTTAGGAGCTTCTGGTGGGGGGTGGGGGGTGTTTGGGAACATCTGACAATGGCTAACTGCTTTACATGTTCATACATAAAGATTGAATGATTTGTTTCAATCTGTCTGTCTTTACAGACACACAGTAACATTTACATATGTGAAAGCGCCAAAATGCTGCACATGAATGCCCTCATAACACTCTAAAAGTTCATCTTGGCTGTATAAGCAGTAGATAATCATTTCCCTTGCCTCTCCCTAATTTATAATTCAGCTTGCCAAAAATAATTCTTGTTCTCTTGTTGGAGACATTTCACACTCCATTTCCCATTGACATCACTGTTGTCATGAGTATTTGGCAGGAATTACAGATGTAAGACCAAAAAATTGTGTGCATTGTTTGAGTATCACAAGGCAAAGAGGCAATCTTTGCTCCATCCACAAGACACAAGCTTTAAAGAGGCGAAGCTGAAGGCGGCTTGATTAAAAATGACAATGATATGCACCAGAGGTAGATAAACAAAATGCCTAATCATGCACTCCTTGGTTAATGGCTGCTGTGATGGCCTATAGGCAAGGGTGTTTGGGATAATTGGTCTCAGGTGTGATTACAAATTCAAATGCCATGATAGCATTTAAAAGTAACATCTTCCCCTTTGCGGGGCTGCGATAAAGACATCCACCTTTGAGAATCGCATGTCTCTGATGGCCTCAGCTCTAACTATCTCTGGAGTTTTTAACCTGCTCTCATTCCTCTGCTGTTCTAAATGATAAAACACATGAAGCAGGAGAACACGCAATATAAACACAGGATTATGTGTACGAACCAGTCAGTCTACACAACACCATGGCACTTTAGCAAGTTGAACTAGTAATGAAAGGTAAAGCTGGGATGGTAGCAATACAGATGAGGCTATCTGGTAATAATTCTAATCCATTTGAGTTACAGCAGCCTAATGCTCCTCCAAATCCTTTCATGCCAAGCAGCTGTGACAAACATTTGAGCTTCTTCATGCCGCTTAGGCTGTCAGACTTCACAATTTGTCAAGGGGATGCTTTCCATCCATTGCCTTGGCAGAAGAGTGAGGAGGAGAAGGATGGAGTAGAGTCAGAGGAAGAGGAAAAGATGTGTTACAGAGAGGAAGACAGGAAGAGGCAGAAAGAAGGAGGTGAAGAAAACAGCCAGTAATCCACTCAAATACTTCCTCAACCCTCTTTGCTCAGCTCAGCCTGGCAAACAGTACTTCCTCCGGCCTCCTCCAGAAAGAGGCCTTTGTAATCAGACTTTTCTCTCTGTCCGACAGCTGGTTGTTCACACTGGCAGCCAATTAGGATGGAAGGAGAGGAAGACAGAGGGAGGAGGGAGAGATACAGCCAGACTTTCTCAGTGACAGTGGAGAGGGAGAGCATTATCTGTGGCCAAAGCTTCAGCGATGATTTCCTGTTGCACTGACAAGCAGCAGCACTTATAAACAACAGCCAGAGGAGCTGAGAGTCAGAACTGATGCTGCAATTATGAAGATTAATAGAATCAATGGGACAGTGGGATGATCTTTGCTAATTTGATCAGATATGTTATGCTCCAGAATGGAGAATCTTGCTGCCAGTGTTTATCAGCTCTCATTAAATCAAAAGACAAGAAAAAAGGTTAGACATGAACACGCAAAAGTTCACCAAACGCTTATTTCAAAGATTCAGTTTCTGTTAAAGAAAAAATATGTTTGTTTAACTGACTGTTCGCCAGACCACTCCCTCAAACATTGATTGTCCAATCATAGCTTTGCAACTGTAGCTAGGCACTGCAGAACCAATACCACAGACACAAGAGCAGAAGTGTAAGAACGGATTAAACTGTGTTTATTGGCTCTTACCTAAGATGAAAAATGTAGAACATCTGGCTAACTTGCTTACTACCAAGGTACCCATCACTGGCTAGCATTACTTTGGAGGGTCCCAGGCTACGTTCACTGTGTAGTGCTTCCCTCTGCCTGGGAGCCGATATGAGAGGTTAGGCTAACATGAGCAGCAGCGTTAGCATTATTTAGCTCACTAGCTATAACTGATAAAATCTGATCGTGACAGTTATTATTTCAGGAGGAAAAAAATCAGTGGTCGTTGGCCAGAAATGATGAGTCTGTTTTTTCCCACTTCTGTATGAAATCAAGTACCCATACTTTCAAAAAGAACTAGAATTTTCATTGTGAACTGTGTACCATACAAGACCAGAGAGCTTGACACGTAGCAACACTAACTAAGGGGGGTGGGGCTTTGAGAGGTCAGTTGTAGAGTGATTTTCACTCCGTGTGTGTGTGTGTGTGTGTGTGTGTGTGTGTGTGTGTGTGTGTGTGTGTGTGTGTGTGTGTGTGGCAGTCACTGGCATCACAAGGGCAAAGGTCGTCCCACACACTGTACTGTCTTTTTTTCCCATGTGACTTTTTTTTCTCCTCCCAATCATCTGAGCAGCTTATGCTAATATGCAGAACTTGTGATTGCTAAAGCAGAAAACATGATTAAGTCTCTCCTCTTTTTGAAAAAGACCCTCTGTAGCGCTATAAGCTTAGCAAACAGTCACCCCTCCAGTCTGGGTCAGGAGACCACTGTACAGTGTTCATGGCTGATTATCTTTGCCTAAGAGAAAATGCATCACATGGTAAGATGTATTTGGTCAAAACTGAAGGTTTCACTGTTTAACTGTATTGCCCAGTGTCACATACTGAGTCTTAACAGACTTTACAGGCACATTGTTTTATATGGACAAGACAGTAGTTATTCAAGAACTTGTAAAATTCCAACACAACATGCAGTTATTTTATGTGTTATTTATGGACGTGGTACTCCCTGAATTCTTTTAATTACACCACTTATTTTCTGAATTATGTATTGTTGAGATGAGAGGGTAAGCTTACACAGGCTTTTTTTTCTGGCAGAAGACTAAACATCTCTGTCACTGTACAAAGCAAACAAACAGTGCTACGTCATTTCAGGGATTGTGCCTTTCTCCCAGCTGTAACTACAACAGAATATGTGTGATAAGCTTCCCAAAAGATGCAACAGCAGATTGTATGAAAAGGCTGCAGAGGTCAGTGTATTGTTTTGCTTTCATTTTGGATTTGTCAGGAATTTAAATGGCCTGAGGTTCAGTACTGTGAAGTGGCACGTGAGCATGAGACATTCATTTGTCAGAATAAAAACGTACATTGCTACAGTGACCCTGGATGGGACACTGTGGCACATCCATCCAAATCACATACACACACATACACACACACACACACACACACACACACACACACACACACACACAAGTACATAAAAAATGAAATAATACTGTGCAAAGGGCTTAGAGGATAATCCAAGCGAATGGAGTGTACTACATCGTCACAGGAATTTAATTCCCTCTTCGTCCGAAAAAGGACATGGCAGTAAGGATGGGTCAGTGGATGACACATGCAGACTCGGCCACAAAGCTGCTCTCTTTACCTCTCCCACCTCACAAATCTATTAATTTGCTTTCTTTTCTTCATTGCCTACACTGCAGTTTTTGTGTATTTGAATCTGTCAGCAATATTTTGAAGTGATTAGTTCAGTATCTCCACCACAAAAGCAAAATCTTCAACCTCAAGTGCTGATTGCATGTCTTGATCCATCTGCAAATATTGTGTTATGACAGTTGAAGTTAGTGTCCTTGTCAGGTCAGTAGAGGCACGGCGGCCCTGCAGGGACATGTTTGTGATAGAGATACAGCCATCCTGACAGACAGCTAGCCATGATATACCAAAATGACCCTACAGCAACACGCACACACTCAAATTTCTCACACACAGGTTTAATGAGGTCTTTATGAACCTGGTTAAAGGCTATTTGGTGCATGCATTTCACTCCAAGCTAAGTTCGCAAACTGTTATGCCACAGTTGGCAAACCACCAGCTTCAAGGGCCAGTGAGTGCCCTGTGCACTCACAACATTTTCCAATTTAGGATTTGTGAGGCATTAATGTGGCGTGGCCTTTTTTCAGTCATCAGTCATATGAAGTTTCAGGTTACATCAAGATTGAAATCTCTTGTGGAGCTATAGGGTGCTCAGAGAGCTAAAATAGAAACAGAATGATCATCTAAATTAAAGTCGCTTGTGTTTTTATAATATAATCCGTACATTGCAAAAAAAAAAAAAAAAAAAGGCAGAATAGATTGTTTGCATTGACTCCCAATATGGTGAATATGATTGTTGCAGAGAACCAGCCACAGACTCACACAGTTACATCCAGTAACTATTTACCTTTGCAGTTTGGTTAGGTTTAAGCATGAAAACTATTTGATTAGGTTTAAGAAAAGATTGTGGTTTGCTTTAAAATAACTATGCGAGGTATCTACATAAGTTACCTTCCATTACACACATTTCCTCTTTTGCTCCTTTCATAATTATTATGGCCAGTGGGAGTCGTTGCTTAACAACAAAAATGGGTAAATATGGGTCGTAATAAGATGTTTGGATGGAAGACCTATATGGCCTATACCTAAACACTACAATTCCAACAATGCATCTCAATATTGTTTTGTCAGACCATCCCTGTCTGGTAAATAACAGTGTTTTTCAGATGCTACAACTTTGTAACAGAGTCTTTCTGTTGACATCTTCAGTCTCCAAACCCAAGCTGAGATAACCCTGACGACATCACAATTACATCATCAGGGTTATTTTCTCAGACTTGACAAAGCTACTGCAGAGCCACAGATGACATGCAATTGTTTTCACAGGCTGAATGGTAATATATACATATCAATCAAAATGATCCAAATGATCAACAGGCAGAAATGACTTACCCTTCAGCAACAATCGCACAATCTCACATATTGACATTACCTAATGAGAGGTAATTGAAATGCTTGCTGTAACAGTTGGATCTCCTCAGCTCTGTTTAGACAGTTTCTGTTTCTCTTGTAATTTCAGTCTTATATTGCCGAGTCAGGAAGATATTTCACCTTGAGGAATATGTCCTTTAGCTTGTGCCAGCTCTGTGCCACTCAGCACTTTTTTTCCCCCGGACTCCAGAAATCATTATCAGCCACTGTGGGGTATTTAAACAGCAGCCAAATTGGTACTTTGATATTTCTCCTTCTTTCTGACATCCTTAACTCCAACTGATTTCACTGAGATAGGCATCACTGCAGCAAAAATTTGGGGATAATTCGTTGTCTAAGAGGTGCACGTGCGTGCCTTTTTGTGAGCCAGCAGCTGTGACGCTACACCACACACTGAAATCTGAGCATGGTTCATTTGAGTTGAATCTGTTCAACTTAGATGTAGGACATAAAATAAATATTTCTGAACCCTTTATTTTCTCTTTCATACGCTGAGCCAACCCACATTCCTCTCGAGATGCCCAAAAAATCAATAATGCTGTAAATTTTGCAACAGTCGGAAGAGTATGTCTATTTTCTCAATCGAATAAGTGCATTCCAATCAGATATCACACAGAAAATCTCCTTTTTAAAATTTCTAAAGCTTTTACAGAAAAAAAAAAAAAAAAACAATCTCCGCCCTATGGCAAAAACAAAAAAATTAGCAAAACCTGGAGAGGCTTTTGTGCTCAAGTTTGTCCTTGTTATCCTTTTAGGGACAAATTACAAGTCCCCATAGTGTAAATCATTCAATTTCAGGGTGAAGACTTGGTTTAAGGTTTTGTTTGAGGTTGGGGTCTGGGTAAGTTTCCAGGAAATTAATGTAAGTCTATGTAATTTCCCCAAAAGTGATGAAAACCTAACATGTAAGTGTGTGTGCATGTGTGTGGCTTGAGTCTATGTGATTTGTATATCTTTGCATTTAAGTGCATGTGTGCATGAGTTACATGATTTCAGTATTTTTTTGCCTTTCTGAGAGGAGGAGTGATGTTCATTAGAAAATCTAAACACGGGATGATCACATGCACTCACACAGAAACATAACCAAGGACACACCTACCATTCATGCCATTGTAGATGCTCCGATGATGTGGCGACAGCTCGTCTACAGCTGGCCTCCTCTGCCCCTCTCTCACAGGGCTGCCAAACTTCATATGGTCAGGACTCATACTGTACTGGTGCCTTTGAGTTTCAGGGCTGCCCCCGTGGACCGCGCAACCCTTTTCATGGTGTTCAGTGGTCCCTAAATGTGCCAGTTGGGGTTCGGGGCTCCCACAGCCAGTACTGCTAATGCTGCTCCTGTGGTGCCTTTGATAGAGCTCCCCGCTGCCTCCCTGACCCAGGAGGTGCTGCCTCTGGCCCAGGAGGAGATCAGAGCTGTGGTGCTTGGGGTGCTGCTCAGGACTTCGACGGCCCACGTTCCTCCCATATTTTTCTGGACTGAGGCCCCGCATGACTCGACTGTGGTCAGGCACAGATATGGAGCCACAGCGGGGCCGGCAGAGCTGGGGCAGGGTGTATGGGTACTCCAGGCTTGTACTCCGGTGGCGCCCAGCAGGGTGCTCAGGGCTGGACACCTCCCTGTCTCCTCCACCTCCTATTCCACTGATGCTGCTACACCTGGGTTTGTGCACAAGCTCAGGGCTCCCCTTTTCCCCACCGCAACCGACTCCACCCACCCCTGGAGCCGGGTGAGGCTGCTTCTGGTGGGGGTGATCGGAGCTGTCAGCGCTCCCTGCGCTGGAGGTGCTGCTCCCATCCCCCACATCTCTCATCAGGAGCCCATGCCCAGGCACCAGCAGCAAACTATTCTGGCTGTCTATGGAGTTACGGCACCCTCCCATGCCTACAGTCCCTCCCCCTCCACTTCCACCACCACCACCTCCTCCACCTACCAACCCCTTCTCCTCATCCAGCAGCAGGCAGAGCTCCTTCAGCTCCAGGTTCTCTCGGATTACCTCCTCCTGCCGAAGCTCCAGCTCCTTGAGTTTCTGGAGGTAGAGAGTCACCTCTTTACGCATGATGCTGGCACTGTAACGTCCCAACCGCTGCCACTCTCTGGATACACGCTTGCCTTTCTGGCGGTCATCATCCAGGAAGCAGCACAAGTCCCGCAGCTCACGGTTGTCTTCTTGCAGCTTCTGATTAATGTCCTGAAAGGAAGAGAAGGAAAAAACAAGAAGAATTCAGAGTTAAGTTGAGGCCTAAGCATTAAGAGGTATCATAAAATATGACAATGCTGATCATGGCAGGCAAAACAAAACAGCTTGTCTTGTATTCATTTAGCTCCCAAGTAAATCGCTGCAACCATTGTCCAATTTCAATCCATTTCACTGCTCTTTTAGATATCAGTCAAATGCTGTATGCAATCATAATGAGATGAAATCCTAATCCTCTCTGCCTTTCCCATAAAAGCACTGACTCACTGCGTACCATTCAATGTGAAGTACATGAAGTACAATGAAGATTATAATGCTCTGTAGGAGATGGAGAGGCCACACACAGAAATAAGAATGGGTAGGGGTAAATCTCATGTCCTCAACCTTTTACACCCAGCAACATTTACTTAGACATCCCTTCCTCACCTCCCCATGAGCTCCTTCTTTTTCTCCCCTATACTTCCTCTCCCACTCTCTCTCCCTTTCTTACCCTCCAGCTCTTTCCTGTGTAATTAGGCAGCTTGCATGGGTGGAGAGGTGACGGGGTCTCCAAGAAAGGCAAATGATCCACATGTGCTTCATCTGAGGCTACCTCAGGCTGGGTCTCAGCTTTAACTGTAAACATTGTGGACACTGTGTTATATTCCTCTTAATAGTGCAGAAACTGAGGGCAGAAGGTAAAGGTTACTTACATCTACTTTCACAGCAAATGCCACATTGTTCTAAAAGCAAATTGTAATGCATGTACTGTAGATTTATGAGCAGGAATGTTGTAAGAATGTGAGGTGTGTGTAGCTAAGACACAGAGATCTGGACACCAGATTTGAGACCTGGCATATGAACAGAGCAGGAGATTTCAAGAGAGGCATGCCTTCTGTTTCCAGGGTGAATTTCTACCTCACTGGCCTGTACTGTAATCTTACTTGCTCTAGGGTTTATGAGCTGAGTTGTAGGGATACATTTTATCACTGATTTGGTCTTAAGTGTCCCTCCCCTTCTAAATTTAAATCTTCTTGATATTTTAAAATCATGAATTTCCCACTTCCCCAGCAAAAGTTGCATGAAAACTATAAGCCTGCCTTAGGTTGAGCGTTCCCATAAAGCCAGTGTGCACACAGGGTCTGCATTCATCCATATCAGATTGTCATACAGGCCTGCACAGTGGCACAGCGAACTTCAATGATACCATCGATTCTCTCCTTGTTTGGAGGCGCTCTCTAAACAGTGCAACATCCCTCCCGCTATGCGCGCTCTCAGGTGCGCTCCAAACCTATGATCTCATCCTTAACCAATGCGCGCCCCCTCACCTTCAGCCCCCTGATCTCGTTCAAATGCAGCTGGAGGCTGCGATTGACCTCTCGGATGAGATTCCCGTGGTCTAGAATCACGCTCATCTTGTCGGCCTCAGACCGCCTCAGCCGCCGCACCAGATCCTCCTTGGTCCACTTGAGCAGCTCCTCGTCAGTCAGGCCGGAGATGTCCTCCGCTGGACTTTCAGTCTTCGTTATCGACAGCTGGAGCTGGGGATGGGGCGGCGGAGTCGCTTTCTCCATTGGCACAGCTCCTCCGGCACCGACAAAGCGCAGAAAATAGTCAGAGGCTCGTTGGCGACGTCTGCTCGCATCCGCTCCCCGGTCGACTAGAGGTGGAAAACGGTTACCGGTAGAAAGTCAGTCGCATAGTGTGGCCTTTTCTGTCGTTCCCGACTCTTCCACTCTCTGCTAGAGCAACAGCTGACGATGCCGGCTGCGTGCGATACGGAGGAGAAGATGCTCGACTGTCTTATCACTGCAACATCCTCACAGCCAGGAAGGTACTGCAGACAGCCGACATGCACTGTGACTTATCGGCTCGGTTTAGTATCCTAATCCGGTCCCAAACGTGGTCAAAGTGAGAAAAGCTTCCGCGGACAGTCGGTGCACACACCTGCCGCCTGTATGTTCAGCACTCTGCGAGAGCGAGAGGAGAGAGTCCGCTGTGCACGGCAGCAAGCTCTCTCTCTCTCTCTCTCTCTCTCTCTCTCTCTCTCTCTCTCTCTCTCTCTCTCTCTCTCCCTCCCTCCAGGGCTTTATGCTTCACCAAAAATACAGCTTGGTTACAGCGCCACTTAATGTTTAAAGACGCACTAAACAAGCTGTGTGAAATGATGCTTGTCTCCCTCAGGTTCCCGGTGACTCTCCAACTGATGCTTTGTTAAAATGTGGTGACACGAGCAGCACATAGAGACATACAGTCATTTATGAGTAATCAGATCTTTTAGCTACTTGTGTGAAAGTATCAATACTAAAATACCCAGTTACAAGTAAAGGTCCTGCACCCATTAATGTATGTATTAATGTGTATGTAATGCAGTACATGCTACTGTGATGGTGGAACTAATTTCA
>JBBMOE010000037.1:930002-1048187 GCA_037975065.1 Chaetodon trifasciatus
CTCTCTCTCTCTCTCTCTCTCTCTCTCTCTCTCTCTCTCTCTCTCTCCCTCCAGGGCTTTATGCTTCACCAAAAATACAGCTTGGTTACAGCGCCACTTAATGTTTAAAGACGCACTAAACAAGCTGTGTGAAATGATGCTTGTCTCCCTCAGGTTCCCGGTGACTCTCCAACTGATGCTTTGTTAAAATGTGGTGACACGAGCAGCACATAGAGACATACAGTCATTTATGAGTAATCAGATCTTTTAGCTACTTGTGTGAAAGTATCAATACTAAAATACCCAGTTACAAGTAAAGGTCCTGCACCCATTAATGTATGTATTAATGTGTATGTAATGCAGTACATGCTGCTGTGATGGTGGAACTAATTTCATCTACTTTATACGGTATAGCCATGAAGGCAGGTAATAGTAGGTAATAATTTATTAATTGATTTATATTTTGTCTGGTGACATACTGTATGTCAACATCCCAGTATGTAAGCCTTAAACACAGCATGATCACAAGCAGCAGTTGGCAACAGTTTCACTCCAGCATTATGGACAACTGCTAATGGGCAGCACAGTGACCTTAGGATGTAAAACTGTGTAAAACATACAGCAATGTCCACGTGACAGATCATGTAATGCCTTAATTTGAAAGGAATGTTATTACTGTGTGCAGTAGTGAGCACTAATTGGTAAGGCTGGCTAGTTGTAGGCTAGCACTTTTGCGGTTTATCCAAAGACACTACCTGTATGGAAAAAAAAATAGTCTGTAGGTTTTGTGGGTGTGAATTTGTTAGACAGGTTACTGTTATGGGCTACAACTGTAAATCATAATCTGTTAGTATTTATGATGATCATATGAATGTATACATATGTTCATTGTATTCTATTAACTAGGCTATTAACAATAATTATCAAAAAAAAAATGTGCAAAGTCAAAAGAACAGTATATCCCACTAAATTGTTGTGAAGTAGAAGCACAATGTAGCATTCAATGGAAATATTTGTATATAAGTTGTAGGAACTTAGTTATGTAAATGAAATTACTTCACCTTCCACCACTGGTCTGGTCAAAGGTCATAAGCCAGCTATTTCGATTGATATTTGTTCTCTTCACAATGCGTAACTGCTGAGACAGCAGCGAGTGAAGAGAAAAAAATCCAATAAGGCTGTAGGAAGTGGGTGTGTCGTGTGGTAGGCGTGCTGTGTCCTGTAGTACTGCGCCTCCGCAGACAGACTAGCAATACTTTAAACTTCAATTCCCATAGTTACCCTCTTCCGTACGCATGCACAATACGCCTTAGCAACGTCATGGAAAGAGGAGCCAATAGAAGACGCCTGAGCTTAGAGTAACACGTCACTCTAGCAAAGTGCAGAAGCCGGTTGATAGGGAGATCCCTTCAACGTCGTCTTTCTGTGCCGTATATCCGTCTGTGTTTTTTCCAAATGCTGTAATTTATTTTGAAAACAACAGACTTTTTAGCTCTTGTTGACACCTGAGGCCAACCTGATATTTAAGGTAAGCATTCGAGTTAATTCTGCTCGAAAATAGGCCGCTCGTTTCTGCTTCCATTCCATTCACGAAGGGACAGGAAGTGGGTTAATGCTACATTCCGTTAGCTAACCCAGACTGCTGTACAACGCAGCATTAGCTTGTAGAGGTTTGAGTGACAGAGCAACGTAGAGAGACATTTGCAACAATGATTGTCAATAAATTTTACTGTTAAATTCGGGAGTAACTTTGTCACCTCGACGACGATCATATTTGAATGATTTGATTTAATTAGAAATGTTCACAGATAGTAATCTTTACTGATAGGTTTATCAGTGATGATACGTGGCTTGTGGCATATGTTATATGTTTGACTTAATGGTAACTTAGTTACTGTATGAATTGCTCAGTGATCCATCCCTACGATCTAAGACAGGTTTCCCTGTAACGTTGCTTTTCCACAGAAAGCGAAAGGGAAATTTTTTTTTAATACCGGATACCCCCAACAACATCACCACGAACCCCCTTCTTAACTGTGGCCAGGCAAAAGTCACATTCCGCAACAAAAACATAAGACGTAGGGCAACTTTCAATCATTTTTGTTGCCAAGGTGATGTCTTCAGGTTCAGTCAGCCCACAGTCCAAAACCAAAAGATTTCAATTTACAATTACAATGACATCAGACCAAGAAAATTATCAAAATCCTCATATTCAAGAATTAGAAAATAGGCATTTGGCATTTTAGTTTGAGAATGTACTGTACTTAAACGATCAAGCTACAGAGTGGACTTTTTTTCAGCTACTGAGAAATGAATTGCTTGTCTCAGACCTTGTAAATGTCATCTGCAGTAATTTAATAAACAAATTATATCTATTTTCTTGAAACAAATCCACAATTTGGAACAGTCTGGTCAACTACTAGAACTGAGACCTTTAGTTCATGAATTGATTAATTTGTAGATATTGTTCAGTAAGGTTGCCAACCATGTTCATAATAAACTGATCATTTAAGTCAGTTATCAAGCACAGATGAAGATTTGTGTCATGACAATAAATTCAGCAGATTAGGGGTTTTGATTGTTAGTCAGACAAAACAGGCAATTTGAAGATGTCACGTTTGGCTCAGGGAAGTTATGATGGACATTTTACAGATGTAACAGTTATTTCTTCAGTTAATTGAAGAAAAAAATGGTAGATTAAAATCTAATTAGATAGCCAGTAGTTGGAGGCCTGCCTAGTACACAGCTGTCTTTCCTACAGAAGTATAGATGATATAGAAACATGGATAGAGTACTTAATTGATCCCCTAAAGGAAATTGGGAATACTGCACACTCTGAAATCTTATGCCTAGCTGACAACAATAGATTGTAGGATTTGTTCTTGCCCTCATTTCAAATGCAACCTGTAACCTCACTGAATTACTCTTGTATTGCTCAGGGAATAGTCTCTCTGATAGTGGTGAGAAAAAGGGAGAGTATATGTTTGCTACAACAGATTCCCTGGTGATGCTTTACTAAAGGCGTCATTGATGTTTCACTGACATGCCAACAAAGGTGGAGCCTTAAAATACCACTGAGATTCCACTGCTCTGTTCTCTTCCTCGTCAAAACATGCTGGTCAGGTTTCCTGATGACGTATTTGTGCGTCATGCTTTTGAATATCTGTGACTTATTTTAGCACGAGAGAGAAAGGAGCACCTGTATAAAGAGATTCACTGTAGCTCGTGGAAAGCAGTAACAAGTTGAGACTGCCTGTGTCACCTTAAGCAGTTCTTCTGTTAGACTTACGTCACTGTTGGGCTCTTTCTCTGCTGAAGCTCTGCAATGGCAACCTACCAGGAGTTCATTCAACAGAACGAGGACAGGGATGGGGTGAGATTCAGCTGGAACCTCTGGCCCTCCAGCCGCCTGGAAGCCACCAGGCTAGTTGTCCCAGTCTCCTGCCTCTTCACACCACTCAAGGAGCGGCCTGACTTGCCACCGGTCCAGTATGAACCAGTTCTGTGCAGTCGGGCCAACTGCAAGGCAGTGCTCAACCCTCTATGGTGAGTGAAACAACAGTGCCCTTGCTTACAGATGTGTGCCTTTCAGCTGCAAAATACCAGAAAACAAGGATTTTATTGCATTTGATGTCCAGCCTTTATTTAGTCTCATGATATAATTTGATCTTCTTTGTAATATGGGAATACATTTTGTTTAACTTTGAAGTGCTAACTATGTTCTTCTTGACAAGTCTTCATTGTAGTATTCCTTAAGTAAATGGGGATTAAAGGAGTATAGGATTTGAATTTGGTGCTGTGTTTGAATATGTTTCAACATCTCAGCATTTGGAAATGCTGAGGTGTTAAAAGTACTAGGTGTGGTACATAAGAGCTGCACATACACCATGTGTAGCCCACAATCAGTCACAGTGACTCTCCTGCCAATTGGATGCAGGCCCTAAATTGTTTTGATCCCTCTTTTACAGTCAAGTTGACTTCAGGGCAAAAATATGGGCATGCAACTTCTGCTTCCAGAGAAACCCAGTAAGTACTGATGTTCACATTGATGATTTATTTTGACATGAATGGTTACCATAACTTATATTAACCTAACGTGGACAAGCTACATTCCTTTATTGCACTGCTTATTCTCTCTGTGTCTCTGCAGTTCCCTCCCTCTTATGCAGGCATATCAGAAGTGAACCAACCAGCTGAACTCATGCCACAGTTTTCTACCATTGAGTACATAGTACAGGTAAATACTACATATACTGTGTGTCTGCACTCTGACCTCAGCCCCATGCATGGAGATTGTATATTCTGAAGATGTACTGTTCAAATGTAAATATGAACAGTGTCTGATAATTGCCTCAATAGGGAGATAGCCATCAGTTCTTGGTCTCATCAGTGTGTTCAGTGTCATCCTGCAACACTGACACACCTGGACAATGTAGTACTCTTTGTTATGGATCGTTTCCAATGTTCACATAATTAGTGCCAGCTCCTCAGTGTTTGTGACAATGTGCATGGAAACAAAGCTTATGATTTCAGCGGAGTATAACCTTCCTCTACACCCCATTTACAGCGTGGACCCCCAGCCCCTCTGATCTTCCTCTATGTAGTGGACACATGTTTGGAAGAAGAGGACCTCCAGGCCCTCAAGGAGTCTCTGCAGATGTCTCTCAGCCTGCTGCCACCCAACGCCCTGGTGGGCCTCATCACATTCGGACGCATGGTTCAGGTTCACGAGCTCAGCTGCGAGGGGATCGCCAAGAGCTACGTGTTCAGGGGCACCAAGGACCTCTCCTCCAAACAGATCCAAGTGGGTGGGGGCAAAGGCGTGGGGAAACAAATGAATGTGTAAACATAGGAAAATCAATTATAAAGCCTTCTGGAGTACAGTATTGACAATTTTTTTAAAGGACAAATGTATGTTTTTACAACCAAATGTGATATTCTAAGACAAATGTCCCACTGATAAGATTGTTGACAAATCAGATTACTGATGGTTAGGTGTTTGTTCACAGACTACCGTTCAACTAAGACAATACCGATACTACTTTGTTAAGATGGAACAAAAATAGTGTTTCTTCCTAATTAGTTCAAGTATTCTTAATCCTCTTTCTCCTAAGAAATTTGTGATAAACAAAGCAGCAGGTATGAAAACTCTCCGTTTAGCTCATTAATGTTTGTTCTTCTTTTTTTGTTTGCTCCAGGAGATGCTGGGTTTAATGAAGCCAGCAGCATCGGGACAACAAGGTCGCCCACAGGCACCTCAGGATGCTGCAGCCACGTGCAGGTGTGGAGGAGCATTAACACATTGAAAAGTTGAAAAGTCTCAGTCTTCATGATCCTGCGGCAGTTTGCTTTTCCTATCTAAGGTGTGTTTGTATTCCTATTCAGGTTCCTGCAGCCTGTGCACAGAGTCGACATGAATCTAACTGACTTGCTGGGCGAGCTCCAGAGAGACCCGTGGCCTGTCCCTCAGGGCAAACGGCCCCTCCGCTCCACTGGTGTTGCACTGTCTGTTGCTGTTGGTTTGCTGGAGGTAAAATACACACACCTGCAGAAACACAGATAATATATGTTAAGTGGATACAAATAATGCCTGAAAAACACACACATGCACACACAGTGACTTGAACCTTAGCCTGCTCGAGCCATTAGTGCCACATGTAACGATTCAGAAAGACACAAACTGCCTGATAAGTGTCTTTGCTGGAACAGGGCATGTCCTCTATTAGTTCAAAGGCTGGTTCCTTGTTTGCCTTCTGTCTTCTCTCCCCACCATCATTATCCTCTCTTCTCCTACTGCTAATCTGTGTGGTTATATAACTGATGCAACAGATCATTCCCCCACTGTACTCTCCTTCAGCAGATAGGAGATGAGGACTGATTAGAATAAATTTGGCTCTTTCAGTGAATCCAGATTTACTGATTTGTCAAGAGGCGTTTGAGTTGATGAATGGGCTTTTTTTTAAATAATGTAAAGAACTGCAAATGTGGTTAGCATCCACTGTCAGCAGGTTTGTTGATTTAATTGTTCCCCATGAATGGTGACGGAGTACACTTTGTCCTTTATAAATGAATCACCGTTTACGTAGAACCTGTTATCAAATGACCTTGTTATATTGAAAGCTCTTAACTGTGGCTGTGTTACTTCGTGGCTTGCTTCCAAATGTCTCAGTGTCTCAAGCGTTCCCAGACTCCTGGACTATGGACTTTGTTGTCAGCATTGGCTGTGATGTTGGACCTTTGCTGACACTTAATCTCTAAAGGCTCTCATTCAGACTTGTTATACTCTTTATACAACACATACATTCAGTTTTCCTGGATGTCTGCTTTTGTCATAAAATGTGAAAAACTGCATTGTTAGAATGTGAAATCACTTTAAATGGTTTGATAAAATAGTTTGGGAATGCCTTTCTGTGTTTCAGTTTTGTTTTATTTGCTGATGTGAGACCTACCTACCCATACTCAATACTATCAGATCACATTTCATTTTTTTTACTTATCATAAAAAGGTTTTATTCTGGATTACTGAGGCTGTATTTACACAGGTGATCTGAATTCTTTTACTAAGGCAGACTTAACACTCCCCCTAAAGGGCAAAGTGGACTAATCCATTAGTGATTATCCACCTTCATAACCCAAAAGCAGGCATTCAGCACACGTAGTTTATGAGCAGTACTGAAATACAACAAGGATTTCAATATGGATATAAACAAGTGCATGCTGTGTATTTTTATATGTAACTACTGGAATATAGTCAAATAACAAGTGCGTGGTGTTAAATTGTACTTTGAGCAGAGGTACTGTTCAATGATATTTACGCTTCATTGAAACCTAATTCCTCCTCTCTTTATCCTCAGGGTACATTCCCCAACACAGGAGCTCGAGTGATGCTGTTCACTGGAGGGCCCCCCACCCAGGGCCCAGGCATGGTGGTGGGAGACGAGCTGAAAACCCCAATCCGCTCCTGGCATGACATCCAGAAAGACAACGCTCGCCATTTGAAGAAAGCCACCAAGGTGAGCAAATGCGTGAGCCCTCTGCAGATCTTCGCATCTGTGACAGTACTTTTCAACGTGCTGAGGTTGTGTTCGCTGACATGAAGTCATTGTTTTGTCTTTTGTGTCACACAGTATTATGAAGCCATGGCGAACCGCGCAGCAGTAAATGGCCACAGTATAGATATCTACGCCTGCGCTCTGGACCAGACCGGATTTCTGGAGATGAAGTGTTTATCTAATCTCACCGGGTATGTCAGCATATCACTGTCTCATCAGTTGAGGTTGTGGGATTATATCAATGTAACTATTAGGACTGTGTGATTCTTAATACATTATAGTAATTCCCCTTTCAGGAACAACTGTGATTGTCATCAAGTTGTTGTGATGTGTTAACAGGGGGGACATTGGGATGGGAGACTCCTTCAATACCTCCCTGTTCAAGCAGACCTTCCAGAGAGTCTTTAGCAAAGACTACAATGGAGACTTCCGCATGGCCTTCGGAGGCGTCATGGAAGTCAAGGTAAAGAATCATGATGACTGTTTTTTTGTTTTTTGCTTGAATAAGAGGCAGTGATCAGGGATTAGTTAATTAAATGATGTGATTGTTCTATTCCAAGCACAGAATAGATTTCTACTTGCTAAACTTGACATTAGCTGTTGTGCAAGTTGAATTTATGTCGTATGTCTTTGTGTCTGTATAGACATCAAGGGAGCTGAAGGTTTGCGGGGCCATTGGACCGTGCGTTTCACTTAACTCCAAGGGCCCCTGTGTTTCAGAGAATGTGAGTCCCTGCCCCACATTCAGAGTCCTTCCTTCTCACAGGTGAATTTTCAGTCTCGGAGCTGTTACGTACTGCCATTCATCACAATGCGTTCTCTGTTTTGTGTAGGAGATGGGTGTTGGTGGCACAAGCCAGTGGAAAATGTGCAGTCTCAACCCTTCCACCACCTTGGCCATGTATTTTGAGGTGGTGAATCAGGTAAAAAAAAAAAAAAACAAACACTTCCTTGGACCTTATCTTGTAAACTCTGGTGGGATTACTGTATGCTGATGAAAGTACAGTTGCTAATCACATCAAACAAGTGGATAATCACGATGAAGCCTTTGTTTAGCAAAAGTCTGGAAACAATGGCTTTTTGTGTATTTGGCCTTGTAGCAAAAGGCCATTTGTTCGGCTCATGCAGTCAGAGAAGGGATTGACAATTGCAGTCTTACTGTCTTGTGTGTTTGTGTGTGTAGCACAATGCACCAGTCCCCCAGGGTGGGCGAGGGGTGATCCAGTTTGTAACCCAGTACCAGCACTCCAACACACAGAGGAGGATACGGGTGTCTACCATCGCCAGAAAGTAAGACTCTGGAATTCTTGTTTTGGTGTGGAAAAGACTGTACCTGTCCACAGTGAATATTCACTTTATGCACCTGCAAGCATAAGTTGGTGTTAACAGTGAGCCTGGCATGTTGTCAAGAAAGTGACAGCTGGAATCAGTAATAGCCTCACTGGGAACGATATTTACATTCCTGCACTTTGCGGCAGCACCTTCAGAGACCTGTGTGCGTCATTCATACCACACCCACGCTCAACTTCTCTTTCTTTCTGTCTCTACCAAAGCTGGGCAGATGCGCAGTCTCAGATTCAGCACATCGAGTCATCGTTCGACCAGGAAGCGGCTGCGGTGCTCATGGCCCGTCTGGGAGTCTTCAGAGCTGAATCAGAGGAGGGACCAGACGTCCTGCGTTGGCTCGACAGGCAGCTCATCCGCCTGGTGAGTGACACACCGGTTACGCCCTTTGTGAGAAGAAGAGCAGTGCATAGTTAGCATTGTTAGGATTGTGCAATGTGAAAAGCAGTGAAATATCATTCTGCATTCAAGTATATATTTACGTGTATGATGTAAGGTTTGTTCCATGATGTGTTCAGTGTTTAAACAGTGTTTTGTGTCACTTGGTTTCAGTGTCAGAAGTTCGGCCAGTTCAATAAAGATGATCCTACATCCTTCAAACTGTCAGAGTCTCTGTCCCTCTACCCACAGGTAAATCTGCCTCCTACTGCAAATATGTGAATGTGAATCTGCAAAGAATCTTTATGCTTTTCAAAAACCATTAGCAGGTTTTTGATTACTGATTATTCATTTTAATAACTTTTTCTTTTCCACTTGCAGTTTATGTTCCACCTGCGGCGGTCACCCTTCCTGCAGGTGTTCAACAACAGCCCAGATGAATCGTCCTACTACAGGCACCACTTTGTCAGGCAGGACCTGACCCAGTCCCTGATCATGATCCAGCCCATCCTCTACTCGTACTCCTTCCATGGACCACCAGAGGTCAGCCTCACACCCTCCACACCATTATTATCAGCATTGGAGCAGTATCTGGTCTTTCCTAGAAGCTTCAGAGTGTTTGATGTTTTTGGCCTTTGTTCCAAACCGTGTCCTGAATTTTTATGTTCTTCACAGCCTGTTCTCCTGGACAGCAGCAGTATCCTGCCAGATCGGATCTTGCTGATGGACACTTTCTTCCAGCTGGTTATCTATCATGGAGAGGTGAGACACCAACAAATTTAGATTTCCATGAGGGCAGCTTTTGATTACCCTCTATTAGAGTACTTTAGTTTCAAAAATCTCAATTTCTTTTTACAGATAACAGCACATTTGGTGATATATACAGAATTTCTTATTTCTTTCATTTTCCTTTGTATTCCCAGACCATCGCCCAGTGGAGAAAGGCAGGCTACCAGGAAATGGCAGAGTATGAGAACTTCAAACAGCTGCTGCAGGCCCCGCTGGACGATGCCCAGGAGATCCTGCAGACGCGCTTCCCCATGCCGCGCTACGTCGACACAGAGCACGGAGGCTCACAGGCTCGCTTCCTGCTCTCCAAGGTCAACCCATCACAGACCCACAACAACCTCTACGCCTGGGGACAGGTACGGTACTTTAAGATTAGTTGAGATACTTGAGAATAGATTATAGAGGTCAAATTCTACACCCACAGTAGGAATAGACCATGGGTATCAAAACTGAGGAAAATGGCATTAATAAATTCTTCCAGGTTGTCGTCTTGTTTATTGAAGCTAAATGATGCTTGATTTTCAGCACAGTTCCTCTATCATTAAGGCTGCAGATCCATCTAAAGATATCAAATTGAGAGGATTTTCACTCATTTGTCTTCCTCCTCATGCAGCTTCAGTGAGCTGAGGTTATGCACGACCCCCGACAGAACCCTCAGAACCACATATAAGCACAAAACAGTTTGTGAGAGCTTCACAAATTTCTCACTTCTTTCCAAAGTCCAGATCAAGACTTTAAAAGCCCAGGATTGTGTCTACCCAGGGTGAAAAACAATCTGTGCTGACAACTCAGAAGATTTAAAGTCAGACTGTCAGCAAACACAGGTCCTGGATTAGGTAACCTCTGATTCTAAGTGGGGAAGATTGGAAACTGAAAACAGCATTAATCCCTTTTTCCCCAAGTCAAGGAAGCGCTGAACCATAACCCTCCGTATACAAACACTGTGAATAGATCTCTGATAGTCTGAAAATGAGATTATCAAGAGATCAATGTCTTACATAAGATAGTCCTAGCAATAAATGCATTTCATGTGATCATAGTTATGTCAGGTAAAGACTGTCCATAAATCACTCATAAATCACTCAACCACTCTTTTGTCCCCCCCCCCCCGTGCATCTGCAGGAGACAGGAGCCCCAATCCTCACCGATGATGTCAGCCTGCAGGTCTTCATGGACCACTTGAAAAAGCTGGCCGTCTCCAGCGCTTCCTAAACGTCTCTGTTCCACCACAAAGCAAGAGGAGGAGTGATCAGACATTCCTGTTCTCATATAGGGATCCATTAACATTTCCCCTGTTGTTTTAAAGGAGTCTAACCCAGGGAGTCTACTAAATGTGTGTGCTTGATTTTACTGTGCCCTTAATTGAGTCACATGTGACATTTCATGCTGCAAGAGGAACATAAGAAGGGGGAAACACCACATTCCTATTAAGAAAATAAGTGATGTTTGTACTCATTTTCATTAACTTGTTATTTATGAAAAACGGCTCCAGTACATCAGAACCTGACTGTCCTCATGTATTCATCAAATCCTCTATTTCTCTTTTATATTACCTCTGACATGCAAATGATTAGACTAATAATTACTTTTTTTTTTGTTTGTCCTATATGTGTATGGAACGCATCACACGTGGTTGAAGGTGCTGTTTAATAGAATGCTTTCATGTGCTTTGTCTATAGCTAAAGATGGCATGCCTCCATTTTTCTCATGAATAAATTATAATGGTAGCTCTTGCTGGTTGAAAGACGTTCACAGGGATAATCAGTCTTCACACTGATGCCTTGTTAATCACAGTTCATTTGACAATGACAAATAAAGATAAAATCCTTCATGGATTATACCTAAAGTGTTTTCCAAGAAAATTCCCTCTGAATAATGAGGATTAATGTTCTGAGGAAGGGACGTCGATCACATCAATTCCACTGAGACTGACTCTGTTTTCAATGACGAACATTTGATTTATTTTTAACTTCCACTTTACAGGGCGCTCTCAGTCCAGTCCTCTCATCCCGTCTCATTCACCATCTGGTATTTTGCACCCAATGACTGCCCAAGTGTCTTCATAATCAAACTTTAACATATTGTGAGACTGTATAAAAGGGACAGTAGTTTGATTTACATCCTGTCTGCGTTGCAAATGTTATCCATATAAAGGTCTGTCAGCAGGAAACGGATTCTGTCTGTGTTGTCTGTCCTCATACCAACGGTCCAATCACAAAGCATTTTTAGGCCGTTGTGTCTTCCGCTCTGGATTTTCAGGTGGAAGTCAGGGCTTAGAGGTTAGCAGAGATGCTCAGTTCATACACCAGGCATCTGTTTGGTTTTGTGCAGCAGAAGGAAAGGTCTTACTCTTCCTGTCTAGCATTAGAGATTTGAGTGATTGCATTCCAGTCTCTGTATGTGTGCGTGAGTGCGTGAGTGCGTGAAAGAAAGTGGTACACAGCATGTGGCTACTACAAGAGGTGACACGTCCTCCATGCAGATTGGAAGCGTCACTCTCCCTAAACAATTGTCTTTTTTCATTCAGTTTGACTGTGCATAAAGCCCACACGGCACGCAATCCCAATCATAAAACCACTCACACACCATCTACTGTCTGTACTACTGTAAGCTGATTTCAGAGCACCCAGACAGTATGATTTCGAGGATCAGTGAACGGCAGATTATGAAGACTAATCCTTAAGGGCTATCTGTTTAGAGGCAAATTCGACTCTTAGCAGCTTTAAGCGGAAGTTGCCACTGAAATACAAATGAAGTCTGTGTCCATCAAGAGCTTAGGCCTTACAGTGTTGCACTCCAAAGCCACATATGCTCCAAAGGTATTCAAGGCCAAATGAAAGATGCAGTGCAACGGCTCTTAATCTCTTTTGACATGGATACTCTTGCAGAATGCCAACAGCTCCTTTTAGGTCCATGCATTTTTAAGTTAAGGGTGGCGCAGCCGCGTGTGATCTGATGCCACACTGTACATCGATATGAAATGATGTCATAAAGAGAAAATAATCATGTCATTTTAATCTGTGTGTCTATACGCTTGGCCATCTTGATGCATGCAAAGGCAGCAGCTGTGCATGTTCAGTGACGTTCAGAGGAACAAAAGAACATTAAAATTTCTCTCAGCCCACAGTGGGTTTTTTTTTCTTTTTTGTCTTCGGTGATCATTCATGATGCTCATGTCCATGTGATTCCCAGGCTTAGGCAAAGCTGTAAGGAAATGTGTTGTCTTATTATCTCCTATCAAATCCAAACGGATCAGTTCAGCCAGAGAAATCCATTTTGGCCTCTGTCCCAGATAACTTACATAAGATTCTATATAGAATATGTCATAGCATGTTTATATAACGCTGACTGACACAGTACTGTAGTCAGATGAAGTGTACCATACATAATATTGTTCTGTTCCTCTCAGTCACTTAGATTATAGGCACTAAAACCTACATCTGAATATATAATAAATATGTCTGTCCAAATGCATATAAAATGTTTTAATACCAAAACAGGTAGTGGCCATAAACACGAAGTCACCCCAATATGAAGTTCTTCTTATAATTGCATGCATTAAAAAATGTGCAGAAAAGACCTGAATAGATAACCTTTTAAAGAAAATATAATAGATTTATTATTGAAACTGAGAAAACAATGCAGAAAATCTTTAACTGTAAGGAAATTGTATATATATATATATATATAAAAGTAGAAAATCCTTTAAGCAACAGATATTGAACAAGCAAGTTAAGTAACTTGTGTTTCAAGTTTCAAAAGAACAGAACACACCCTCAGATCTCTGGGGAGGAACACAGTGATCTGACACAAACTGTCAACTATTGTTATACAATTAATTTTAAGACTGTGTGATCCTCTCTGAAGAGCAGCCAACGTGTCCACAACGTGTCAGCTATGATGTTGTGCACTGACAACTCATGGCAGGTAAATGGTGAGAAAGAGAAGTAAAAGAATGAGCAAATAAGTTGAGCTGTTGAATCGAATAGCTATGGTGACCTCTTGATTAATGTCAGCTACATTACATTAGTGAGTAAGCTACAGGTGGTACCAGACCAATCAGGCTGTCGCAGCAAAATCCAGGTATGTACTAAACTGAGCAAGAGTTAGAAATCAAAAATCATGATTGTGAGTTTTTTGGGCCAGCTCTATCCTGGGATTCCCCCTTAAGAGAGGGAGGTGGTGGGAGAAAGGAGAATGATGGAGGTCCCTGATGGAGAACATGTTGCACCTCATGCAGGACTCTCTGACCACACCGTGCAGCTCCTCCAGTGACGGGCTGCTTCACCTGCGTGTGAAGAAGAGATACTGCAGCTCCTTCCTTTCTGCAGCTGTCAGACTTGACAATCAACTCAACTCCCAGGAGACCACACACACCAAAACTGGCAAATGCACTTAGCACAATGTCAGCATATTGAACTGAGGAATACCAATATCTCCTATGTGCAATAATGCTAACTCAACCACTGTCTATTCTACTTATCATATTGTTTTACTTATTTATCATCTCTTGCTTTTTTTTTTTTATTGATGTTTCTTACCATTACAATATCCCCTTTGCTGCTGTAACACTGCAAATTTCCCTGCTGTGGGATTTATACAGGATTATCTTATTGTATCTCTTATCTCAAATTGCTTTTGAATTTAAGTTTTCATTTGTAAGTGAAAGATTTTTGTTGTTTCGGCTGAAGTTACATAGTCTCACTTTAAACCTGCAATAACAGATTGCTTTGGCTACTTTGGGACGGCGGAAACCACCTGAAAATACGTCAGTGTTAGGCAAACAAGTTGACCACATCACTTTAGGATCATACGGCTGCCACATTGGAAGGTAGAGAGAAAAGCCAACTGTCATATTGTTTAAATATTAGGGCATATGGACACACATCTGTCATTCATTGCTCACATTTCATATGAAAGATGACAGAACTAGTCAAGTTGTATCAATAATGAAAAATGCAAGATTGACGGTTCAAATCCTGGATCCCTACTCACCTTTGCACAGCTGGCCAATCACAGCATGAAGTCTGTGAATGTTGGATTGTTGGTTTTGGAAAGCAAATCAAAGGGTTGAACAGAGTCCCCCATAATCTGAGGTCAGAGAGGTGTGAGAGGAAGGGGTTTCTAAAGCTAAACGACCATCCAACAAGCAGTCCTGAAGAAGCACTCTGGCCACTTGAGTCAAATTCACTCTGTTACTTCTGTTTTGGTGTCTTGAGTGTCTGTCATCTGTTAGGAGCAGGGCAGGTGGCATACAGAGAGTTTTTAAAGATGGGTCTCTGAAAACAGTTAGCTATTGCCTCTAATTATTAGCCTGGTCATGGCCATGTCCTTTAAGTGCCAGAAGCTATTTTGGTGGAGTTCTTAATGTCAAAATAAGTCACTGGGAAACATTGAGTCAAGACTCTTAGCCAGAGGTGGACAGTTTAGAAACATCCTGTAGTCTCAGTCCATTACAGCTTATCAATAACTGACCCAAAGAGACTAAACCAAGACTGTGACCTCAAAATAAAATGATCATGATATGTACCTATAGAGCAGCACTGAGGTCCTCTGAGCACTGAGGTTTCCCGCATTCAAGTCTACCTTTAATCATTTCAGCTTGTTTAATTGTGAAGCTCTTAAAACAACAGTATTCTGAAATTTTGTCTAAACAGCAGCAACATGTGGCTCTCACACTAAAACTCATCCAATTCACACAAATAGACTGAGATTTATATTCAATCTATCCCCGTGTGGTGTGTGCTGTGTACATATAGCAGAAGTGCCTCTTCTGTTAGGTGGCGAACTGAATTATCCTCCTGCAAAAGGCTTTCAGGATGTGTAAACATTCATCCCTCCACACTGCACTGAAGGAGTTTCAATGTGTTAAGTTGAGAGCAGAGATTAACTTCTTGTTATTGCCACAAACTCAGGAGACAGCCTATCACCATCCACACGGACGTCATAAGCAGTGTTTACCAGACTGTAGTCAAGTGTTCTGACTTCCAATATACTGCTGATATTCAGTAAGACTCTTGTCTGCCGTGGGCACAAACCACTGGGTGATTTAAGGACTCTGTACTTTGTGAGGCGTTCAGATGTGTTGGGGGGTTTTCTCACGACCATTTCAAAGCACTTCATCAAATTCCATTTGTTATTTGAAGCGGGAGATTTACTCCTGTGTAACTGCAACAGCAAATGTGCCCCTCACCTCCTGATCACCTTAACATACAAGACCATGCTGAGGTGGTAATTACCTACAGTATCACCAGTGGCTAGTTCAACAGTATTTGGGACACTTTGGCAGAGAGCCTTGGCCTGATTTGTCAGTTTTCAGAGTCATGTTGAAGTGCGGCTTAGCCTCCGGGGCTGAACATGAAGGCATGCTGCTGAGGTAACAGAGATGTCAGGCCTATCTGGCCTCATTTACTCCAAGGTTTTAAGCACTGTTTGCACAGAGGCTCAAACGCTTTGTATTTTTAGCTCATTCTCACGCAGACGAATCACAATCCTCATGGGAAGCGTCTTTGAAATGCCAACTTCTGTGTTGTCTGTGCTGCAGTATAGTTCAGAGTAGAAGACATTGACTGCTGTGGAGTCATGTGTGCTTCTCACAGTGTGCAGAGCTCAACAGATCACCATCAGTCTGGTCAGCAGCAGCAGCAGCTCATCATCCTCTCTATGACCTCCCTCTGAACAAGAGAGCACAAATCAGCTTCTCTGAAAACACAAACAATTCTCAGAAGTAAAGCCAAGGACTAATGAAAAACCTTCAACCGCTGTGAGGAATTTAACGAGCGACAGTTCTTCCATTTGATTACCTCTCATTTATTTTATTTTCTATGATAAATGTGGTTTTATTAAGCACATTGTGCATAACTGAGAATCATCAAAGTGTCACATATAATGTTTTAATTCACTACAGCTGACTGTTACTTTGTCAGCTCTGGGAGAACAGATGGAAATGAGCTCTTTGCTACATCTGGTGCAGTAAATGTACTGTGCATTGTCCCTGTTAAATAAACAATAGCAATAATAGTCTTACTTAAAAAAACAAAAACAAAAACAGAACATACTGTATAAACTCAAACTGACATTTCCCACATTGAAAGTCAGTCGAGTAGTTTGTGCAGTACACACACTGCGCCCTTTGTTCCACACCTCGGGCTACTTAGAATAGGCCTATATTCAAATATATGACCCCGTCAAAGCCCCTGAAAAAAAATGGATTGATCAGTACCGGCCTAGATCAGTAATCTTTAAAGGGGCCTTGAATTCCTTCAATGTGTCCTCCACTGATTTAGCATTACACTCCTGTAACACAGTCAGACTCACAAGAGTTGAACAGTTTTTGAAAAATTGCCCACATTGCAACTCAATCACTGTCAGTTTGGTCAGAGATTTGTCTGTTAACGTATCAGGTGAAATGAGGAGCAGGCTGCAGAGTCTGGTAAGATCACTTCTTTCTAACTTTCTAACCCCCAGATTTTTTTGTCTTTTTCAAACTTGGAGTGCTCAGCCCATGAATGTATTAGAGGAACTCTCTTAATGCATCCTTACTTCAGATCCAACTGATGTTGCATTTAGCTTCTTCCCCTGAGGCAATTTATCAGACTTCACACAGCTCCCTCTGGGCAACAAAAGCCTTCCTACAACTTTTTTCCACACGCAGTCGTGCTCTCCAAGAGCTGAAAAGAGACTTTGATGTGTGAAATCGGTGGAGTTTCCTCTTAACACTAACAGCCCTGGAATAATATTAGTCAGTTAACAAATATTATACAACAGTCTGGGTGAATACTCGATTCTGATTGGTTGCAGGGTGTCCATTGTGTGTTGTAGGACACCTAAAAAAAAGCTCTGGTCAAATAGCCTGATTGTTCCAAATTATTGTGCTGGCTCAAACGTTAATTGGTAACTGTGGCAACAGAAACTCAGAACAAATGTTAACATACGTTATTTCACAGTTTATTTTACACATTTAATGATCAGAGTGAATGGTGGATAATATTTCTTGCAATAAAAACGATTTAGGAAACTATCTGTGGACTTTGAAACAAAATTTCGCATCATCCTCTGGACACACACAAGCAGTAAGAGGTGCACTTGCCCTCTGAAATGATGCTTTGTATCACGTAACATAACATTAAGCAATCATCTCACTTCCCTCCACTGATTAGGCCTAATGTAACAGCCGCAGCCGACCAAGCTGCAGATTCTGTGGCCAGAGTCGGTTACCTTGGCAATGCGTCACAACGAGAGATATTAAACGGTCCACTCAGCCGCTTCTTGTGAAAAACTTAAGATTTTAATGGTAAAAAACAACATTAACATATTAATAATTGATTTAATATTTATTTCTTTCGTAAGTGACCATGGTATAAGCGAGATAATGCCCTTCCAGGTGTCCATTATCAGAAATGAATTCATTTCTGATAATGGACACCTCGTCGGGCATTATCCCTTAACAGACTGTATTTAAAGGACCAGTATGTAGGATTTAGTGGCATCTAGTGGTGAGGTTGCACATTACAACCAACTGAAACTGAAACCAACTCTATCAATGAAAACATACTTATGAACATTACATTACATTTCTTCCATATTCTGCCAATAGGTCCACCTTACACATTAAACAGTTATGATCATGGAGAGCAAGATCTAGTTTTCAAGAGAGGCCTGCACATGAGATCAAAGACAAAAAGAAATTGGCAACACACAATTTACATTCAAAATAGACATTATTTCACTGTATCTATTTTCTATTCTATGATAGAACAGGCTAAAATAAGAAGAAAGAGCTTTAGTCTATTTGTCCAGCAAGTTATTAAATGTCAGGTTATCACAGCCTCTGCCGCTTCTTTTCTTTTAGAAAGTCTGTGCAGAAAACTTGATGTAAACATACTGAGTTTATTAAAAGTGCTGGAATAGGTCTGTAATTGAATCATCATCTGTGCGCAAAGGTCTTAACTTCAGAAACCATGCAGTGGAATGTGGCTGCAGATACTATTAAAGCCTTGCTGTTGTTTTGATTTTGATTCGGTAACTTTTCTCCTCCATATTTCCAGGCTGAATGCCTCCCCCCAGGGAGGGGGAGGCATTCAGAGTTAGATTGAGAGTTAGACAGAGAGGGGGAGAGAGTGGGTGAGAGCGCATCATAAGAAAATCCCACACTCGACGCGAGCGCGCATATAAATCCTTTGACAACGTGACGTCCTATAGGCTGGGCGCTCGTGGGGCCCCGCGTGTGAAAGAGGACAAAAAGTCCAGTGACGGAAATGTGACACTTTGGCATACAGCTGCGCACAGTGCGGGAACGCTGCTGGTAATCTGCGCATCAATGGAGGCGTTTGGGAACAGCAGAGCGCCGAACGGGACCGATACCTCACCAGGTGTGTTTGGAAATTAGACGGCGCTCGCGCATCTCCCCCACCTTGCACCCATGAACTTTTCGGTCCTCCGCGCGCTTCTGCACCCTCCTCGCGGACAATGAAGACGTCTCGCAGATGCAGGACCCTTCTGTCGGTTAGCTTGAACTTCTTCGCCCTGTTTTTCTCCATCACCGCGTTTATAACCACTTACTGGTGCGTGGGGACGCAGAGGGTCCCCAAGCCCAAGTGCAGCAAGCTGCGGACACACCAGTGCATAGACTACGGAGTGAACGAGACGGACCCCAACAAGGTGGTCTACAGCTGGGAGACCGGGGACGACAGGTTCCTGTTCCGACAGTTCCACACCGGCATCTGGTTCTCATGCGAGGAGAATATCCACGATGAAAGTAAGAGAAGGTGTGTGTGTGTGTGTGTGTGTGTGTGTGTGTGTGTGTGTGTGTGTGTGTGTGTGTGTGTGTGTGGCAGTGCTGGAATGTAACTGAGGGCATCTTCTCATGTATCCTATTGACTGCTTATGTACAAATTTGAGGTCATAGGTGCACTTCTACTCCACTACATTTATCTGACAGTTTAAGTTACTTTTCAATTCCACAATTTCACAATTCCATTCCCTTCCTGTGAAAACCATCTATCGCCAAATTAGGTGACTTTGTGTGAGAAAATTCTCCTCCTTTGTCAGCTAAGTAAACTATTTAAAATCCTCTTGGAGCAGCTGGAAAATGCATTTTCACAGAGCTGAAAACAGGCTGTTTTTCTGAGCCAGCAGTCTATAAAGCAGTTAAAATGCAACACACACATTAATTCAGCAGTGATATTGGTCCAGAAACATAAGATATAATAGTAAAACACTGACAGAGAGCATTTTGCTATACCATAAGTACTTTTACTTTTCATACATTGATACATTTGCATTTTATTGGCAGTACTTCAATTATTATTATTATTTTTTCTTACCTAAGTGAGGTTTTTAATGCAGCACTTTTAGTTCTAGTGGAGGATTTCCACAGTGTTGTATCGATGCTTTTACTTCGGTAAAGGACCAAAATACCTCCTTGCCCACTGGTGTGTTGTGTGTGCGTGTGTGTGGGTACTGAGCTAGTTTAACTTTCCATCTCACCATTAGACACATTGAAGTGATGCTCAATGAGGCATCTCACTGCTTATATTCATGTGGTCAGTGCAATGCTCTATGGTGCTGAGATATAACTTTTAAATGACTGTTATTGGAGAGACCAAATGAAATTACTTTTTTTATTATCTAAGATATCATTTTTCCCTCATGTTTCGCTCCTGTATTTCCCAGTCTTTTGTTACAGAATAGATCATCATTGCCATCATCATCATCACACTTTACTTAAACAGACAGCAGGCTGTCATCTGATCCTACAACCACTCACAATTCAAAACGCAACAGACGACAAACAGGCATTCATCGTTCAAAGTCTCTCATTTGTCATAATGGAACACTCAGTTCAAATGGAGATTAGTCTCTCTTTGAGTTATTCCATGTCATGAGTATTTCAGGATAACCAACCCTCCATTAATATCAGTCTACTTAGCAAATTGCAGAGATCTGCTAAAATTGCTGTATCTGGTTTTATCTGGCATGAAACACAGAGCCAATAGCAGCATATGGGAGCTTCACTGTGAAGTAAAAAGGGGGTCTGTCACACTGGAATGTAGTCATTTAAAAACAAGGGACTTAAAGGGGACGATGAGTTCCACAGGTAATGTGAGCCATGGTCATAGAGAGGTCAGGTCAAAGGTGTAATCAGGCCAGATTAGTCCTCTCTGGTTAGCTCAATGCAACTTGATCATTGTTCCTAAATTCAAAACTCTGTTAAACACCACTCTGTCTATAGCTGTGTTATCTGTGCTCACAATACATATTTTTATGATGCACAGGAGTATAAATGAAACATGCATTGAGATTATTCAAGAAGGAATTGCTAGCACATGTCTTTCTCATCAAGGGGCTGTGTGATGGAGGGGGGCTGAGACAGCTTGAGTTAATAAGGATTATGTAACGGGGCCTTGATGAGTTTTTCCTCAAAACAGCTGTTGCCACCCTTCCGCTACCTGATTAAACTGTTCCATTTACAACAAATCCAGCAACACGCTCCGCTTGACAGATGACAGAGGGAAGACATCACATCTGCAAGAATGTGATGTGTCAGGGGTCATTTTTGATATCCTGTTTGTTCATCTGACGCAAGCTCTCATTACGTCTCATGGTGTGTTCAAGGTTTGACCGGCATCTGTTACTCCAGTGCATTTTTTGGTTTCAGATTAATATCTCTATTCTGATTTGTCATTGTAAATCTATGCAAAGTACCTGTAATTCAATAGGACAAGAAGCAGATGTTGAGCAGGCTTTGCCACACGGCAGCTGGTGACACTAAATCAGAAGCCCAAAAAGCTGCGTTTCTGACACATCTGCCTCTTATCCAACATTTTGTTTATTCATTTCTGAACTTATGAACTCTGTATTTGGTGTTGCTGTGTGCGCATCAGTCAGGAGGTCATCCTGTCTTCTTAGCCAATCCAGTGAAACACACCTGCACAGAAACTGGGAATTAAACACAGATTAGAACTTGGACTAAGGCCTGTATCTGTGCAGTACTAAGAGAATTTTTTTATTCAGTTTTGTTTGCTAATCCCAAACCAGCCCCCTCTAACCTTGCCTCTTCCAAACTCTTCCACAGTCATATTACTTCTGATTATAAAAGAGTGAATTCACCAGAAGTATTGGCTAAAGATGCCACTGCTGCCCTGATGTGCTAAATCATGACAATGTGCTGTGTTTTTGCTGTAGGTGAGAGATGCCGAAGCTTCATCGACTTGGCCCCTGCATCAGAGAAAGGTGCGTGTCCATTGGTTATCATCAGGAGGAAAAGTTCCTCAGCAGTCTCACTGAGGACACTCATGAGACGGTTAAACTTTTTTCCCCACAATATGGAAATCTAGAGTTAAATATTCACAGGAAACATGACATGATCAGTGCTGCTATTGCAAACTGCTTTCTAATGTAATTCTGTCTAAGCCATTGTGCTTGAGGCCTGGTTTGAAAGAGGCTGCAGTGCTGTAAATCAGGTTTGTTGCATTATCGAGACATCCTTTGGGAAACTGCCTTCAAAATTTTAGATGATTATTTTGAAAACGAGTACATTACAGCCTGTAAAGCCAGAACTAAAACTTTAGAGCCAACACTAATATGAAATATCCATTTTTGTGACTGTACGCTGTGAAACATTAGGAATAAGTTTTATCCACTCAGCTATAGAGGACAACTGTTATCCGTACTGTAAATACTGAGCGTACACAGAATCATGTTTGGTTTGCAGTGCTCAGATGCAGCCACACACATCTGGTGTTTTCACTTTTTAGGGTTTTCAGCTGTGTTGACACTGTCATTTGAGAAATGCCTACTTCCTGTCACTCTGTGAAGAGACTGAATAGCAAGAAACACTTCAGTTGAGATGCAATTACACTCAGCTTGATTCACAAGCTGAGTGATATTTGGAGTAGACTGCTCTGACATCAGCTGAAACTCAACACCCTACCCGTTGGCCATGTTAACATCAGCCTCGACTAGCTGCCCGAGGAACCACTGAGATTACATCTAAATCATCCACTGATATGAAATTCAGTAGAGATTCAAGTAGACTGCAGTACCTTTAAAAGCACACAAAGCAGCTGCACACTGTACTTAAGCTGCAGTTATTGTTGTATACTGTACATTACATCCCACTATGAGGTGAAATGTTAATATTTGATTTGATGTTGTCATTTTGCAGGGATGCTGTGGCTGTCACTGGTTTCTGAGATGCTGTACATTGTTCTGCTGGTGGTGGGCTTCAGCCTCATGTGTTTAGAGCTGGTCCACTCCAGCAACGTCATTGATGGACTCAAGCTTAACGCCTTCGCTGCCGTCTTCACTGTGCTCTCAGGTATGGTCTAATTGTATTTGTTATGAACTGAAGGGCTGGGAGTGTTTGTTTTTATTGCCTCTGATGCTCCACAGTCAAGTGTTTGTGAATCCAGCATCTGCAACATGTTGTGGTGAGAAGGACATGATTGCGGGGGGAGCAGTCAAGAAAAGAGGCTCACTCTCACTGAACGGCATTCTGTCACAAGATTGTCCTTTGTTTTCTTTTTCCTGTAACTAACCACATATATTATTTCAGGTCTTCTTGGCATGGTGGCCCATGTGATGTACACGCAGGTCTTCCAGGTCACCGTCAGCCTCGGTCCACCTGATTGGAGGCCCTACAACTGGGACTACGGCTGGTCTTTCTGGTATGGCCCCACAGTCACAGCAGAACTGAAAGATCAGATTTTTGCTCACCAGTGTCAGATGAAGTGCAGCCATAGAAATAAAGTTAAGACAACTCACCCTTTAGGACACCACATGAGGCATTCCATTCTGTGTGTAGCAGCCCCAAATAGTCGGCTGTAGCTCTGCTCTCACCTCTCCCCAGCATCACTGTCTCTAATGAAAAAAGCCCAAAGCTCTCATGTTATGGGAGGATTAGGCTTTGGTGTCCAAAGCCCCAATACAGGCGCGATTGGAATTGCATAAGGGGATAATATTTCACTCCTTTACAATATGCACAGTATGCTGAAAATTCCTCTTAGAGGCTAAACAATTCTTGACCTTTTGTGGGCATTAACCAACCTGCATGAAAAGTACATGAGACGCAGATTTGAATGCCTCATCTCACATGTGGCCCGGCAAGCTTGAGAGGAGCAGAAGGACTTAAAGTGATTGACACTAATCTCAGCAAACAAAAATGCTGAGGGGAAAAAAATGTCACAATTTGGACTCATCGTTTTTTCATCACAAAAGCCAACAGCAGAGTTGCCACGTGCTGAACTGCAAAGTGAATTTCTCTGGATTTTTTTTTCTGTCTCCCATCAGCATGGCTTGGGCATCCTTCACCTGCTGCATGGGTGCGTCAGTGACCACCCTCAACTCCTACACGAAGACCGTCATCGAGTTCAGGCACAAGCGCAAGACCTTCGAGCAGAGCATCCGCGAGGAGCACGCACGGGAGGCTTTCGGATACTTCCGGGAACGCTCTGTGCACTCCATCTCCAAATCTGTGGAGGTTTATTCCAGCCAGACCCCAAAAGGTGGCAGGAAAACTCCCATACCTGCTGACTCTCTGGACCTGAGTGACATTGCAGCGTCTTTGGGGGAAGAACAGTGCTGAACCGAACGGGATGGGACAGCAGGTGGTGGCATTTCTGTCAGTGTGGCAACTTAACAGAGGAGGCCCTGTTGTCCCTATCTGTCTGTCTGTGTCCAGTACGGAATGAACACCTAACAGGATATCGGGCTCCATCATTAGCTCCATCTGACACATTCTAACACTGCCTTAATTGTGGTGTGTTGCTGGCATTGATGTCACAAAGCTCCAAGTCACACAGGAGCTTCAAACTAGCTGATAACTGGAAAAAATGGACAACCTCATGGATGATGGTGTCTTCTCTGTTTGTGTAACCCACCACAATGTAGATTTAAAAGAAACCGTTCAGTGTACCCATAGAAATAGAGTGAGGGTCTCTCAGATGCTAATAGCCTTATTAAACAGGTTTCAATCAATCAAAAATCATTGCAGAGAGAGGGTGACAGCTTAACTGGTTTTCATTAATTGTGAAATAAAGCCACATATTCTTCCTGCAAATGACGTGCCTGCATATATAAATTGTAAATATGTTTTGGAATGTAGGTGGGCAGTATTTTTGTACATAGGATGGTTTTGGAAAATGATCTTTTTTCTGTTGGATGTTTATGATCAGTTACTTTTATTGTGTCAAGAAGCCCCAATGAGAATTTGCAACACACTTTTCATTAGAACAGTGTGAACCAAGTCAGGAAAAAGTGACAGAGAAACTTAGAAGGCAGACCTTCGTAGCATGAAAGTTAATATGAACACCTGTAACGGCATGATAGGAATGCTCAGCAGTAAGTGTAGTATCACACATTTCCAGTACATTATGTCATTTTCATTTGATGTTTCTGATTTAACTGGAGGAACATGCTGTGAAGATGTGTCTCTTCAGAGTGATTAAGACAAATATGCTGGATATTAAAGTCCCCCTCCATTCAAAAATGTGTTTTCCATTATTCCTCACACAACAATTAAGCTTTATGGGTAGCGGAAAGTGCCTTAAGGATGTTCTTTGCCCTGTGTTTGCCTCTCAGGCTACAAAGAGGCTTCTGCCTTATCCTCTGATTGGTGGATTTTTGTACCTGTGGAAGACTGCAGCCATGACTGGAAACAAAATCCTCAAACTTAGAAAGAAAAAATGTCTTGGTTTATATTTTACAGTCATTCTGTGGTAGAAGTCAAGGCCTGATCTGCGGCATTGTATGCATAATCCCTACAGAGGGCAGTGTTGTCCTAACAGACCATGTTTGCAAAATTACATTCTTACATGGTAATGTAATGCAGGGGGCAGTGCTAAATGTATTTCTGTTGTTTATGAATTTTATTTATATCTGGTGAGAATATAGACAGAATTTTGTTTGTAATCAAATCACATTATAAATGGCACAAGACAAGGCCTAGTCTATATCATGTTATAGTACTTATTTATCTTACAAGGCTTAATTGCTGTCATAGAAACCTTATATATTAAAAAATATTCATTAAAAAGGTGCATGAAGAGGTGGACCGGCACTCTCTCCTAGTCCTGCTTCAGTAGCTATTTCAGTACGTTGTTTTTGTGCATGTACAGCAGCACTGAATGTACTGCAACTCTAAAGTCACTGTATTGCTACTGATACTAATTCATCTATGGGCAACAACAGAAATCATTACCTGATTTTAGTATGTGAGTGTGATTTCAGTCATCTTAAAGGAATCCATTCTGTTGGTCTTTTCAGTTCTGTTTGTCTCCCATGTTAAGATAAAGTTCAATAACCGTCATCATACTCGTTCTGGGCCTGCTGCCGGGCCAACATGGCCTGTATGAGAGCGCTGGAGCCTGCAGGAGCTGGGTTCTGAGGAGGTTCCTCTGCTCTCTGCCTGGCTTGCATCACCAGTGTGACAGCACTGGGTGTGTTGAGAGGGTTCTCAGAGAAACCTGCTGCACTATGATATTCATCCCTGTCTTGAACTTGGGCCACCTGCCTGGCTTTCATGGCCAGTGCGAGGGCGCTGGAGGACGAAGGGTCATCTGTGTGGTACAAATCTTTATCCTGGTTTTCAGCTTGCTGACGGGCCATCATGGCCTGAACCAGAGCGCTGGAGGTGGTGATGTCTGAGGGAACAGGAACTCCACCTGTGCCGTATCTCTCCTCCTCTTCTTCAAGGCGCTGGCGAGCAATTAAAGCTTGAATCACGGCGTTTGAGTTGGACTGCCCACCCGAGGAGTGGTTGTCTGAACGATGGTTGGCATGCTGAAGGACAGGAGAAAATATGCAGTGAGGTTAATAACAGGTTTTGTCAGCATGTTAGCATGAATGAATTCCAACAGCAAACCTTTCTTTGACTCTTCTGTTTGTTTGTTTTATCAGATTTCTGGAGGTTCTGGAGCTTGTCTAGCAAGAAGGACTTGTCTTTCCCCTCCTGGAGAAAAAGAAGGGGAGACAGAACAGAACAATAGTCATTATCAAAAAATGAATTTCAAATGCAGCCAAGGGCTACACAGACACTCCAGATGAAAGCACATTTTAAAGGACAACTTTTAAAACACACTCACATTGACAATCTGTCGCCTCAGTTGAGCAATAAGCTGCTTGCGGCCCTGAATGACTTGCCAGAAGATGTATATAATGACTCTGAGGAGGAAAACATGATAAGACACATGACATATCATAGACACCATTTGCATACTTAGGTTTTTATAAAGATGACCACATCTACGTGAATACAGGCACAAACACTCACTGTATGAGCACATTGTTCCAGTCTGTATCAGTCTTTGTTTTAATAGTCAAATAAATTTGTTCATTGTTTGCATGTTGCTGAATTGAGCCCCAAAGGAGGAGCAGGAGACTGCTTTGGACATGACAGATTATTTCCATTGTGTATACACAACACACTTATCTGTCCACTATGTTGACATCATGGCCACAGTTAAATACACAGTAAACAAATAATGTTCAGCATTACTTTTCATAGCTGCAAAACTAATGAGATTCCCATCAGCCTCTGCTATACTTTGTGTGTAGTGCTAATTAGCTGATGTTAGCATGCTAACAAACAACACTGGATTTTATCCGCATCAGCGTAATCCATGCAGCACATACACAACATACACACAACATAGCATTTACACAATGCACTTACATAATGATGAGTGTGATGAAATAGTAGAAGATGTCACTTCTGATGACATTTTGGAAGATCCAGATGACCCATTGAGAACCAGGGATCTCCCCCAGAACATCTATCCAGACTTCAACCACACTGAAGGTGTTGTCAAGTGCCCTAAAAGGTCCACACTGCTGTGAGGGAGTCAGGCTGCAGAGGAGGACGAGATGGACAAAATGAGAGTGAGGTTTGGTGGAATTTGTGCACTGGTGAGGAATGCAGCATGTGTCAAAGTCTGGTTTTGTCTTTTGTTTCTTGTTTCTTTTTTATGTCCTTAAATGATTTTCTTTGTCTCCATGTCATTTACGTGACATTAAAGTGTATAATGGTAAAAACATTATCATGTATTCTTACCTCCAGGCAGTGTATGCAACCACGGACAGGGCTCCCACAAAGGAAGGGAAGAAGAGGAGAGCGATGAAGATGGTTCGCATCTGAGCTGCTCTGCCTGACCGCCGTGGGGGCTGGCAGTTCTGGGTCAGGCTGACCTGGGGTAGTGGTAAAAGAAAAACACATGCACATGAACACTCATTGTTCTTGCAATATATGATATTATAAAACCTTACAAAACCATGAGTTCATTTCAGAGTAAACATCATATCTACTTCTCTCAATAAGAGAAAACATGAAGACCTCATCAGGGCTTTGAATAGCATTGCTTCAAAGGTCATTCAGCATGTTCATAAAACATTCAACAACAGCAGGTGAGCCTGGGTCAAATTACCTATTGTGTTCGATTCATTTACTCTTCTGGGATTGATTGGCCTTGCCTAGTTCAATGCAACCAAAGGGGTTATGCCATAAATCTGAAACCCTGTCTGCCTATTCCATAAATGAAAATAAAGCGTGCGGTCAAAGCGGTGAAAAGCTTTCAATTAATTATTGAACGTCATGCACAAATAGAGTAACGTGAGCCTAAAACAGAATATACAGCAGCTTGTGCAACAATGGTATTGTGTCTACCAATGGCAGTATGTCATCATGGTAGTTCAGTTTACAGTCACCAAGGCCTCTAAATCTCATGGGCCTGTGCTCACCTTCTTCAAGTAAAACAAGATGAAAAATTTGAGAATCTGGATGGCCGGCAGCAGAGGAGAGAAGTAGATTCCAATCCTGTGGAGAGAAAGTAAAAGATAAGATAACCTTTAATAGTAAATTAGTCCTGCCTTTAATCCCACTGAGTTGTTAGGACATGTAGTGATTGTGGGATGTATTGTTCTTACCAGGCCAGAGTCTGTGCATAGATGAGCTCAAGGACATTCCTGGCTACATCAAACTCTGGCACCCCCATATGTGGAAATAACCTTGTCCCAATCACACTGTCACAGAGAAATCAGGAATATGAATTACAACTGAGGTTACCTACTCCCATTTCTGTGAGTGAAGAATACATACAAAGTGTGTAACTCACTTGCTAAGAAACTCTCCAAAGAAGGATCCCAGCATCAGAAAAAGGAAATCAACAATGACCAGACGGTACAAAGCCTGTCCCACCATGGACTCCCAGCACTGTGGAGAACACATTCAATTAATGAATGTCTACAATCAGCATGTACTGATGAAACTAATATTAGTGTGAGCAAAGATGGAAATCAAGTGCTAATCCCCTTCAAACATACCGAAAACTTCTCAGCCACCACATTCATCCAGTAATAACACAAGACAGCCACAATGGACATCTTGAGTAACACATTTCTGAGCATGAAACGAAAAAACAAACAAACAAATAATGATTTCAAGCAATATTAATGGTGAAAGGAATAGTCTGACATTTTGGGAAATATGTTTATTTGCGTTCTTGGTAAGATTTAGATGAGAAGATCCAAAGAATTCTCATGTCTGTGCGCTAAACATGAAGCGGCCATTTAGCTTAGCCTAGCATAAAAACTGGAAATAGAGGAAAATATGCGGAAGGTAACAAACTGTACGGACTGAACCAGCACCTCTTAATAATTTACATGTTATATCTAGTTTGTTTAATCTGTATGTACACTGTACACTTATCTGTAAAAAGTGTAAAAATGACTTTTGGGGGGGGGGTCATTAACTTTTATTATATGGATTAAACAAATGAGGTATAACGTGTCCTGAATTTTTAAAATGGTTACTTTAAAAAAATATTCCTTCATCTAATGTTTAATTCATGTACAAAACTCTCGCTCCATAATATCAAGCAGATTTCCTGCTATCGAACCTGATGACCATGGCGTAGATCTGTCTGCGCTGGCTGGAGTAGTGCTCAAACTTGTTGAAGAGGGAGTAGAAGAGCGGGACGACCAGGTTCATCAGAGACACCACAAAAGGGACCAGCAGAGTCTCTGCCTCCTTGAGCAGAGACCAGTTGGCAGCATCTGTTGTTTTCTATAAAGATAACAGACTGGGGTCAGATCAAAACATTTTACCGTCAGTAAGTCGATGCACGCTAGTAAACAATTTTAAAGATCAGATAAATTTGCCATAAAGTATTGTCATATGCAGTTCCCCTGAGCATGCAAACAAAGGCAAGTGTGCAGGCAAGGACATTTCCCTGTTTATATTGTTTTTCATGGGACAACAAGAATGACCTGTTCCAAACACAGTACAACAACGCAACTAATCCTTCAATCTTGACTCGTGTACCCGTTGTTCATATTGGCAGAGGTAATAGATGCTAGCTGCACAGCCAACAGCCAAGCTGGTGGAGAGGAGCCAGGAACCAAGATGAACCCCAAAGTGCTTGAGCTTCTCAGAAGGCGTCAGCAGCTCCCCCTGGGCCTTCTCTGACAATGACTCCTGAAGAGATGGCAAGAGGACAAAATTGCTGCTAAAATATAATGAGATGTGTGTTGTGCCTTTAAACAGGAATTAACCTCTGAAAACAAGTGTCCAAGATTTGTTGAAAATACAATTTGCAGACAGGGCTAAAACAGAAATGAGTGAATATGTGCTTTATGTATTTATGTTAACATATCATTCAGAATGCTTGTTTCAGATATATTTCATGATGGGCAAGTGAAAAAATCCCATGACAGAACACTGCTCTCTTTCCTGACTTGGTCAGGTAATACTCACCTTCAGTTGGACGCGTAGGTTGTTCTTCCGCTGTCTCACTGCTCTCTCATTGGTAATACTAAAATCCCAGCTGCATAGGAGCTGCCATGCACTGTTTGAAACTTGGTCCGCTAGTACATAGTTTTTCTTAAAAGAGGTGGCCATGCTGCGTGAGGATAAAGAAAGATATTTTTTTTTTTTTTGTATTGAAATTACTGTTCACCTGAAAGAAAATTAGGTGGATAAATGAGCAATAAGGCCAAAAAATTGTGATCTATGTCAAATGTAATTAGCAGTATTTCATAACAATACAGACAAATGGACTTACCTAAAGATGAGTGCAATTCCACACAGCACCATATAAACTGCAATGGTGAAGAAATAAGCCAGCTGCATGTTGTACTCCACCAGACCCTTCAGAGTTTCATTGCTGTAGCCGCCGTAGTACATGACGGTGGAGTTGAAGTAACCCTGGAGAAACCAAAACACATTCATTTATGCACTGGAAAACATTCAGTCCACTTTGTGCAGAAAGATGACTTCAAGTTGTGTTAACTATCAACTAATGTATGTGACTGTTTTCAGCATTTTTACTGATCTATATACAAACAGACCTACATGAATTGATTTCTTTGGCCACTTAGGAGCAGCGTAACAAGCTGCAAACAGAACACTGACATGTCACTGAATATGATCAGCTGCATAGCAGGGGTCACATGGACAGCTGTGACTTTAAAAGAAGATAAAGGTATGTGGTGTGATAAGACCCTCCACTTACAGCTCCAGTCAATAACTCCAGCCCTCTGAAGCTCACATTGGGAGGTATGTTGGGTGAGGGGTCGTAAACGAGCAGCGGGATGGTGATAAAGCCAAAGTTGACCAGGAAGGAGAAAATGTTGAACATAAGCAGCCACTTGAGGAACAGGAAGTAGGAGAGGACACTGGTGCCAAACTTGCCGCCTATCTCTTTCATGACGCTTTGCCACAGCTCCAGGCTCTGCCTGCCTGACCTTATCATGTAGCCACACCTGCGGAAAGACTGAGAGAACAGCTTGTGACATGGATAGCACACTAGCACAGGGTATGAATCAGAGGGCTGCACTCAAAATGATGTTGCAAGACATTGTTCTATTGTGGATGAAAGACTCACCAGTGATACATTCTCAGAGCAATCTGCAAAACATGTAAACTGGCGAGATTGTTTAGCAGACTTGAATGCCAGTACCTGGCCCCTGTGGAGGTAAATTAGAGCATAATTTGAGAATGTGCACTGACATGTAGTTAATAGTTTATTGTTTTATGTGCATTGAAACAAGAGAGGAGTGTGTATACACCTATGTGCATGTATGTAACTTTTCCTCCGGTGATCTATATTGCAGCACCACAGTACCACCCCGGTTTTGTGCGCAGACCCTTGTTTTATGGTTCTCAGCAGGGTGTAATGATTAACTCAGTGCCTAGACTGACACTGACAAGGAAGCATATCACTGGTAATTGCTTGCTAACTGCACACAAAACCCACCTGATAAGTTTCTTTTCTTCAAAGCTCATTGGAAGGTCCCGGATGGCACGAACTCGATCTTTTGTCGACATGGCAACGAGTTCCTTGACCAGGTTCTGTTCCTCTGTCACATACAAGACAAGCCCTACCTGTTACTGACACACAGGCTATCACCCAGAACACAGATCAGGTGACACACTTCACATATATTCCTAGGAATAATCTGACACCCATCACAGCCTCTTACCATTCTCCACCTCGTTCCTGATTGCATCTTCTGTGAAAGCTAGATGGGCAGGATCGGCACTGGGAAACATGCTCATCCTTCTCATTGTCATCCCCCTCCATCTCATTGTCGTGGTACCTGGATGAACAAAGCAGAAGACAAGAATGTGTTCTTGCTGGATGTTTAAGCTTGATATTTAAGGTAAACTCACAGAGCAGATAGGAAATACAGAAACAGGATGGCATTCATTAAGGTTGGCTTTTTCAAATGTAACTGCATTTAAATATTTACTCTCCCATCACAGCTTGACTGAGATTTACTTTCTTTTCTTTATAATTTCCTGATTAACTAGTGCACCTACACTTTGGATATGTGTATTATCTTCTGTAAACACACTGACTGAAAGCCCAGCTGATAGCAGTGTAATATAGAATATGAGGTAATGTGGGTAGTGGTATGCACTGACTTTACATCATCTTAACTCCTGAACTCCCTTGCTAAACTATAGATGTTGGCGCTGCAGCCCATCGCACTGTAACGGACCACTGTGCCAACTGTTACACTATAGAGACTGATGCTATTCACAGGTAGTCTGGTGATTCTTAATTATATATCCCACAAAGTACATGTTGTATTAAATCAAGACTAAGAGTGTGCAGCCATGCTAGCAGCTCCATGAGTAAAGTACTGGACAAATCAAAACTTCGATCTGATGATGGCACTACATGGGAAGGGAAGGCAATCACCACAGTTATCACAATTCATCCTGAGCAATATGTGATTGTTTGATGGAAATGGAAATCCATCCAAAAGTTCTTGAGACATTTCACTCAAAACCACAAATATGTATCTCATGGTGGCGCAAGAGGAAAAGTCCAGCGTTCACCAAAATCATTGGGATTCATCCTCTGAATGCCTTGAATGTGTAACGCAAAGCTCATTGCATTCCATCCAATAATTGTTGGGATATTTCAGTCTGGACCAAAATAATGATCTGACAGATACTGCCATCCCCAGAGACATGCTGCTAGCATGGCTATAAATGTAAAAGATGTCCTTGTTGAAAACATAAGATGAAAGCTACAGATATGTAATTGTACAAGGACTGAGTTACAGTTCAGCAAGTCAGACCGAGTGCAGTTACAAATACCTGACAACAATAAATGTCCCAATAGTCCCCCTCCCTGTGTTATATTTTTCTCTTATCTGTCATTTGCTGTTACGTGGAGCCTCCATTAATAATAATCCAGTTGGATTGATCATCAAAGGCAATAGGCCAACATGAATGTCACATTAATTTTCAACTCGTCTTGTAATGCACTGAATAACTTTCTTTGTTTAGCGATACCACAGCAACAGAGTGAGTGCGCACGAAAGACTTCATCAAAATTGTTATCTGCAGTGTGGAATAAGATCAGTTTAGTCATTACCTGATACTGAAGAAGGAAGTCGAATAGACTGTGATCGACCATGCTGAGAGGGGATTTGGAATGTACTGTGATCTGAATTAAACAAAGTGAGGAGGACAGAGAGTAGACGTGTCAACAGAAGTGTCACTTAGCAACATGTAAAAAAAAAAAACGGAGAGCCAAAAGAACAAGTCGTCACCATTACATAATGTTTTTTATGACACAGTGAGGGGTAGACATCAAAACGGATACACAGATATCCATGGCTCAGCAAATTTATGTGGCTCACTCACTGAGGTCATGCTGCCATGAAGGACTGTCGGGGCGTGCTGAAATGAGGCCCATGGGGATGCTTTCCCTCCCCCTCCAGCTCTCCTCCTGCCAGCCCCCCCAGGGCACCCTCCCTACATCATCGTCTCTGCTGGTCTGACCAGTCGCATGCATGTCTGCCCTGTCACCCCACCAGGCCGGGTCTCCCCTGGCATAGGGGTTAGTGTGGTGGGTTTTACTGGGAGACCTAGTGACCGCACAAAACAAATAATGTACAAAGTGAAAAATACGCTGCTTATCAATGAGTTAATACTATTAGTGTTTATGATACCTGAGAGTGCTGGGATTATCATTTCATAAAAGGGTACATGAATTCAAAGTCATGATCATGAAGTGGTCATTATCTGTAATTTATCAAGTTTCATAGATATGGCTGCTATGGAGCTGATGTTTTTATGCTTAGGGTAATTTTGTGGAGAAAGTGCAGGATGAGCAAAGTTCAGACATCAATGGACAAATGAATTCACCTGAATCTTTTGACTCTAAAGTTCTTACCCAAAAGAAGAAAAATAAGTTGAATCCCTTCATTTATAGCCTGGGTTATATCCAAAATAAATACACAGAGCTCCATGTTCCCTGAGCACACCCTGTCCATTTTTTCACAGTACAGTCTATGCCCTTACATTACACACAGCACTCACTCAAACACATTCTTTGATCTATCAAAATAAGGGACATGTGATTCACTGATGCACATTTTGAATTATTATATTAACACAAACCTTCTATCGATTTCCAGAGTCTCACTGTCATGGTAGGCATGGTTGAAGTATCCCCCGCTGCTGTGACTTGTCATGAGATCCTTGCGAATGGATCCTCTCACTCCTCTCTGAAAACAACGGTCCGTCAGCTCACCCGGTCTCAGTCGCTTCTCAGTATGCTGTTTGTGTAGTCCAGTTCTTGACTAAATATAGTATGTCCTAAGCTCATGAGAAAGACAAGAGTGTAAGGCTTCATCACATGTTGTATGTTGGCTTCAGCTGCCAACAAACTTTATTACAGCTTATAGTAGCATTGCATGTGGAGGTCAAGCGCTTTCTGTGCTCAGAGTGACAGCTTCATTGTCAGGAGGAAGCATGTGTAATTTAATCTTCTGGTCCCATCCTCATCTGCTCATCATTAATTCACACACTAGGTTTGGTTTTCCATCACATGTAGTAGCCTTTATCTGTGGTTCTCACACAGAGCCAATGAAGGACAGCAGAGTAGGTAACAATTCACAGAAAAATACAATGAAATCAGCAGAGGAAGTGGAACAGAAAACCCTCATACAGTGACACTACAAATAGTTGATATATTATTCATTATCCTTGATTGTGTTTAATAAATGAGTTTTCTTAATTCAATTCATAGTCACACGGTGTCCTTTTGAGCTGAATATAGACGATCCCTATATCTAGAGTTTACCCTTCAGATTATCAGACTGGTTTACTGTTGGTTCATTCGTTATCATTACATTAGCATTACAAGATTCAATTAATAAAATCCTTCTTAGCTGAGGAGGATTGGTGCCCTGGCGTTTTATTAATGAATGCAATATTAAATTAATTCCCCTACATAGTGAACATCATAAATTTACTGTACTGTCTGGATAATGAAAAATCTTGATAAACTACAGTACATTCTTCTGTCTTCTCAAACACTGCTTACCTGGTGGACGTGTTTTGATGGTGAGAAAATACAGAAGGAAGTCCTGACAAAATGCTGTAGAGGTGGGTGGTAATCAGCCTGAGAACCAGCATCTATGAGACTGTGGCTACCAGGAAGTGCGTGCTCAACTAAACCCATAAAGGTAAAAGTCCACTCCACGGTTTCTGAATAGGTCATCAAAATCCTGTGGACACTTTGTATTGTGACAAAAACAAATCAAACCCTAAGGCTAAAATTTAACAGCATCCTTGAAGTGTGTGTCCAACAGTTCATGCAGGTCGACCTGTATGGTGCTCAACTGGACTCCTCACTTAGTACAGGGAAACTGCCATGCACTTTTAGCCAGAAATTCATTGCTTTACACAACTGGTAAACGCCAGAGATAACACTCGCATAAACATAAACATCCTCTTCAATTCCCCATAAAAAAAAAAAACACTTCATTTTTATAGGCTATTTTATGCACTGTTGCTCTGTATCTTGAGATCTTGTAACACATCTTCTACTATTTCCCTTTTTATCTAAAACATGCACTCTAATGCTTCTACACCTGAAATGTAGGTTACTTGTCACAAGGATGAAGCTATAAAGCCTATAAGAAAAGTTGCACAACGTTTTCTTTGGACCTGGAGAGAAATTAACACTAATGAAATCATTAGGGTTATCTCAACCTTCAATTATATACTAGACATAATGTACGGAATGACACAAACATGGAGGTGGCATGGACATTCGGGAAAGTCTGACAAAAGATGGATTTGAGTTGCATTTTGGGAAATGTAGGATGCAGTGTTTTTGGAGCAACCAAAACTCAAACTCTGCATCATCAGTTTTGACCAGACTTCTTTTAATGCGTATTCCACCATTCCCCCACTCTTTATTTAAGAGCAGTACTAAATTGTTGAATATATTTTAACCATTACAGAGTAGCTATTTAATTTTCCTTTCTTTTTACTTTTCTTTTTTCTTTTCTTTTCTTTTCTTTTTTTTTTTTTAACAATCTCACATAAGTTTGTAGGCCAAGGATTAAAGCATTGCTACAAATTTTATATATAATAAAATTACCTAAATTCCCAAAAAGCAAATATTAATAAATACCTAAATAATATAGCTATATATATTTTAAAACCTGTAAAATATGAGGGAATAAAATAGGAAAGAGTACAATAAAATGACACATTTTCATGAAAAATGAAATAACTTAAATATATATCTTAAAACCATTAAACTATGACGATAAGTCCACTGATTGTGACCGAACATCGTGCAGTACAGCGAGCTGAGGTGCGCGCGGACCTGTCGCGCTGTCCACATTCAGGAAGTTGTCTCTTGGAAAAACTGTGTTGTCTTTCCTGACGGCGGAGCGTCAACTCCCAGTCGACCGAGACTGCGAGATTAATTGTTAGCTAACAATAATATTACCCTGTACATAGAGACATTGACTCTATCAGAAATGGGGACTGTGGAGGTCGACTCAGGTAAACTGAGCTCATGTCTGGAGCTATCCTTATTAATCAGTCAGGCTAATTAAAGCCGACTTCAGCATTAGCTAACCAGCTAGTAATGCTAGCCTCAAACTTACTACGTTAGATGGAAAAGCCGCTAACAACAGGCTAACAACTTTGTCCTGATGGTTAACGATTTCATAAGAAAGGGTGTGTGGAAGAGCTTTAGTTACAGCGTTTAGTGAGCTCTTTACCGTGTCGAAACTCCGCTGTTGGCATTTTTTTTCTTTTGCTGGCTCTGCTTGTTGGTTAGCCATTGCCTGGATGAATAGAACAAGGGAGTCAAAAGAAGTCTCTCTCAGTGTGTTGTTGCTCTCTTTAGAAACCCACACGTTCATTTCCACTTTTTAACGCGTATGAGCTGCTCTGTCAGAGGTGACGGTGGCTGCTGGTAAATCATAAATAAGCCATCCCCTTCCCCGGGATTTCTAGTGATACTCGAAAGGCTGGAAAAAAAAGCGATGGAAATGAAACTGAGCTCAAATACATCCCGTCCAGTCCGAGATCCACATGCTCCCATCAGTTTACAATAGACCCTTCGTCTGTTTATATGCTGTTAAGTTTCTTCCCTTTTTTTACAGTAATAAAATCCAATCCAGCGATTGATCGAGCTGACTGTCAGGTTACCCAGCATTCATTACTGGCTAACAGATACATTCAGTCCCACTCAAATGGGCAGATAATGAAGTAAAGAATAGACTAACTGCGTCTTCAGCCCAAACATGTGTGGCATATGTTTGTATTCATGGCTGTGTTTTATTGGGAAACTTGCACGGATTTTATGACAGGCCAAGAAAATGATAAAGTGTCTTTTCAAGGAATCTAACCAAATAATGACACTTATAATGAATGGGGAAAGATTTCAAAACCATTTTCTAGTTTTTCTCAGTTCTCTGTCACAGAACAGTATCAGTCCACACAGGTTAGCATTACTACACTTTGAGTTTTAACCATATTGCAACTGTTGAAGTTGAAAAGCTGTATTGTGTTAAACGGTAATGGCTTTTAGTCACAATTCACCAAACATATTAATCCATCTTTTTAAAAGTGTTCTACACTGATCGGAGCGGGAAAGTCACCAGTAACCCCCTGCTGGACCAGCTCCCCAGCTACCAGTCTCTGCTGTACCGCAGGAAGTCATCGACCGGTGCCACCAAGCGAAGAAGCAGCTCTAGAGCTCGACTCAGCTCCTCCGGCAGTGGGAAATGGGGCCTGAGCACCATCAGCAAACAGGAGGAGAAACAGAAGGGTCAGACAGAGCAGAGACCCATCCGGGAGCTGGCCAAGTGCATGGCCGAGAAACGCAGAGACAAGTAGGAAAGACATCATTATCGTATCCTCACCGGCCTTTTGAAAAGAGAAGTTAAACAGATGGGATCCAAAATGTTTAATGTTTGATTCATTTTTTCTGTTCGCTGTGTAAAAGATATGATATTATGCATGTTCTCAGCAATCAGTGTTTTTGACCTGTCAGTACACAGCGCCTGGAGGAGGCTCGAGAGCTCAGCAGTTGGAGCCAGCTGAGGCGAAGCACCCGCAGGTATCTGAGGAGGCTGAGGGATGATGGTCAAGAGTGGCTGAGCTCCCTGAAGCTGTGGAGGGGAGACATCCACCTGATAGAGGGTGAGAGATGAAAACTAAATCCTCAGTCACAGAGACGTTTATTGATTTCTGCTGAGGATGGCCGACATGAGTAAACAGACTTATGCTCAACAGAAGTTTACCAAGCGTTGCTTCGAACTTGATTTCTCACTCTCGTCTCCTTTACATTCAACAGGGATGTTTGGCACCGGGATCCTGTCTTACTTCTCCTTCCTGCGCTTCCTGGTCATGCTCAACTTGATCATCTTTCTGCTCATGTTCAGCTTCGTCATGTTGCCCATCATTGTTGCCCCCAACGCTTCAGGAAATGTCACCTACAAACAGAATGATGGTGAGAGGACGCTCGCTTGTTTTGTCCCACTGAGCATGAAATGTTCTGAAGCTTATACTTTCCTGTCTTTCCCCACAGGAAGTGTGTGCAGTGTGTATCCAAGCAGCGCCCGTCGCGGTCTGGTCATCTTTCATGAGCACATCACAGATCTGCTGTCTGGCGGAGTGAGTCCTTGCACTTATCGTTTAACGCTCTCTGGAAGAAAGAGTTTGCATTTGCTCTCCTCGCTCACCTTCTGTGCTCACTCTGTAGGGCTTTCTGGAACAGACCTATCTTTTCTACGGCTACTACAAGGTGGACAAAATACACTTTCCAAAGATCACTTACAATGTGCCGCTGGCCTACCTGCTGGTCACTATAGCCTACCTGTTCCTCAGTCTCATCTGGATTGTAAAAAGGTACTGAAAGGGCAAAATCATGAGGAATTGAATTCATTCTACAGATCAGTCTCTGATTAACTTTTCTTCAAGGTCTGCCACAGGATTCAAACGCAACCTGGTGCAGGATGAGGATCGCTTCCAGAGCTTTTGCAATAAGATTTTTGCCGGCTGGGACTTCTGCATCACCAACGAGAACGCCTCGAAGCTGAAGAGAAGCAGTTTACTCTACGAGCTCAGGGTTAGTTGATCGTTCCTGTCCAACATGACGTTTTATAGGACAGAACTTAGCAGGAGAAGTAAGATGAGATCAGTGGCTGTGTACATGCTGAGGGAGTCCATTGTTGAAAATGTTATCCACGAATGTCTACCTGCCTCATTCTAAAATGACCTTTTCTTTTATCCCCAGACAGATTTGGAGGAGGAGAGGATCAAACAGAAAATAGCAGATCGCACCCGCAAAGAGAAATGTCGGATTTACCTCATCCGCTTCCTCCTCAACCTCTTTGTCATCGGTGTTCTGGCTGGTTGCTTCTACAGCATTTATGTAGCCACTGTCTTCTCCCAGGAAGCCCAGATGAATAATATAAAGGTAAAGAAATTATGCTGATGTCCTTTGAAGGTCTTCTCTGGTTACTCTTCTCTCTGAGCAACAGCTCGTCACGACTAGAGGCTCCATTCAGACTTGAAGCTGTGCAGATTAGCACATTTTCAGTGACACTTTTTGCTTGGCTGCAGGAGAATTTCATCGTGGATCTCATCTACGAGTATTTACCCTCAATTGTTATCACGCTGGCCAACTTCATCACACCTCTCCTCTTCTCCATCATCATCAATTATGAGGACTACTCGCCTGCCTTCGAGATCCGCTTCACCCTCATGAGGTACAATAGATTTCCACTCATTGACCGCTCACTCATCTTTTCTCTGAACAGCAGTGTTGTACTTGAAAAGTACTTGCATCAGGAAACAAACGCTAGCAGTAAAAGTGCCGCATTTGCCTTTTAAAGAGGAGGAATTAATACGTAACTCAGTAAAATGACTAAAACCTGTAAAAGGAAGATAAGACTGTGTGGCCAGTAGCACTAAACGCTCTTTAAAAACATGAACTCTGTTGCTTTCTTTCCGTCTTTCTTTTCCTTCTTCTTCCTTTGTTTGCAGGTGTGTCTTCATGCGGTTGACCAGTATTGGAGTTTTGCTCTTCTCCCTCTGGTCTCAGATCACTAAATGTAAAGAGGAGCCATGCATCTGTGGCTATAACCACCTGCTTTACTCTGTAAGTTATTTTCCTGCATCCCAGTTAAACATACAATGATTTCTTGTCATGAGACACAGATGCCAACATCAAACTCACTTTTATCTCTGTGTCAACATACATACATTTCCTGAAGATATCTAATGGGTGTAAAGCTATCACAATGTCATTCTATGATGTTAATTAAGTGGGTCTTTGTCACTCATTTAGCCTTTCATTACACAGTATCTACGTATATGATGACACATGGTGGACGTCAGGATGATCTGATGAAATTCTTCCCTCCAGTCTTATCGTGATATATTTTACTGGTGTTTTCTGTCTCCTTCTGTGTTGTTGTCCAGTGTTGGGAGACCCGTGTGGGGCAGGAGATGTACAAACTCACCATCTTTGACTTTATCATCATTGTCGCAGTCACCATCTTTGTGGAGTTTCCCAGGAAGTGAGTCCTCAAAATGAACATCTTGCCTTTCCTCTGGAGATGCCTTTAGGTGGAAGTATGCCTCATCGTTTGTTCTTCAGTCATTTGTAACGGTGTCGTTCTGTTGCCCCGTCCTCCTCAGGCTGATAGTGAAGTACTGTGACTGCGGTCTGGCGAAGTGGTGGGGCCAGCAGGAGTTTGCTATTCCTCAGAACGTGCTGGAGATCGTCTACGGTCAGACCATCTGCTGGATCGGCACCTTCTACAGCCCGATTTTGCCTGCCATCTGCACTATTAAATACTTCTTTATCTTCTATATCAAAAAGGTATTTATATATATGTGGGTATATGTACAGGGGTCAAAATTAGAGGAAGGGTTCCCCATGTTACCTCTCTGCTGCTTGTTTATAGGTCTCATTGGTTAACAACTGCCGTCCAGCCACGCGTCCGTTCCGGGCCTCCAGCTCCAACTTCTTCTTCCTGGTGGTGCTGCTGATAGGCCTGGCTCTGGCCTGTCTGCCTGTCACTGTTAGTGTGGCACAGTGAGTAATGCTCTGTTGATTCAGTCTATTAGGTGATATCATATCTGCTCTGCAGCTTTAATCGAAACCTGACTGTTGAATCGACATCAGAGCCCAATGTTTGTCTCATGAGTTTTATTGTTGAATATAAATGGAGAGAGGATATTTGTCTTCTCTGTCCTCTGCATTGATCGCTCATTGCTAATGCCTCCATGTTTCTCTTGGCATATACACTCATTCATGCATCCTTTGTTGCGCAGAATAAACAGTTCCCAGGCCTGTGGACCATTTGTCAATTACAACACCTCCTGGGAGGTGCTGCCAACTACAGTATCCCAGCTGCCCAGTCAAGTCCAGACACTCCTCTACGCTCTGTCATCGGAGGCCTTTGCTGTCTCCTTCTTTGTTGTTACGTGGTGCGTGTTTCTGTCTGTGTTCCAGCATTGATCATCATCATAAAATTGATGTATTAACTGCTGGTGACACAAGTGCTGTGTCTCCCTTTGGTTGTAATTTAAACATTTTCATTTTTCCCTTGTAGTTTGGCCATGTTTTATGTGATCGCACTAGCTGGTGCTCACAAGAGAGTTATTAACCAGCTAAGGGAGCAGCTAGTCATGGTAGGTTCACTCAAAAATTCATGTCTTTCTTTCATTTATTTCACCTTTTTTTCTTTTCTATCTCTTTTCCAAGTGATACATTGAGCATGCCTGATCATCATTTGAGTTATTACCAAAATCTGGATCTACTCTCTGTGTGTTATTTTGTTCTCCAGGAAGGCCGTGACAAGCGTTTCCTGATCCAGAAACTGTGCCAGGCCCAGAAGCTCTCAGCGGTCAAGTCCCCAGTGTCCATATCCCAGCCACGCAGAAGCAGCAGAAGCAGCCCCAGCTACCACACCAGCTTCTCCAACAACTTCAATGAAAGTGTGTTCCTGGCACACCCGCCTCCTGACTCCTCCACGCATGTGTGAGGCAAGGGCCCGAAATTATAGAGAGAAGACTAGACAGATGGACTGGAGTAGAAAACTGTTTGAATTCAGATTTTAGATTTTCTTTTTCTTTTTTATTGTAAAAACACTACACCATGGGAGCTTTTATGGGCCTGCTTACATTAACGTGTCTTCTCAGTGTTCATTTGTTGACAGTTTGATTATTTTAAAACTATTAAGAAGCCACAAAGTGTTCTTAAACCAAAACAGTCATTGCTGGTCAGATGTTTTTGTGGTGCGTTTCCCTGCTGCCTCTTTTCCTTCTGAGAAGGATTTACTTTAACCACTGGAGTTTGAATAGCCTTTCTGAATTTTATGCACTTTAAATGTATTAACTAACACTACCGTTTTCTTACTTTAATAACTTTTACATTTACAGTGTATTCATCTTAGGTGTTTTTACATCTGCCGTTTATCATAATTAATGACTCTGAGAACTAATACATTTCAAAACACTAAACTGGTACCCTGTTCTCTTTTTAACATTACTGTGACTCCATTTTTTATTTTAAGATTTAATTTCCCAGTATCTCAGTAGATACAATCTACATCGTATACACTTCCTGCATCAGTGACCAAAACAAGACAAGGAAACGGAACAAAACACACTCACACAATACATTTCTTTTTTTGAGGAGAGTGTGTGGATTTCCTGTGTTTATGAGTTTCTTAAGTGCAGTAGTTGAAAAACAAATAATCCAACTGTGCTGATAGCTTACTGTATCCTGTAATATATCTTGAAATATGCAAACTGAACTTAAATTTCACCAGCAATCCCTCTGAGAACAAATGTTCTGTATCAAAACAAAGCTTTTGAATTTTGCAACAATCCTACAAGATCAAAAAGTGAGCGGGAAACTAAGCAGCACTGTTCTGTGCCCTTCTAAGTAAGTTATTTGCATAAATCTTTGATCTAAGATACTTATTCAAAGTTTTGCATGGTGGGTGTGTTTGTACTACAAATGTTTCAGCCAGATACTGAGAGGAAATGCTGTTCTGCTTTATTATGAGGCCTTTTATATGACTGTGGTGCTTGTCTTTAGTATTAAACTTAACATGGTGAATAAATATCTTGTCAAATACTCTTTGTTTAGCGCAGTCTATTTATTTGTTTTTTCTATTTTGTGTTTCTGTTTTGACCTCAAAACAGTCACTGACATTAAGTCGTACCTCCTCCAGCCCAGCAGGGGTCGCTGCTCCCGACGCTTTGCTCGCTGGATGACAGCAGCTCAGCTGGTGCGGAAGCGGAGGCAGCGTGCTGTTGCTCGGCTCAGCGAGAGATCAGTTAGCCAAAATGTTGAGAATTACCATCTGGGCAGACATGGGAGCTCTTTGGGTGTTATTCTGTATCACCTATTCTCAGTTCTTGACCGTATCCTCTGATGACATAGTGGTGGCATGCGGGGGATTTGTGAAATCCGACGTTGAGATCAATTATTCTCTGATCGAGGTGAGAGTGCAGTGCTAGCAGCGAGCTAACAGCTAGCTGGTTTACACAGTAAGCCAGGTTAAAGGTTAGGCGGAGACAGAATGGCAGTTTGAATGAAATAACCACAACCGTAACGTTTGTCTACGTTCAGCCAATGTTGCGTCTTTCGCTCGCAAATATAAATGAGAGTAGTAAATGTATTTTGATATCTAGCCATCTGCTAGTTGATAATTTTTCATTTTTTTTCGCGGTTAGGGTTGACTGAAAACCCATATGTGATCTCATATGAGCGTGTCTTTATTTGTTTCTCGCAACTTCTGTCTCTGAAACCTAAAACCTGTTGACGAGGAGCACGTGAAGTGCTCACCGTTAGTCCTAATCCTGCTCATTCACAGGCTCCAGGGTCTTAGCCTTTTGGCTAATTGGTTAAATGCACTAAAGCCCAGATAGAGTGGTCTGTTTGTTGATGACAGCTGAAACACACGACTCAACCAATTTGCCATTCAGCTATTTTAAGCTATATTTAAAGCATCAGGAGACTGAGCCCATGTTTATTACTTCAAAATACACCTAATGACCAGTTTCTGCCTTCTTTCATGCACAGATTAAACTGTACACCAAACAAGGTTCCTTGAAATATCAAACGGATTGTGCTCCGATCAATGGCTACTTCATGATCCCGCTCTACGACAAGGTATCAGACTCACTCCTTTCAATACTTTTAAGTTGTTAATTCACGGATGACGATTGTAATCTGTGCATTTGTCTCTTTTACTCAGGGAGACTTTGTTTTGAAGATCGAGCCTCCTCTTGGCTGGAGCTTTGGTAAGATTGTTTGACAGCTTGTCCAGGAAATGCAAAGACAGCATCAGAGGTTGTTCGCACTATTGTACTGGCTTCTGCTTCTTTTCATCTGACTTTTGTCTTTTTTTTTAACTCTCATTAGAGCCAACCAGTGTCGACCTCCATGTGGATGGAGTGAGTGACATCTGTACTAAAGAAGAAGACATCAACTTTGTTTTCACTGGCTTTTCAGTCTCAGGAACGGTGAGAATGAAGGATTTTCTGCATCATCATCATCAAATATTTTGTCATGAAGACCTTAAAAGCTTATCTGCATCTAAAATGGGGTTAAGGTTACATTCTGACTGACATCAGAAGGTCATGGAGCTCAGCTGTACAACAGAATGAGGTTCAGCTCCTCACACATCAGTGCTTTGTGTGTGTGTGTGTGTGTGTGTGTGTGTGCGTGTGCGTGTGCGTGTGACTTTCCAGTTCTTATTTATGCACCAAAGACCAGAAAAACCATCCGCATTATCCAGCCCTCTGTGAGCGTGTTCTTGGATGCGTGTCAGCCTCGGGATTAATTCATGTTCTGAAATATCTCTTTGCTTATGTAATGTACTCTGCATTGTTCAGGTTCTGAGTAAAGGCCATCTTCTGGGTCCAGCTGGAGTGGAAGTCAAACTCAGCCGAATGGGAACAGAAGAGAAACTCCAGAGCGTCGTCACACAGCCTGGGGGAAAGTAAGTGGCTCGTGCCTTTCTGGCTGGTAGAGCTTTACACCGGCGTCTCTGCACTAAACATGTTTAAACATAATTTAAACATGTCTTAAGTTGTTTTCATTTTTATCTCCAGGTATACCTTTTTAAAGGTACTCCCTGGAAGTTATGACATCACGGCTGCCCATCCCTCCTGGACACTGGAGCAGGTAGGTAGCTTCACTGTCCTCAGCACAGACTATATAGAGACATGAGTGAGGCAGATGTGATGTCTCCCATGGCTTTTTTCAAGGAGGGTTTGGGTTCAGGTGTTCCTCTTTCTGCCTGCTTCATTTACTGGAGCTGGAAATGTTTGATCAGCAGAGTGGAGCTGTGGGGTGATAAGCTGGCAGAGTTTTACTAATGGAAAAACAAATCCACCGGGTGACACACACAAAGTTTAAGTCACTTTTGGGACCATATTGGCAACATATTCTGGAAAATTGGATTAACTCTGTATTGCATCTGTATGCACCTCTGTAAGAATGGAAGTACGGGAGCCCTGAAAGGCAAATGGGCAGAAAAAATTATGGTGATCGACTTTCTGTCTGTCTGATCTAAATAGTTCAAAAAGATGAAAAAAGTGTGATCATAATTATTTTTATATTGTTTAATTTGTATCATAAATAAAAAAGTGAAAAGAGGTGAAAAAGAAAGTTTTGACACTTTTTTTTTCGCTTTTTGTTAAAACTCATTTTGGCCACAAGAGGCTGAAGTACGCCACACATGGGGAAAGTTTGACTTCAGGGCTTTCTGACACAAAGGCTAAAGGAAGTCAGGTGATGTAGTATAAAGAGCGATAAAGCACATGTATGGATGAGGTAGTAGCGGATGAATGGATCAGTTAGATTTAGGAAAAGATTGTTTGGGTTGAAGTTGACCATTGACAACATGCGTTAAAAAGGCTTTCTGGCAGAAAACTTCTCTCATGTGTGGTACATTTCAGCCTCTTGTGACCAAAATAAGTATTACAACAACAGAATTTTCTTTCCTCACTTGCCTCTCAAGGCTTCCATAAGACAGAGTCAAGATCATTAGCAAGATCTTTCTGTGATTCCCTTAAAATTGTCCTTACATTCTCCAACGGATAAATATGTTGGTTATTTATTCTTAAAATTTCATTTAGATCAAGAGATTGCAAGAGACCTGAGAACACACACGCATACACTAAATCACACACACAGACACCGTTCAAACATGAAAAATGTACATTAGTAGAAACCCATTTGGCTCAGTATATAAATAGAGCAGCCCGTAATGATGATGTAAAAAGATGGATTAAGGCACTCGGAGGAGAACTGGGACAGATCAGCAGGTTTGTAACTAATGATTTCAATCTGCAGTCATATCAGACCTGTGTTTGACATCATTTTCTTTCCCATGCTCAGGTATTAACATTAAGAATGTCATTAAGAAAGCATCATCTCAGAGGTCTTTTGAGTTCGGTATCACTTGAGTGTAGAAAATGACTCACCCATTTGCTCAGCTGATAAGGTTCCCTGTCAGGTTAGCTGGTTTGTAACAAACGATGTCCAGCAGTAAGCACACTGCTCCTGACAGGCCCATTATTCCAGCCCTCAGCACGGCTAGCATGGTGACCTTTGCCATCCTCCTATAGAGTACCACCTCAGTGCACGTGTCCAATGCCAATGCCCCAGCCGCCGACCATCTGGTAGTTGGAGGCTATGATGTCTCGGGGGAGGTCCGCAGTGATGGAGAACCCATGAAAGAGGTCACCTTCCTCCTGTACTCAGCCACAGTCAAGAAAGAGGTACACCAACATTATTTTACATGTTCAACAAGGATCCTGTTTCCACTCTAGCAGAATTGCTGCTTTATTTTTGGCATATCTTGGAATTCTGTATGAATTCTAACTGAACTATGTTGCATCACTCCGTATTTGTTGGTGTGTTTTCAGGAAGTTGGTGGCTGTAACACATCCCCGGTGGAGGGGGCAGATTCTGGGGATGGCTCCCTGCTCTATATATGCAGCGCTCTGTCCAGAGAAGACGGGACCTTTGTCTTCCCCTCGCTGGCCAGCGGCGAGTACACTGTGGTAAGCTTTCTGTACAAACCAAAAGAAGGCTGTCCCCATTTCTAATCTCACTTTACAACTTCTAGGTTTCTGTCCTGGTTGATTTGGTGACACCTGTGGTTACCATGGTGACAGCAAGTGCAGTTTTTTACTAAAGCAGGCACTCCATGAGCAGTTAGTATGTCAGAAATCTAGAAAAATATCTGTTTGCAGTTTTTCCTGTGACTTCTTCACAAAAAAAGCTGCCCCAAGTTTTGGCAGTTGACAGCTTTTATTGTGAAGCAGCAGCAGGAAATGAACACTGCTCTTATACAGTGTAAAGAAAGTGAACATTAAACAGTGAAGCTGGTGTCAGTGAGATAAAATGACACTGAATTACATGCGTGCCTCATTTCCTGTCAATCCCTCGTGCTTAGGGAGGCAAATTGTTTGTTTTTTGCATTTATTTTGTTGAGTTTTCATAGATATATCCACAGATGGATACAACAGTTCACTTGAATATTTATTGATTGTTTATGTAATACCCAAGAGACTTATTTTTCATCATCAGAGTAACGCTGAAAACAGAATGTCAGACTAAAATTCCAATTCATTATATGCCACATAAATATGTTGGACTGTGTAGCATCATGCTTTAACCAAAACTGCAGAATGTTTCTCTGACACGTCCCCTTACCCATCCCAGGCCTACGCAGGCAACTTGAGCCCAAAGTGGGAATGGCAGACTCCACCGCTTCCACTAACAACTACTATAATTGTAGATTATTGCTTGCATAAGTAGATATTAGATTGATAGATATCAAAAAATAGGGTTTGATGTCATGACATTGTAACTTTAACCTGCGTAGTGCATTGAAAAGTAAATCTCATTATTTCTGCCTCTCATTCTGCGTTTGTGACGTCCTTCACTTCAGGTGCCTTTCTACAGGGGAGAAAGGATCACATTTGATGTCGCTCCCTCCAGGATGAATTTCAAGGTGGAACACAACAGTTTGAAACTGGAGGTAAAGCATCAAATCATACCGCAGTTTTTCAGTATTAGGTTTAACATTTTGTGTTTGTCTTGCAAATGTGAATATATTTCATGCATGATGCCACGTTTTGACATGTAATGCTGTTGTTTTGCATGCAGCCCATCTTCCGTGTCATGGGCTTCTCTGTGACAGGCCGAGTTCTCAACAGTGTTGGTGGGGAGGGCGTCCCTGATGCCTCAGTGTCTCTCAACAACCAGATCAAAGGTAACCAGAGCAGAGGACTCTGCGCTTTAGTTGCAGTGCCAACAACCAAACAATTGTGTGAATGCTCAATGTGTGTGTTCAGTGATTCTCAATCCTTTACACATGTTCATGCCTGCTTTGCTATTCTGCCCTCGCAGTCATCAGCAAGGAGGATGGTTCTTTCCGATTGGAGAACATGACGGCTGGTACCTACACCATCCGTGTCAGCAAGGAACTCATGTTCTTTGAGCCAATCACAGTGAAGATCGCCCCCAACACGCCCCAGCTCCCTGACATCGTCACAGCAGGGTTCGTCTGGCTTGCATATATTTTCACGATACATTCTTTGAAATTAATGAGAGATATTGAGCTTCAGCTCAGCTTTCCATATTACCACACTGCTGACCAGCTTGATCTGAGTTCTCATGTCGGCTCCACATAGGTTCAGTGTGTGTGGCCAGATCTCCGTCAGTCGCCTGCCTGAGGGCATGAAGCAGCAGGGCCGCTACAAGGTCACTCTGACACACCAGGACCAGGACAAGGCCTCCAGCAAGACCATCGAATCCGATCCACAGGGGGCCTTCTGCTTTCAGGCCAAACCTGGAGACTACAGTGTGCAGGTTGGTCTAACATTCACATTCACCTGTTTGACTTGAATTTTAGTAGTTTGCCCACAGGCTTGCTAATTAAATGCACATGAAGGTTCCCTTCAGCTGTTCTCAGATTTCCAACATTTGTCTGTTGAAACCATAACATATAAGAGTATTCAAAAAATAAGTCAATAATATTATACCAGTCGACTTTGAGATGTTTTCATAGATGTAACTGATTTTGGTGCTTACATAGTTGTATGTTTAAAAACTTGGCTTTCTACAAGATGACTTTGGTTGTACTTCACGTGTCCAGGTGTCTCTCCCCGAGGCCGAGGTGAAAGCAGGCCTGGCTCTGCAGCCTCAGGCCCTGGAGGTCTCCCTTGTGGACCGTCCCCTCACACACCTACTTTTCACCCAATTCATGGCTTCTGTCTCTGGGAAAGTCTACTGTCTAGGTATCTCACACTTCAAGGTGGCTTCAACCCACAGAAACATTCCATCTTTGTGTATATTTCCACATAAACTGACCATGTGTCCTCTGGTTGGCCTCCAGCTTCCTGTGATGACCTGTCAGTAACCCTGCAGCCAGTGAGTCGACAGGGAGAGAGGAGAGCGGTGGCTCTGTCTGGCAGCAGTGACACCCTCAGCTTCTCCTTTGATGGTGTTTTACCTGGGAAGTACAAAGGTCAGGATTCACCACCAGCAGCATACATTCATAATTATAGTACTAATGATAGTTGTGATATTTGTTCTTTCATTCATTTGGGGTCAGTTTGAGCTGTTGCACATTAGAACTTGGTGGTTGTTACTTGTTAAGGTTATTTTAAGAGGATAACAAATGCACAGTCGGCATGCATGTTTTAACTGGGCGACCTCAAGCTAACATCGTATATAAGCTGATTCCTCTATTCCGTGTGCATTTCTATTCAGAGACCTCACTAATTACTCTTTAACGATTGTGGGGAAATCAATTAGTAATTACCAGATTTGGATCATAATGGGTGTGAGCAGCTTTTAGGAAGCGCGGATTATTCAGCCAGTGTTCCTGTACCTTCTGGTGCTGTATCCATCTCACTCACTGTTCAATACACACAATCTGTTTAGTGTGCCTGCGAAAAGTCTGCACACACAGTGTCTTTGAGGCATGTTTACTCAGCTTGTAGTGTTCGGCTGGGGTGACACATTTAAGCCTTGTCAGTGCAGACGCTCACATTTCTGTCTCTGTTGCTTTTAGTCTGTTTATTCATGATTTGTTCTTCTCCATCTTTGCACGTCAGTGAGCATTTCTCACGAGGAATGGTGCTGGAAGCATAAGTCCGTGGAAGTGGAGGTTCTGGACTCCGACGTCTTGGGGGTGGAGTTCAGACAGATTGGCTACATTCTGCGCTGCTCCCTGTCCCATGCCATTACTTTGGTCAGTGTTTCAGTCCCAGTGGCTGCGCCTGGTGCGTGCTGTAGCAGATGGCGGCTCGTTCTGCAATTATTATTCCAGTTCGAACTAACGTGTTTTTCTGCACAGGAGTTCTTCCAAGATGGCAGCAAACCCGAGAACGTCGGCGTGTACAACCTCTCAAAGGGAGTCAACCGCTTCTGCCTCTCCAAGCCTGGTGAAGTTCATTCTCCTGACCTCTCATTAGCTAGACACAGTATGAATTCGCATATCTAGAGAAGAAAAAAATCTCAGCATACCAACTGTTCCCTTGTGCATAGTTAGAGTGCAGCGTTGAGCCAAAAGGTCTGTGTCAGACTTGCCTAAATATAAAACTGGAGCAAAGTAATTAATCAACCAACAATGGCTTGTCCAGGTGTTTACAAAGTCACCCCCCGCTCCTGCCACCAGTTTGAGCAGGACTTCTACACCTACGACACGTAAGTAATGAGAAGCTGTGTCCATTTGTTTCTGTGTTCGATGAATGTTCTGCTTCTGTTTAGTTCAACCAAGTGACTGTTGTTCACCTGTGTCCAACAGCTCAGCTCCCAGTATCCTGACCCTGACCGCAGTGCGGCATCACATGACCGGGCTCATCACCACCGACAAGATCCTAGACGTCACAGTTACCATCAAGTAATGAAGAATTGATGAGACCCTGCGTGCTAATGCTAGCTGCTGTGCACCCTTCTGCAGATGTCCAGCTAAAATCCTTTTTTTCCCGCCTCCCCTCGGTCAGATCGTCTATCGAGAGCGAGCCGGCGCTGGTGCTGGGCCCTCTGCGGAGCATGGAGGAGCAGAGGCAGGAGCAGCAGCTGCAAGAGATTCAGCTGCGCCGTCAGGAACGAGAGCGCCGCGCTGCTGAGGAGGAAGGCGGAGCCCGGGATGACAGCCCTCCCATCCAAGAGAAGGCCGATGAGCTGACAGGCCCCTTCCACTATGAGTTCTCCTACTGGGCCAGGTCGGGGCCGCTGCATGTCCACTGCATTTTTCACTTCATGCTCTGTGCTCTTAGCAGTTCCCATGAGGGCTGAAACAAAGCTGTCGCACGTTGAAAATTCAAAATCAAACTTGTCAGTTTTCTGAGAAGCGTGTTCTTTAACTTCCACTTAAGCTGTACATGTAGCAGAATTGGATGTTTCTGAATGGAAGGCCCCCTGTGGAGTTGAAGTAGACTTCTCTGTTAAAGTTTTATGTCCACGGGCGTGTAACTTTTTGACTTTTCATCAAAAAACTAGATGTTTTCGCTCATCTTTTGTCCTGTGGATTTAACCAGGAGAGTATCCAGCTGTGAGTCACCTGAACTTTGTGGAGAAAATGAACAGGACTTTTACCTCCAGCACACTGGAACCCCAAATAACTCCTTTCACTTTATTGTCAGTGTCTGGTTGACATCCACCAATAATAACCACCAAGTCTAAGAGTCTGTGAAGGGCGATGAATCAATGTATATTATGTGACTGTGCAGGGCTGGAGAGAAGATCACAGTGACACCCTCCTCCAAGGAACTGCTGTTCTACCCTCCTGAGGTAGAAGCCACTATCACTGGAGGTAAGTTCCTTCACACACACTGTCATCTATCAACCCCTCTTTATCTGTTTGCGTCTTTGTTATAGCTGCTTCTTAAGCCTTTCGTTACTTGCAACACCAACAAGCTAAAGCTATTGCACTCTCCACAGAGTCGTGTCCTGGTCGACTGGTGGACATCGCGGGGCGTGCAGGTCTCTTCCTGGAGGGCAAGGTGTCACCAGAGCTGCAGGGCGTGGAGATCTCCATCACGGAAAGAGGAGCTGCTACACCACTCATTACTGTGGCCACTAACGAGATGGGAGCATACAAGTATGAGAACCCCACACTTAAGTTGAGAAATACAGATAAAGTACATGGAAATTAGAGGGAGGATGTTCCAGAGCCTGTGACACAAGGAGCTAATTAATAAGTCTAAATCAGAGAGTTTTGTCATGCTGAAAGGAAAAAGAGTCAAGATCTTAACAAGTCATTAATATACCAAAGGGCCCGTACATAAATACATTTGAACCCCTAAAGAGGTGTAGAAACAGCAGTGATGTGTGGGTCCTAGTTAAAACTCTGGCAGTAATGTAATTTGCTGTTCTAGCCCAGAGGGTTTTAAAAAAAAATGTCCGTGTTAGTGCAGGTCAGCCAAACAGACTGTTAAATCACAATCTGTGCGTGAGAGACCAACCAGTTTGTGCAGGCTGTTTAAAAGGACTTCAGGATAAACACTGTTGACGGGGCTGAGAGCTCGGAGTTCATGAAGTGCTGCGTCTGTACTGTCCATGGCATGAAAACCAAATGGAAAAGTTTGACTTGCCCTGTTTGTTAACACTTGTTTGGCTGGTCTTCTCCAGAGGTCAACCAGCCACGCAAGCAGTCATAATTCATATTTGAACCCACAGACATGTGTTGCTTCTCCACTTATCAGATATATGCTCATCTAACTCCTGAACTTGCCAAAGAATCGTCACATTTCAAAGTTTTCTTCAGTATCAAATTAATCCCATGATAGCTGTTTGTACAGACACGAGTAGGTTGCTAGCAGGAACTGCTGATAGCTAATTCAGCATATTTTTAATGGTCCCAAAATGTAAACTAATAGAGGCTTAAAAATGTTTCAGCCCCTAGTTTAACTCACTGAATACATAGCAATGTTATATTTCCTGAATATGGGCATTATAAGGTTTGTCAGCATCTGCCTTGAGCCCTGAACAAAGTAAGTAGTTCTTCACAGACAGCAAATCATTATTCATCAACTTTGAGATGTCAGTATCAAAAGTGTCAGTTTTACTATTTATTTTTGATTCACATTGGATGGAATTCTGTATTATTATGTCATTATCATATGTATGCCATTTGGTTTTATATGCTGGCTGGTATGCACCCTGGAGACCACCTTTCTCTGCTCTCTTTCTGTCAGTGTGGGTCCCCTCCACAGCGGCCGGCAGTACGACATCAGTGCCAGTAAAGAAGGCTTCGTCCTGAGTCCAGTGGAGGGAACCCATGGAGATTTCAAGGCGTTCGCTCTGGCTGGTGTCACCTTCAAGGTACATGTGACCGGCCCCACTTGCATACATCCCAGTTACATCTCAGTAATCACCAGCCACTCTGCTATTATTATATATTATTATTTAGCTGACACTGAGTGTCTTAAAATTATAGCTCTTTGCACACATTTACTACTCTCACTGATAGGTAGTTTAAGTGGAATATGAAGTGACATGAAGTGTTGTTAGTTCTACTGTATGTTTTCACAAAATATAATTAATAGAAACCATCATGATGATCACTGAATCGGTTTTTTGCTTTTCTGTGTGTGTCACCTTGGTTAAAAAGGTCTGCAGTTATCTACAGCAGCTCTGAGGCCCAGACAAAAGTGTTGGTTTCCCCATTTAGAGTGTGAAAAATTCCTTTCAAAATTTTTTGTGCAGCATCAATAAAGAGTTTTTATTCAGTTTCTTCAACCTCATTATATCCACAATTTGAATGATTTCAAGATTTCTCTGTGCTAGTTTTTGCTTCATCATAGTGGACATTTAGTCCGACTGAAGGAGTTGAATCTGTTACCTGCGAGTTTATCCGCAGCTATAACACTGTTTTTCAATTAATTCTTGACACCCTCATGTAGTGTAATATAAGCAGCTTCCCTCTCTTTCCCTCCGTGCTTTAGATCAAATCAGAGGATGCTCAACCCCTGTCAGGTGTCCTCCTGTCTCTGAGTGGAGGACAGTTTCGCTCCAACCTGCTGACCCAGGACACTGGCCTGCTCACCTTTAATAACCTGGTAGGGATCCATAAATGTATTAATTTGTCTTCACTGTTGTAATGTTCTTCCAGCACGAGTCTGCTGTAAAGCTGATTGCAGGCATGCTTTGACTTGTGGTGTGCTCGAGCTAACGTACATATTCTTCTGCTCTCCGTTTGATATGTCCTCTCCTCAGAGTCCTGGTCAGTACTACTTCAAGCCCATGATGAAGGAGTTCCGCTTTGAGCCGGCATCTCAGATGATCACAGTGGAGGAGGGGCAAAACCTCAGTATCGATATAATTGGTATCAAGACAGCTTACAGGTATACAGATGGACCTTGTACAGTTTAGCTCTGCAGAACTTCCTGTTTCAGTGTCCACAACGTACTGCTCAGATTTTCATTACCCTTTGATGCTGGTGTTGTTGGACTAGACGAGGGTCTAGCTCCACTAATGTCCATAGCGCTGTAGAGTCTGATCGGGGTCACGGTCTTGTTACTGTCCTCAGCTGCTACGGAGCTGTGCAGTCTCTGAGCGGGGATGCAGAGAGGGATGTGGCAGTGGAGGCGGTGGGACAGGGAGAGTGTAGCCTCTACAGTGAGGACACCGTCACTGATGAGGAGGGTCGCTTCAGACTCCGCGGTCTGCTGGTGAGTACGCTGGGAACATGTTCCAGGCAGACTGGAGGGTTGAAAACTAAAATGAATACATACACAAGTAGCTAATGAACTGTATGTGATTTTACACAGCAAGGCTATACTTGTACTGCATCTTCTAAGCCTTTCTACTGTGCACCTCATATGACTTAATGGATGTAATGTTTCCTTGCAGCCGGGTTGCAAATATCTAATTCAGCTGCGAGCTGAAGGCAATGACCACATTGAGAGGGCCTTACCGCAACACAGAGCTATAGAGGTAAGAAGCAGATGTATGAAACGTCCACAAGGCTTCACAGCTGGATGATGTGTGCAGTAAACAAATGTAGTTTTTGCAGGAGTAATAACAATTATAAGAGCAATTTAGCACTACACTCCCATACCATTGGACTCACAACGGACAGTTTATAAGAAAGCATCAAAATCGACGCCTCAGAAGCAGAGATATTGTCTTTTTTGTTCTTGTCAAAACCAAAAATCCAATTCAGCTGCCGGCAAGTCAGTTGTAGATTCGACTTTGGCATGGTAGTAGCTGCTAACGTAGCCTTGAGCTGCTAGCCGAGAATTAGCAGAGACGAGGAGTGGGCTGCAGAGCTCTCTTAAGATCAGAGATTATTTTTCAGACTAAAAACAGCTGCAGGCTGCAGGGTTGCTGCATGGCGCTGCATGGCGCTGCAGCAAAAGTTGAGTCTGAGTCAACTTTCTTACCTGACGACCCGGCTTTGTGTTGCTGCGTTGGCATCCCGGCTGCATCAACACACTGGCCTCATTGAAATGATCTGTTGATGAATATCATGGGCTATGATCCAAAACCCCAGAACAGCTACTAAATGGACCTTTTTATGAGATAGACTGTTCAAGAGTTGAGCTGTGAACCTCTTCTAAAAGGCCATTCTTGATCCTGCAGTCCAAACAGTTCCACATTTTCAATGTCATAGCATTTTTAAAGGTTGTTTCGTGGTGAGCACTGAAGGCTAGATACAGGAGGGTATGGAAAACTTTTGTAATTCAATTGTTAACGTAACTGTGGGAACCCTGTGATTATGACTTATCAGAGGCCTTATCACATGGGGCCTTTCTATACGCAGAACAAAAGCAGCGATAATCCCATTGCAAGTTTAAACCTCTCTGTTCATAATTTTAGCTTGTCTGAAAAGTGCAGACCTCCTAATCTCTGTGGCAAGGCAGGAAATGCCTTAATTCCACTTAATTCTCTGTTATTATCACGCAGTGTGACTACAAAGCTTTATCCGCTGTTCACATTTGCCGCTTTCTGAAAGAGTGCAGGGTTGTATCTGTACATTAAGCTCTGCCTTCCCTCTCAGGTGGGCAGCAATGACATTGACGGGGTCAATATCATCGCCTTCAGGCAAATCAATCAGTTTGACCTCAGCGGAAACGTCCACACGTCCCCTGAACATCTCCCAACACTATCGGTAGGACCGCTTGGCATATATTACCCCTGCTCTGCAGTCTTGCACACATTTCTGTAGTTTTACTCAAAGCTTTACTACTTTTTCTCTCTTTTCTTTCCCCAGGTGAAGCTTTACAAGAGTGACAATCTGGACAACCCAATCAACAGCGTCTCTCTGGGACAGTCCCTCTTCTTCCACTTCCCTCCTCTGGACAGAGATGGAGAGGTATCTGCAAGGAATTTGGCTCTAAAAGGATGTCGGACTTTAAGCGGTTATAAGTCTCTTCAGTGTTGACAAGCTTGTATATGTGACTGAATGTATGGATGGCTGTAGACTTAACAGGACAGGCTGTTGTTGGATCTAGAGTCACCTTCCTCTCTCTGCTCCAGAGCTACGTGCTGATGCTGTACTCCACGCTGTCCCGCTCCCAGTATGACTTCACTCTGCCTCAGGTCACCTTCACCTCCAGTGGCTACCACAAGCACGTCACACTCACCTTCAACCCCACCGTAAGATGCACATGCTTTTTCTTTGAGTTTACCCTGCCCAATGTTTCAACACCTGTTTTCTGTGCTGGAATATTTTCTTTTTTACCACCAAGAGCGACAGGATTCCTGACTTATAGTGAGGCGAATTTTGGCAGGTTTTGTCTTGGAAAGCAGTGTGGATTGTGCCTTTTCTCTGGGGTTGTCTCATCCCTGGGGGTGTGTTTCTGTGTGTGTTTTCCCACAGCGTAAAGTGCCTGACCAGGATGTTGCCCAGGGCTCCTACATAGCTCTGCCCCTCACGCTGCTGCTCCTGTTAGCAGCGTACAACCACGAGAAGGTACATAACCACCTCCACCTGCTCCACACAGCACGTCCAAAGAGCTTTTCTTGCTTGACAATTTTTCATTTTTTTTATTTAGTTGGAATAAACCTCACTGGGATTTGGTCTTATCATGCCCAAGCCTGAAATTTGGAAGGACATCAAGAAGAATGTCCCACTTCCTGTTGTTTTGATGTTTTATAATCAGCACTTATCCATGTGTTAATTCCTCTTAATCACTTTTTTCAGGGATTTCTTCATATTTCAAGTAAGAAACAAAACAAACAGCATTTGTTTAACAGTGTTTGCCGACCTGTTTTGCAGGTAATCCCCCTCCTCTTACAGGTAGTGAATCGCATCCAGGGAGTGAGGAGCATGGCCCAAGCCAGCGGGGACATGGCTGCTCTGGACGAGGCCAAACGTCAGGCCAAGAGACAGAAGGCCAGGCGTACATGAGGACACAACCACGGCTCACCTCAGACCACATCTTCGCACACTAAATAGTACACTCGTACGCATGACCGCAGCCTCAGAGAGCACTGTGGGTTCACTCATAGAGGAGATGTTGGTCCACAAGATAAACCTCTTAACATTTGGCTTTGGCTAATTGCGTGTGCCCGTGAACTATTTAGCTGACTGAGATGTGATTTGGCCCCAAGTGAAGCCTAACACGAACCACTCAATGCGCATTACCACCTCTTCATCAGCCGTTCAGACTCACTGGACTGAGCGCTGACATTTTACTGGTCATTTTCTTTTTTCTTTTTTTTTTTTCCAAAACACTCAATGTCTAAGAAAATTGTCAGTATTTGTGATAGAATATGAGCCATTTTTATACCTTTGTAATTTATCAAGGTCAACTCAAGCCTTTTGTGTGTGCTTTGAAAGCACCTGAATGCTTTCAGTATCAGTTCTAACAAAGTTTAGGACTCATGTCTTTCACCTGCTGGCATTGGGGGTCAGTTCAGAGAATTTACAATGGGATGTTCTTCAGAATGTGGCTGGACTTTAATGAGATGTAACCATAGCCACCAGGCTTAACTTACAGGTGTTTAAATTAGATGAAATTAGAGCCAATCAGGATCTGAGCTTGTGAAATGAAAAGTTTGTGAGTGTGTGAAAAAGATTTGTGGTTGTAGAAATATTTGAGAATGTTCAAACGACATTTGTGTTGAAATTTTTCCTCCATTAGGGCTCTCAGAAAAAAGCATAAAACTGTGTCCTGGTTTGAGCTTGAACCCAGAAAAGCAGAGTTAACTCAGAGTCGGTGTCTTCATTCCACAAGCTCACAGTCTTTTTGACCCTGATTTGACCCCGATTTGACCCCATAGATTTGATGTAAAGCTGAATCAGTTATCAACATCACAAACAGGGACTGATTCTGTAACTGCTCACTGATTGAGCGACAGCCAAAGACACGGACGAGCTAATAAATGCTTTGTGCTGTTGTCAGCCACGTCGTGTCACTTACATGCTAAACACCCACGAGTTACTGTAATGCGCTCCACTTATGATGGTATTTTATAAGCTGTTAAGTGCGATGCAAGATTGACTTTATGTCAGTTTCTCCTTTAGCTCAGGAAAGTGGAGAGGATGCTGGAAATTTGGGTTTGAATACTGAACGAAGAGAATTCTTTTGTTTTTGGGTGAGGTGGACTGGGGTCGGGCTGGAGGGGATAACTGATAGCTGATTAATTTATTAACATATTTGTAATTAGATGTGAATGGTAACTTGGTTTGTGTTCAGGGAAATGTCCTTCAGAAGTGTGCTTGTTTTTTTTTTTTTTTTAAATGATGTTCTGTCAGATGTGTGACGAGCTGTTCTAAAGACAACATGCAGTTTAAGAGGACAGAAATGAGAATACTTACAAAGGGTCTTTCGTGACCTTGAGTTAAAACTTGGAAAGACAAGGCAGATTTATGTTTTCTTAAGCTCATTGTCTTACCATCCAACTGTGTATTTCACTGAAAACTCTGGACCCCAATTATTTTTCTGTGTTTAATCCATCTGCTCTCAGTTGTGGCTGGATTTCGATGAAAGATGAGAAGGCCACTGACTATTTACTGACTTGAAAGGTATTCCAATTAGTCCACATGTAGGGGAGTTGATTAGTTTGGCCGTGGTGGGGGGTGGTGCGGCGGGGGAGGGGTGTAATTGTCATTTGGTCAGAATCTGTTTTGAGATTTTTTTTTTTGAGATAATAAAGTTTGACTGGAAGGAAAAGTGTCTCAACTGTTTTGTGGTTTTGCCTCTAGGGGGCAGTGTAAGTTTAGGCACGAATACTTACAGATCTCATCCTATATTAAAGTACAGCACTTGTATACTATATTAGTTCTTGGTTAAAAAAGATGTGGATTACTCCTGCAAAATCAATCAACACCAGCCTGACTCTCATTATTCCCTCTCTTCTGCCAAGCAGCATATGGTATAAAATGCTTTAGGGCACATTAGAGTCCAGGAGGACAAGCTGATGTTTGGTTAAGAGAGGTTAAAATGCTCAAAGAGTAGAGATGTCACTGGACTGAGTTTCAGCGTGAATGTTGTGCTCTAATGTGGTAAGGAAGTGGAAGTATGAAACACAGCAGAGATCTTAATAAACTACAGAAGGCCCAACTCCACTGGATTGGATATAGAGCATCAAATGAACACCAGAGCTTATAGAGAAAACACTTTTGATTGAACCTTCAGGTAGGTAGGATCACATGCTGTGTTGACCAAACAGTGGCTCGTCTGTGTGCTTAAGTGTTAATTGGGGGGGGGATCAATTTCCTGACCAGCTTCCATTGTCAGCTAATAATAGCCACATCATTTATCAACAGTATGACCACAGGAAATTACATGGACAAACTCATGGTGTTAGCTGGAATGCAGCTGGGTGGCGCCGTGAGGTCGGCTGGGTTGGAGCTTGCTGTTTGCTATAAATAATATCGTTGTGGCAGTTCAAAATATCTTGAACTCGGAATTAAGCGGAAATTTGTCGGGTGTCTTTGAAAGTTTCTGCCCTTTTAAAAAACGCACCTGGCCTTTTCTTTTCAGAGCAGATGTTTTGATATGTCAAAGCAGTAAAAGCACAGCTGGAACTAATAACATTAAGGATGGCTTTACTTCATTCCACTTAGGTGTGCCACTTCCGGCGCTACCAGCACGTCTTATGCTGGGACACGTGGATGGGACTTTGTGATTGGCAGTAATTAAACCTGTATGTTGTGCTATAATGTGAAAATCTCTGCTGTGAAAAAGGTATATTTTTGACCACAAAGGGCAAATACTCTAAAATACACTCTCAGAAACACAACCCTGATACACCATTTGCTTTTTAAGCTGTTGCTGTTTACCAAGAGTGACACAGAGCAACTTAAGCATCCCACTGTGGCTGTGGTTAGTGCAATATTCACGAGCATTTTAGTTGGAAGTCTAATGAACTAAAGATGAAGGATGAAGTTGAGAACGAGTACATAAGCCAGCTGCAAAAGTTCAAAATGCCTTCAGGCTGCATAGAACTGACCTGTGATAGGACCTTTTTGATTTGATGTGAATGTGAAAACAGGGATGTACAAGCACGATGTTCTCAAGTTGTTCTGTTGTTCTGCCCCTCTGCTGTATATTTTATTATAAAATGAACTGTATTAGGCTGATTGTGCTGCCGCTGTTCATCATTCAGAGAGCTTATTTCCTCTCTTACACAGGCTTCTTCTGTTCCTGGTGTTCCCAAGTCAAAAAGTAATCTTCTTCAGTGTATTAGAAATAGAATTTAAGTACAGAAAAGTCATTACAAGTACTACTTTTTAGCTTAATTTAGCTTGACACATACTTTTAAAATGAGTACTTCTGACTAGATGTCATTAAGTTCAACATAAATGTATTAAAATGAATATACTAATTCTGCTATACTTAAAGTGGCATTTCAAAGTACTTACAGGAGGTGTACTTTATTCTAAGTGTATTGTAATTCTACTTAAGCATACTAAATTACAAATTCTTGACAAGTATACTTATTTTGCAGTATTTGTAGTACATTATTAGCGTGTTTAATTAAAATGTACTTTCATTTCACTTCATTTTAAGTATATCAAAGTGCATTGCCAACACATTTGGGATATAATACAATTTTACTGCACGTATGTTTTGAATGTTGATGGATCATGATTTTCACTGGAGTGTGTACTTCAGTACACTCAAAGTTTGTAAAAGGTTTGTGCCAATTTAGAATACTATTACACTTCAAGTATACTCAAGTATTACTCAAGTGGTACTCAAGGACTACTTGAGTACACTTCAGTATACTTGAAGGCGACACAACAGGTACTTTCTACATACTTTAAAAAATATGATTTAAGTGTAAGTTTTTTCCCCTGGGTTTTCTGTCTATATCTAAGATACTGCTATACGGGATTGTAAAATTTGGACATTTAGTCATTTAACATAGAAAAAAAAGAATCAATTTTGTTTGTATTCAACAGCAGTGAAGCTGTGACAATGGCTAATACTCATGGGCTGTGTTGACATTGTTAACTGCTGATGAACACACTCTCCTGCATAAATGAAATAATTCATGATGACAATATCTCATGTGAAATGTCGTAGTTACACAACAAAAGGCTGAGCTGATATTCACATCCACTTCAAAGCCCATGCAAACTGTATAACCCAGCATCTCTCACTTGGAGCATAGATCATATCCTCTGATCAGTTTGTAGATATAGATCTGAACTACAATGGTTGTATGCATGTCAGTGTGTGTATGCATGTGTACATTTGAAAGATAAATGTGTGTGTTTTTCCAAGTATATTGCACCAAATTCAGGCAGCAGTGGTGGGAGGGTGAAGGGAATCAAAATATGACCGAATGTAGCCTTTGTACACGTAATATTCATGGCTGACATGTGACATGAAATCCACAAAGTGAAATATTTTACTTATCTGTGTGCTGTAGGTTAGCAAATTTCTTAAAAGACTCTTAATGAGGGACCAGGGAGACGTCTGTCTGTTTAAGGTCTTTTTCTGCTATTATTCTGTTTATTATTCTCATTCCTGTCTGTTCCAGTTTGAGCTCTAAAAAGTGAACTGGTGCTCCTTTTTGCTCATCATTATCTCTCACCTCTCCCCTCAGCATTGTTAGTGTTTACCTTCATCCCTTTCCTCCAACACAAACACATTTTAGACGTTGCTGTCTATGCAGCTTATGTGGATTCATACACCCTGTCCACCTGTTTAAAGAGGAGCGCCGCTGTCTGAGTTCTTGTTGCTCAGCCTTTTGATGGTAGCTGTGACACAGGACTGGGCTCATCTGCTGGCATTTCATCTTGATGAGACGCAACCAATTAGTGTGAGCCACTCTGTCTGGAGCAACGCGGGGAATGAAAGAAACGACGACACACACTGGGGTCAGCCGGCTGATCAGATAACCTCTGTGCTCAAGTTCAGAACACACGGCAGCCTGTTGGAGACGTGAGTCACAGTTTTCCATCTCTCTCAATTTATTTATATTGCATGAGAAAACAGTTTGTGTGTTTTTTTTCTGTTTCAGCCATTTTTCCTGCTGGGATCACTATGATACAATTTGCTGACATTCTGGCATGATTTTCTGAAAACAGCTGTTTCACAACATGCATCTCTCACTTCCATTATTGGCACTCTCAAAGCGCAATTCATGAGCCTTACACAGCCTCTAAGTAGCTCCCATATTGTACTTCAGGGACTTTTGAAGGCTTGTAGGAAGTCCCCATCAAAATGTGGATTAGTGGAAGCTTTAGAAAGCAGAAAATGTGAAGTATTTGTTGTCTTATGAGAAGTTTCCACACGTATAATGAAACAGCTAAATCCTTGTCATGCATAAATGAAGGTTTGTTGTTTGACTCTGTGTGAATTTATGTAGAGTTTCTTAGATGCAAATGATTGGAAAGCATCTCGGCTGGTCTGCGTCTATTGCATTTGCATCAGTATGTCACCTAACATAACCTCTCTCCATTCATGTTACCCCACACTCCAGTGGCTTGCTGCCCAGGCTGAGTCACCCCTACCAGTCATAATGCATTGGCCAGGACACAAGTCATTGTAGAAGGGGGGAGAGAGGAGGCGGAGAGGGGCTCAGCACACCGTCTGTGGCACATTAATACAAGACGTTTGATGAGAAGGCCAGAAAGGGGGAGAGAAATTGAATATTCATAGGGGATGATGACAGGTTGGGCAGTGGTGAGGATGGTGTGTAATAGTATCCACTGGCTGCTTTTTGTGGGAGCTGAAGTAAGCGTGTGTGTGTGTGTGTGTGTGTGTGTGTGTGTGTGTGTGTGTGTGTGTGTGTGTGTGTGTGTGTGTGTGTGTGTGTGTGTGTGGTGTGTGTGGAGACATGACCCAGACGGACTCTAAGTGCCAGTTTTTATCAGAACAAGAGGTGTGTCATGTCGCCCTTTTATGAAATCTAATGCCTCCTAACTGTATGCCAGATATAATGATAGCTGAGGTGGTTACATCCACATCAATGTAAGCACAGAGATCAAGAGTGTACAGAAGGCAATAAAAGCCTCACATCATTCATACATGCTGTGGCTTGAATACGAATTTTACAGCACTCTTAGGGCTCAGTCATACCAGCCTTTATAACAGCAACATTTCATTTCAGTTGCAATTGATCCATCACAATCATTGTCTTAATTAGTACAGGCAGTGCAAATTTGCACAATGTTTAGAGCTTACACATAGGATTCAACTTTGGTAAGCTGTGACGTGTAAATTTGCAATTTTGATCAACTGGAAATGGTCCTGACAGAGCTGACTTTGAGGGCGTGGAAAGCCAGAGAGCCCAAAATGAAGTAAGGTATCACATTAGCTGCCTTGCACATCCAATTTTATATAACCCTGCTCTGCTGAAGGAGTAGATTATACAAATTCGTTAGACTGAATTAACTGTGCAAACTTAAAGCCACAATTTCCGACATTTTTATTTAAAAAAAAAATGCATCACATCACTACTTGTATGTGACATCTGTTGCTTTTAGTAATGAACCCACAATGAACTATCACCCAAATCTGCATCCACTCAGCACTACCATTGAGCTTTATAACGTCTTTCTGCTCATTGTTGTGGTTTTCTGGCCAGCATCTCATTGTTTCCAGTAACAGCAAGCAGCTGTTCTTCACAGTTAAAAGGTCAACACACCCACTATACACTACCAGCCCAGCGCCAAACAGCAGACAGGCAAAGTTAGTGACTAGCTGGTGAACATAAGTAACAATTAAAGAGGCAGAAATTTCCATCAGAAGTTGGTGGAGACCAAAAACTGAGCTAGAAAAGGAGTGACTACAGTTTGTCAAAAATGTGACTTCAAATGAATGCTAATGTTTCTGCTGGATCTTTAAATGGGCTACTGTTAATATGTTTGCCAGGTAAAAAATCTTATTGCCTTGTCCAGCTGGGGAACAAAAGCACAAGTAGCTACTCTTGCTCTGTCAAGCAAGAGGTACAGTCCTCTCTTACACTTTGACATCCATTATATTCAACACTGTAGGTTAAAGGTCAAACTTAATGGCCATTTGAAAATATCTGAGCTTTATCTACACCTTTTTTTTTTGTATCTCTTGTGCCACACCAGAGCCAGTCATTCCATTTATACTCAGACACGTGAGCGTTGACATCTAAACCCTAGTCTACTTGTCTATGTGATTCACAGTGCCTCTTTCCCAGCAGTGAGCCAGGTATGAACACTGTCTTCTAATCCTCTCCCTGTCCGCAAATCTCTCCTTGAACACGTGTGTGACGCTGACCACTGTCACTGGTTGTCCTCAACATACCGTCCACTCCCCTTCCCTCTGTTCTGCACAGGGTCAACAGGGTGAGCCCTCCTCCCTGCAGCCCTTTCCGACTCTTGTAAAATCTCACTGCACCCTGCCTGCAATGCTCAAATACCTTGCGGATCAAATGAGCGTTTGAGCCCACTCCCATTCGGCAAGTTGGTCGTTGCTGCCAACCCACTGGCTATAAGAGATTTTTGTTGGTGGGCACGAAGATAAAAGCGCAGACGTTATGGTAATAAAAAGGCCGACAGGCTCTGGGAAGGAAAGACTCTCTTTCTCTCTCTCTCTCTTACTCTATCCATCTCGTTTTGTCTCCTATCTCCTCCCCCTTCCCTCATCGCTCTCCTCAGCTCTTGGTTCCGATACACTGGTGCCGTAGTCTATACTGTCATCTGTACGGTCAACGGAGCCTGACGAAAGGGGAGGAGGAGTGAGACAGAGGGAGCAGAGGGAGACAGAGGGATGTCTGGTGTGTGTATACGGGGGGGAAGTTGATCAGACTGGAGTTGTAGAAGTCCTTGAGCAAAGTCACGTTGTGGAGGAGGACAAAAGAGGTGGGCATGGCTGCTGACAACCTGGAGGAAGCCGCGACCAAAAGGCTTCCATGTACTGAGACCTTTCCCTTGTACATCAGTGGGGTGAGCTTTGAATGTTAAATATTTAGCATTAGCTTGCAGTGCTACCACTATCGATTAGTGCCCAGGCAGTCATTAAAGCTGCCCTTCCAAGCCGGGTGTGGGCCTGACTTAATTCAAACACAGCACAGTGATGGCCAGATGAACAGTTTTTGGGTGAAAAGTGTGGTTTTAAATCAAAGTCTTGCTTAATTTATACTTAATTTATAATATTCACGTGTCCTGCATACCTCTCATGGTCTCCCCAAAAATGTCCTGTGAAATGTGTGCACTGCCTTGGTTATCTATGTCCTACACAGCCTGTGAATGTGAAAACACTATTCTAATGAAGTTTTTATTAGTTAGCTTCAAGGCACAGCTATGGCACACATTAAACAAACAAACAAACAAGAATTCTCTGCTCGACTCAAAGCGAATAACGCACACATCTGTCAGTATCGTCTGATTCAACAAGCTATAGAATCTATAGCTGAAGCATAAGGCTTTGGAAAATGTCGTGATTCAAAGATGATGGAGGATAATGAAACATGGAGGAATACCAGAATTTAAGTTTCATCATCTCCTCATCTCACCCTTCACACTTTGCTAAGCAGGGGAGGATACAGATGATGCTGCCAGATACGACACACCACACATGTCGTGATTAGGCGGATATACCTTTTCTGATTAATTGGATTAATTAAGTGGGTGAATAGTCAGCCAAGTGATAGCATAAGAGTGTTTTTTGTGCAAATTTAATTTGGTAGGTGTGCAGTGCATACAATTAGGAGAACTGTGTAGATGTGGGTGTGCAGTAGATAAAAAAAGAGGTACATGGTGTGTGTTTATGTGTGTGTGTGCGTGCGTGGGTGTGTCTGTGAGAGAGAGAGGAGAGAGACAGAGTGAAATCCTCACTGACCTCCACTGTTGGTTAGCCTGAGGATGAAGAGATGACACAGTGGGAATGGGTAAGCTAGTGTGGGCGGTCTTTGGTGCAAGAGGAAAGACACATGGATGGAACACTGTCAGAATTTCAATGTGCTGTGTGCATCCTTAACCATCAAAAAATCATTATCACATTAATTTGGAGACGTTCATATATTTAGTGTGAACAATCAAAGCCGAGACAATTGGAAGTATCTTCAAGCCACTGTGCTGCATGTTAGATGTGCCGTGCTGAAATCTCTACATACACAGAAATAAGACACTGTGCATCCAGTGGGAATAGAGCAGAAGCTTATAGAACTGCTTGCAATGGCGGATAGTGGAAACAATGGGAAATCCCTGTCCCCAGAAGATCAATCAACACTTTGAAAGCATCCACATTAAATGTTGAAGATCGTGGTGGTGATTGGGAAGTGGTGGGTTGTGCAAGAGCAGATCTGAAAAACATCATGACAGGATTGTGATATTTAAAGATCAGCCTCCAACAACCAACAACTGGCTCAAGCAGCACAGGCAGAAAGGCGATTTACCAGACATATTCATGATGGAAGGATGTGCCAGTGAGAGAAACTCTAACAATGCGGCAAAGAAGAGGTGACAGGGAAAGTTGTAAGAAAAAGAAATTGCTGAAATTCAGCAACAAAGAAACAAGAGCTTTTGCGAAAGCTCCTTAGTATGTAATTATATCTACATCACATGATCTGCTGATGGAGCACTTTAACATTTTGGCTTATACACTTTGTTGTTGTTTGTTTCATTTCTGTGCACAAAATATGAAGCTAGAGCTAACGCTGCTTAGCATACCACAAGCTGCAAACAACCAGCCTACTGCAGACTCCAGAAGGTACCAGCTCATCCATTAAACCACAACTTGTCATTTTTACATGTCTGTAAACCAGTCCTCAGATCACTACATTGGCTTCCTGTGAGTCAAAGAATAGACTTCAAAATCTTACTGCTGGTCTACAAAGCATTAAATGGTCTAGGACCAAAATATATTCTAGATTTATTAACTCCATATCAAGCATCCAGACCTCTCAGGTCATCAGGGACAGGGCTACTGTGTGTTCCAAACAAAGTGAAGCAGCTCTCAGTTATTATGCTCCTCACCTGTGGAACATTCTCCCTGCACACCTGAGGTCTGCACCAACTGTCAGCTCATTTAAATCAGGGTTGAAAACATTATTATTTGCTACAGCTTTTACTTAAAGTAAATATATCTGCTCAATGACTTCTTAATCATTCTAAATGCTAAATTATTGTCTTTTACTGGCTTCTGTTTTTAATTTTCCTTTAACTGTATTTAATTTTTATTATTTCTTATTTTATTATTTCTTCTAATCTCTTTCTTTCTTTCTTTCTTTCTTTCTTTCTTTCTTTGAAATGTATGATTTTAATGTATTTTTATGCTTCTGTACAGCACTTTGAATTGCCTGGTGTATGAATTGTGCCACACAAATAAATGTGCCTTGCCTTGCCTATAATCTAACTGTCTCTGTAGCCAGGCTACTTATTCAGCATACAGACATTGGTGGTATTGAACTTCTGATCTATCTCTCAGAAAAAAGCCACTGGGCATATTTCCTGAATTGTCTAACTATGGCTATAAAAAGACGACAGGTACCATCTTAAACTTGCTGTAACTGATTTTTTGCCAGTTGTAGGAAGTGGAAAGAAGCTGTGAATACAAGCCTGACATAGTTCACCTTTAAAGTTGACATGGCAAACTTGTAGGCCCACAATTGCATATTTAAGCATCGAACAGTTACAAAGCAACATTCATTTAGTCATGTTCATGATCACCTGCTAAATGCACGGAAGTCTGAGCTTTACTTTCTTTTAGCTCCATGTTTGGTTTCCACCGACTCATGAGGCTAATACCTGGCAGCTCCGATACGTTCACCAGTTAGTCGCTAACTTTGCTGTCTGTTGTGGCTGAAAATGATGCTATGAGAACAAAAAGTGAACCAAAACATGTTGTGGGCTGAACAAGTAAGCAGTCGTCTGAGGAGAACTGCACGGTCAGGCAGTAATCTCAGACACAAAGTGAGTTTGTGGCCAAGTTCTTGAATCTGTGCAGGTGGTTTTCCATGAAGTGTACGGTTTCCAAAAACTACCACAATCATAGGAGCATTTACTGTCAAGCTCTGCGGTCTCCACCCCTGTATCATTGAAATGATGTCGACGCAGGATTTATTTCGAGCCAAACACAAGAGCAAGTGATTTCACTGATTAGTTCCTCCCCTCTGTCTGAAGGTGTGCTAATCAGTGCAATCAAACGTCCAAGTGTTTGCTCCAAACACATGGCTCTCAACAGCACCGTTTTTTCTCCCACCAAGCTATATTCATCTCACTTCTGATCTTTTTACTTAATGTCTATCCGTCCTTCCATCAGTTTATCTTTCTCACAAATCCCTGTCCCCCAAGTGTGGCCATCCTCACATCCTTCTGCCTGCTGCTGTCCCTTCTTTTCTCTCTTTCCTCTTGCCATCCCTCACGCTTAGGTGTACCCCTCGCCTTCCTATGTGAATAATACATGGCCTCCAAGGATTTGGGTGTGGAGAGAGAGTAAGATCCCTGGCCGGGGCTGTTTTTCTGTCTGCTCACCTCCTGGGACCCTCACTCTCACCCTGTCTGGCCAGCTGCTGAGAGGAATACTGAGTGAACTCCTACAACACACACATAGTCACACAGTTCTAGGCAGGTCACCCAAGTGTATGCAGAAACACATACTGTATGCAAACATTTATGTATGCACGCTCTGTGTGTGCATGAGGGTGAGACCTGAATGCAAATAAAATGTATGAACTTCATGTTCTTCTGTGTAGTCATGATACAGTTTCATCTTTCTCAGAATAATGCGCCATCATCACTTGTAGTCTCGTCTGGATAATTTATTGTGCAAACCCTGAAACCTTCTTTGCATTGGAAACATCTGCTCACAACAAAACAACCCATAATGGAACACTAGCATCTGCATCCTTTAACGAAATGACATTTACAAATTCACAACTAGCTCCCCTTCCCCTGAAGCCCTTTTGAAAACACGACATCATAACAGGGACAAATGAGAGCAAGTCCCCCTCTAATTGATAACCTCATTACCTGTGTCTACCAAGCTATTAACAGCCCCCTGCTCTGTAGCGCCCGGGTCACTGGGTCACCACTGGGACGCACATATGAGAGCAGCCAGCATTAAATTGGTACAAGCTGGCCAGGCCTCTGTGTGCTACACTAGCTGTCTGCTGTCAAATGGCTCTGCCGGACAGACACATGCTCAACGGGGCACCGTCTGCCACCAGCTGCTCTTTGATGATACAAACAGAGAAAGGGACACACAGGAATTTTGGACTGAGGGATCTGGCAATGGAGGTGTCAGGTGTCTGAGATTGTTATCACCAAAGCTGACAATGCCTCTGTACTTCCACTTTGTGAGATGTCTGGATGCGCTTTAGGAGAAGTATTTGAAGAAAAAGACTCAACGAATTATACCATGACCCCTAAATCTCTGTGGGTAGCCCACTGATGCTGGATAAGAATGTGTGGACCTGGGACCAGTTCAGCTTCTGAGCTTCATTAGTCATTTAGTGAGAGATTGGAGTTTGCTTGCATAACTGCTTAATGCGGTCTGTGTAAGGCTGCCAATAAACAAACCTAATATCAGATTTACTGGGTTCACAGACTTCAGGCACACAAGTGCAGGTATACACATTGTGACTCTCGAGCAGAATTTCACCAATCAATCACACAAAATAATTTGCTTACTTAATTTAGATATGTTTGTGATTACAGAAAAACATTGGTTGTGTTAAACCTACATTAATTGATTTTTGGGCCAGTTGTGGGCAGCACAATGGGCTGTACAACATATTGTCACCTTATCAAGTTTATTCCACTAAAGTGTTAGCAAACATTTGCTTATTTACACATTGATAGCAAGCTGCAACCTCTTTTTACGACAACTGTACAGGGGTAGATTTTTATATAACTCACTTGTTGTTCAGGGACCAGGCTTCATTTGGTCCCCCACCCTTTTTGTCCATGGATTAGAAGGGAGTTTGGTTGCAGTCAGACTGTCACTGAGCTTCACAATGGCTCTTCAGTAGCCTATGGGTGCCGTCACAGAGACTATGTCCATTTTGTATACAGTCTATGATTCATGCAGACACAGGCAACATTAGAATTCATTTGGAATTGTGAGTGTGACCTCCTATTGAATGTCCAAAGTCCAGTATTCATACTTTTGGCTCTGTTTTGGTCTTCACCAACTCCTGAGGGACATATCTGCCTCTTTAGCTGTTAAACGCTCTCACAATGTTTACCAGCTAGTTGCTAACTTTGTCTGTATTGCCATATGGTGCAGAGCAGGTAGCATACAGTTGGTTTATTAGAGGTTTGTATGTGTGTGTGTGTGTGTGTGTGTGTGTGTGTGTGTGTGTGTGTGTGTGTGTGTGTGTGTGCGTGCGCATGTGCATGTGCATGTGCATGTGCATGTGCATGTGCATGTGCGTGTTGGATTTCCTCTGCTGTGTCTGAAGCAGAGTTGGTTCAGGGTGTTTCACAGGATCTCAGACAGATCTGATGTGTTTGTCCTGTTTGTTTTGTGGAAATGTGCTCAAAATAGAATTTAATCCAACAAACCAGATTAAGTAAATCTGACAAAGGACTCAATAATTCAAAAAGAAAAAAGGCAACATTGTAACCTTTGATAGAAACATTGAGACTAATACTGATTCTCACAGCAAATCTCACCCCAAATTCTCTCATTTCATTTATTTTTGCTCCCAAAATCTGTCCGACATTATTTCAATCCCCAAATTTAGTTTAATCCCAAATATTATTTGTTATATTCCTCTTTAAAAAAAAAAAAAAAAAAAAAAAAAACTTGGTGTTTTTATCCTTAATTCGTCAGAATAAACCCAAACATTTTAAACACAAATGTCGCCTGAACTCACAAACAGAATCAAAAATTTTCATAAACTCATAAATGATCATCTTAGAAAGGCTGAGCTCCTCTGGGGCCCCTGGAGGCCGAGGGCCAACTCTGTCCTCGGCAGCATGAACATGTGGTCGTTTCCTCTGATGCGTCTTCTTCCTTTTTGAAGTTCTGCATCTCTTTTTTCTAAAAGGTTTCTTGGTGTATCTGCAGCTCAGGTTGGTGGTTCTGCTGCGTGCTTCCCTTCAGTGCCTTTATCATTCAGAAAGATGAAGATTTGATCTGTTTTGATTTTTCTGTCATGTTGCCTTTTGCACTTTGTAGCGGCGGCAGTGTTTCCCTGCAGACAGGGAAAAGGAAAAAAATGTCCTGTTTGATCAAGTTTTAACTTTAGTTTCCTGCACTGCTGCTTCTTTTTTACGACCTTCACTGTGTGTCCGTTTTCACTCAATTCAAAAGTGTTTGTCCAAAACCAAATAAATCTCTGGCTGATTTGAGTGACATCCCAGCTCAGCTCTGATCCAGTTCAGAAAAAAAGGAGTTTTCAGCTGATTCAGTGTTTGAATGCAAAATACAGTAGAGTACCGTTTTACAAAGTTAAAGAGAAAAGTTCCAATTCTTAGTGTGACATACAGAATATTAACAAAATCACGTTGGACTCACCTACAGGATCTTCTTTCATGATTACACACATACAGCACATCTACTGTCAGGTTCATCGGGCCAATTGACCGTATCTACCCGGTAAAACTGCACACGCCTGATGTAGCTGAACTAACTAGTAGTAGAGTTAAGCTAGCCTTCTTGAAGTTAGCGGCTAACAGTAGCGTGAACAGAAACCTGAAGGTCCAGTTACTCATTTTGGTCAGTCCGTGGAACTTAGTCTGTGGACAAGCTTAACAAAGCAGGAACATTAAGTGATATTTTCACCTTCTCAGGTGCTTTTTCGTGCTCTGGAAGTAGTGCAAGATGAACCTGGAACACTGACCCCTGCTGGTCTTTCAAAGTAACAGCATGAGGAAGACAGTCTGCTGACATTAGAATAAAACAACCATCATTCTTAAAACTATTCAATTATCATTTATATAATAAAAATGCACCATGAGACTAAGTGAAATCACTTAAATTCACATGCAGTTATTAATTATTAGTTATTAATGAAGCTCATAAAATTATTCCCAGCTGATGTTTCTGAAAACCTACAACATGATATCACTGAGCTGCAAAGCAACAACCTGCTTAAAGCTACAAACAACAACTACACTGACGTTTGCATCTCTGTTTGAACGACCTACAAATGGGAGCAGCTCTGATCAACTCTGACTGAGCCAACGCTGGAAAACCAGCTGCGAGTAGCATCATCATCATCATCGTCATCGCCAAAGAGAAGCGGTTCAGCCATCGCAGAGGTTAGCGCGTTCAATAATTTAGTATTGCCCTTGATGGATGTTATAAACACTTCCTGTGCAGACGACAGTTTATTCACTTGTGCAAGGAGATTACGGCGCTCTCAAGAGGGAAGATTCAGATTCTCACGCCTTAAAAAGATTTTTTTCCTCATAAAGTTCAGACTTTATTCTGGAAATCTTTTTTTTTCCCTAAAAGTTCTATTATTGTGACTAAAGAAGTCATAAAAATTAGAGCAAATTTATACAGTGGGTCATTGTTCCAGTTCAGCTTCTCATGTATCAAAACCACCAGAAGGGCGTTGATAGACTGCAGCCGTCATCTCAGCATGAAGGTAAGCTTTAATTTGAGGACTCTAAGCCGCCTCCATGATGACCTTTCTGACATCTATTGATGGTGGCTGCTGGTGCAGCCACATGTGATGAATTAATGATGTGTGCATTATCAATAACCGTGCGACACTCACAGCTAAATGACAGCTGGCCTCACACTGCAGCACAGTCAGCCGCCATAGTCCTTCAGAGAGGCACAGGTACGTGAAAACATGCCAGGAAAGTTGTGTTTACGTCCAGCAGGTGGGACAGCAGGGCTGGACTTCACACGTCTGAGAACATGTCATGTTTCATCTGGACCATAGTGGATCTGCTGATCTTTTTAAACCAGTTTTCACTGATCTGGTTTGTTCAGAACAAGATGCTTTGATCATTTTGGGTTAGGAAATACAGTAATTTAGAAATAAAATGCATTTTATTGAAATAAGACATCACAGAAGAAGCCTTCATGCAATCTGTGAAGTTTAACGAGAAGAAAAAACGGAATCTGTCAGGAGATTGTTGAACTGAGTCAGTCTGAGCTGGACAGACAGAGTCCTCAGCGTCCTCATGGACTTTGACTCCCACTTCCTGTCCTCCTGTCATCCAAAAAAACCCGTCAGATCGCTGAATCGCTGCCTGGAGGCTTGGACTGGTGGAAGGAGAACTTTTCTCCTGCTCCAGGTCCTGACTGGTTCACTTCCACATCCTCTCCATGTGGTTTTCTGACATGTTAGACTCAAACAGGACTTCCTGTTTGGGCTCAGGGACCATGTGACTGCGCTCATTGTGTCACAGACGCAGCAGTGCTGTGGAGTCACTGATCAGTGATCAGTTTAGTAAATGCTTAGAAAACAGTGTTTTGTTATTTTATTCACTGAAAAAAGAAAACTGAGCCTGCTCTGCAGGTTTCCATCACATCACATGATCGTCCTCAGCAGAGGCACCATAGGGTCCACTGAGCAGCTAAGAGCCTTTAGAGGAAGTCAATATGATTGAAAGCTTGGTTCTCTGAAAACTCTGGAAAATGCTGGTAAGTGAACTTTGTGTTGACGTTTTAGTTTCCTCTTTTTTTTGTCTAAAATATTTTTCGAGCAAAGAAAAAAGAAGGAAAATGTATTGAATATCAGCGATTAGATGCTGGTTCACCAGGTGTTAGACAGGTGGGACCAAAGCTCACTGAGCAGCTCTGAAGTTGCACCTTCAGACACTTTTAGCTCCGACTCGAACGTGTCCGAGTCTCCTCGAGGAAATGATGGCTCAACATCTGGACCGAAGCCTGATGTTCATTCACATATTCCTCCTCCTGCTCGTCCACCACAGCAGCTGTGGGTGAAGTGCCTTGCTCGAGGGCAGCTGGTGGGCTGCTAGTGACCTTTCACCTTTTTCTTGATAATAATTCAATATTTCTACTGAAGTAACAAATGAATGCAGGACTTTTACCTGTTATTGAGTATTTTTAGACAAACAAGTATTCTTACTCTTTAAGTTAAAGATCCAAATACTTCCTCCTCACTCATGTGACCATTCACATGAGGAAGGAAGAGGAAGCTTCCTCTGCAACCACTGAGGAAATGAGATGAGAGACGGGATTAAACCTAGCTTCCTGATGCTGATGATAAAAACTGTGAGGCTGCAGAAGAACCCCCCCCCCACCACCACCACCCGTATATTCAAGTTCACCAGCCTGTTAACCTGTGTGTGTGTGCATGTGTGTGTGTGCATGTGTGTGTGTGTGTGTGTGACTAGGTATTTATCACATTGTGGGGACAAAAATCTGTTTACACAGTCACATTGTGGGGACTCACCTGCTTTATGGGGACAAAATGCAGGTCCCCTTAATGTAATTCATTAAATTTTAGGGTGAAGACTGAGGATAGGGTTACGGGTTAGGTTAGATATAGGGTTAGGAATAGGCAAACAGTGGTTATGGTTAGGTTAGGGTAAGGCTCCAGGAAATAAATGTAAGTCTATGTAATGTCCCCACAAGTGATAAAAACACAAGTGTGTGTGTGTGTGTGTGTGTGTGTGTGTGTGTGTGTGTGTGTGTGTGTGTGTGTGTGTGTGTGTCTGAAAACAGCTGTCTGCTGCAGCTGAAAACAAGGTTGATAAGAGGGGACCAAAACATAAAAGTTGAGAGCCATAAAATAAAAACATTGAGTGAAAAGATGTCAGCTATGTTGAGCTGAGGAGAACAGAAATTCTGCTTTTCTTCACCTTGAGTTTTTTCTTTTTATTTTTTATTTTGTCACTTTCTGGCTTGTAGAGAGAATCTGGTGTTTTCACAATTATCATAAGGAAGGTGATTTCCACTCTAGATTACGTTTCCATTTTAACACTACATTTGGTTCAGAAAACAATTAATAAATAAATTTGACAAAAACATTTTGAACACTGTAAAACAGGATTTTATTAAGAGCAATACAAAATGTAATACTGATCAGTACTTTGATAGTTCCTGCCCACGGCACACATGCCCCCCTTTTTGAGGCATTGTATGAAACATTCATGCAGTTGGAAAATTGACTGCGAGGCTACATGCCTTGCCTTGTTGATTGAGCTACAACTTGTTGCCTTCTCGTGATTATTTTGTAAATTTTTTCTGGGTCCATGAAGGTAACATCATGTTCTTTTCCTGTATTTTCTATCTTTTTTACATTGATAATTTGAGCTGCATATTTCTCTACTCAGGTTGCACAAATTATACGAGTACACATAGTTTAACAACCTACTTCCTTAAAACAAGACCTAAAGATCCATCCAACCATGCATTTTCCTGCATTGTGTGATTCTCTCTATTTACAAGTCTTTGTGATTGGAACACATTTTTGTCCATACCCGGATTCACTTTATTAGAGTTGTGAATGCTGAACTATTCCCCTCCAACAATCAACAACACAGCAGAATATCCGTAAGCAGCTCTCCCTGTCTGACAGCTGTCCAATCTGGCACAATCACTAGTGCTGACAGTTTGTTGGTTCTCTTCAAAGACCTTAAGATACCAAAACTCATATGGGAATTCATCAAAGCCAGCGCTGTCATTAGTGATGAGCTGCTTCTGAGCTGAGCGTTTCTTCCATCTACACCCAAACTTTTACTCTTCTCAGGATTTAAGTCTTATTTTAACACTTGTGCTGACGGACAGTTAAGATTAAATAAATCATTGCTGAAAGAAAAACTATCCTGAGACGCTGTCGACAGGAGCAGAGGGGATCCCAGTTTTCAGCTTGTACAAAAAGAATGAAGAATGAATGCTCAAAAAATATAGAAGTCAATGTTTCTGCAGAGAGCTTTGAGTCTCAGTGAACTTTAAGCTGCACTAATCAACTTTTTATAACAAGAATTGATCAAATAATTGCTGTATATGTCATGTAAAATTGATCACTCATAGTGATGTACCCACTGGACACATGATCAGCATTTTAGTCTATTTTGGATCACCTGCCCATCACCAAATACCACAAACATTAGCGACTAGCTGGAGATTTCGAGGCTAAAGAGCCTGATATGTTTCATGGTAGAAAGCAAAACAGATTGACTAGTGTTCCTTTCTTGGTTAGGGTTAGCGTTAGAAAAAAATGTTAGGGTCAGAGCCAATCAGAGTCAGAGTAGGGGCGGGTCGTGTGGAATTGGAATAATGGGATGTTGGAACAATGCCATGGCAGAGGCATAATGTTCATGGATGCGAGGATCAATTAACATGCCTAAAAAAAATGTCTATTTCTGTAAATTGACGTAAACCTGGATAACTGCATCCACCTCATCCATGCTTAGTCCTGGCACCAGAGGAAAGTAACTGGCCAGGCATTTGGTTTTCATGGCCAGGCACCTGACAATCATAGTCATTTTCTTTCTTTATTTTTAATGCAACAACTGATTCATATTTAATAGTTCGATAATAATTACTGTAAATGTTAATCTGATGATGCATGAGCCCCAAACTGTCTACAAGGGAAGCAGTCTGTAGTGTTGTCTTTCACAGACTGCTCAAACCAGGCTCTGTTTTGGTACCATGCACTGGCAAAAGTGCCTTTCTTCCCCAAGAAAAGCCAAACTGGAGAACTATCCAGAAGCACCTGCTTGGGTTTATCCACCCCGAGCTCATTTGGAATTACACTGCTTAACTCTCTAAGATGAGGGCTGGGAGCAGAGCTGCTAACAGATGCACAGCTTCCATCCAGATCTGAGGCAGCAGCTGGTGACAAAAACAGCAACCCACACCCTGGTGGTGGAGGAGAGGGGAGAGGATATGGCATTGAGGTGACTGCACTGGTCCCTGCTGTGGTTACAAGCTTGGTGGAAAGTCACTTCTAGTTCCACTGCTGAAATATAAAAGACAGCCAGAGGTAAGTGATTCTTGTGGTGCAGCTGCACCTGCTGGGTGACTGTCTTCATGAGGTGAGCTTTTCTTGTTGGTAAACCACTTTCTTTATGTCAGTTTCCACAGAGAAATATGATTGCCAAATATGATTATGAAGCATTATAGTGACTAATATTACTACTGCTACGACTTCTACTACTTCTTAATCATACCAGGCTTTGATCGGTGGGATGTTTTCCATTCAGGGGGAACAGCTGTCATATGGAGCAACATCAGCTCCATATGAATCCCTGGGCAAACTGGAGGCATGGGCGTTGATTCAGAGGTCTGGAACTGGGTTATGCTAGCATTTATATAGTATAAAGTTAGTAATTGGTACAACATAAATATACATCCATTCACAAAGGTGACAGTGGGAGACTGGGAAGAACTTGCCAACAATGCCAATGTTGATGACCCATTCAACATACAGTCAGATTTGTATATGAATAGTGATTTTGGATATATACAAATAAGATAAACAGGATGAGAGTGTTTCCTGATGGACGCCCACAGGAAGGTGGACTTGAGTGGCATCTTGGCAGCCAGTGGCGGAGAGATCCATCATGTCATGACAGGAAGGAGAGGGCTCTGACGTCTTGGCCTGCCCTGAAGGGCCAGGGCCTGTCAGCTTAATGAGGCTCCCACTGACAGGTGATGTGGTTGTTAGATTGTGTGTGTGTCTGAAAGTACGTGTGTGGGTGTGGATTTTCACAGAGGTTGAACAAGTGCCTCGTTAGCATGACTTCCACAGTTGAAATGTCTGTTACTCTCTCTGGCATGTCTCCAGCAGCCTTATGTTCCTCTTTGATTCGTGACTCGGAAAAATCACAGACGCTTTTGTCTCCATTTATATCTCTTAGACTTGGGAGATAACCAGGGGTTTGAGTTCCTCTATAGTTCACAAGTGATATTTGTGCAGCCACTGTATCCTACCGGCATCTATTGAGTCTAGAAAACGCTCAACTTCCCCAAAGTCACTCTAACCTATGTTGCTCCAACCTGTGTGAGCATACCTAAAACTTTGTGTATAAACAACTCTTTCACCTCTCCATCTCTAACTTCCTTTTCTCCTCCAGTGCACCTCCCTGCTTCTGAAACTCCCTCACCTCTACCCCTCAAACCACCCACTCATCTTCCTTTCCCCATGTGAGGGTATTAGATTCACACAGTAGAATATAGATGAATCCTGCATGGACACCTCTATTGATTTCTCCCACACCGCAGACACCGGGGATAATGAAAGGGTTTTCCTTGCTTCCCCCCAAGTAGCCTTGCGTCATATTTCTTCAGGAGGTCTGAAAGTGGAAGACAAATTGAAAGGAGTGGACTCGATACCACTGATGCAGGAGACTGAGCTTGTCTGATATGTTCACTGTAATCAGTAAAAGATGTGTGGCTTGTGCACTAAACAACACGCTGAACAGATGATGAAAATGTTTTATACTGTTGGTACAGTTGTTCGTGCTTTCACATGGCACATGCAGTTTACAATGATAAAGGTACCTATTTGCCACCTGACATTCTTAGTAAGTTTTGAAATAATGGGTCCTTGATTTTAGACAGAGGTAGACACAAGCAGGCTTATTGTTTCTGGCTGGTGACAGTCACAGACAGACATTTCATGGTTTTTTGAAAATGCTCATTGAGAATTTGATGCCAGCAAAATGTTTCAAGAAAGTTGGGACAGTGGCAACAAAAGACTTGAAAAGTGGTGAAATGCTAAAAGAAAACAGCTGGTGGAACATCTCACAATTAATCAGGTTAACTGGCAACAGGTTAGTCACATGAGTGGGTATAAAAAGAGCCTCCAAGAGAGGCTGAGTCTGTCTGAAATAAAGATGAGTTGCACTCTGTGCAACAATTTAAAAATAATGTTTCTCAACATAAAATTGCAAAAAAATTGGGGATTTTCATTGTCCACAGTACATAATGTCATTAATTCAGATTCAGAGACTCGGAAGAAATCCCATAATGCAAGGGATGCAAGCTGAAACTCTACCATGCAAAGAGAAAACCGTATATAAACCACATCCAGGAACACCACCACTTTCTCTGGTCCTGAACTCATTTAAGATGGAGTGAGATCTGACAAGTCAAAATGTGAAATTCTTTTTGGAAATCATGGACACCGCGTCCTTCAGGCTAAAGAGGAGAGGGACCATCTGCACATTTGTGAAGGCTCCATTAATGCTGAACCACAGGTTTCGGAACAGCATAGGCTGTCAAGTATACGTCTTCTTCAGGGAAGGCCTTTCTTGTTTCAGCAAGACGATGCCAAACCTGCCAAACTGCACGTATTCCAACGGCATGGCCTCAAGAGTCCGGCTGCTGAACTGGCCTGTCTGCAGTCCTGACCTGTCACCCACTGAAAATGTTTTTTTCACATTTTGAAACAAAAAATACAACAAAGCAATTGTGACTGGCATCAAACTCAAAATAATATATTACTTTCAAAAACAGTGAAATTTCTTATTTTCAGCATTTGATGTTTGTGCTGTTTCCAATTAAATACAGGGGTTCAGTGTCATGCAAGTCACCACATTCTCTTTACACAGTACAATTTGTGTGCTGGCTTCTGCTGTTTAAGTCATGGAGATAAAGTAGAAGTTTTTCCATTGCATTGTGGAGCAATTTATTCTTGCTAGTCTGCAATGATTAGGAAACAAGATAGATAGATAGATAGATAGATAGATAGATAGATAGATAGATAGATAGATAGATAGATAGATAGACAGACAGACAGACAGATAGATAGATAGATAGATAGATAGATAGATAGATAGATAGATAGATAGATAGATAGATAGATAGATAGATAGATAGATAGATAGAACATTGATGCAGATATTTTTATTTTTCATGAAATGTAGGTTGTTGTTCAAATTTAGAGAGCAAGTGAGCGAGAAACTGGAAGAGACACTTCTCTAATTACTGATTATATGTCTAATATATGTCACGACAGCACCAAAAGACATGTTGTTTAACAGAGCTGCATGAAAAATGAAAGAAATACGGATGGGAAAAGAATGATATACAGTCAGAAATAACTGTGTGTGACATGGTTTGTGCACTCGTATAATAGACTACATGCTGGTACTACAACACACCACGACAAACTGACACAATATATTTTATACAAAGAAAGGAATAACTTTATGTTTTACATTTAAGAAATTCACAAGTGGGGACAAATGATTAAGAATTTATAATTGATATCATTTCACGGAGTTTATTAAGTTTCCTCTAACTCGATAACTCACAGACGTGATTTTTTAAGGGAGTCTGGGGCTGATTTGCTGCCACCTCAAATTACTCACACACAGGTTTTGCTCTGGAGGACACAGACATAATCTCAATGAGGATAATGAGAATGCATTAAAAATTTTAGCATTTTGGAAAGCCTTTCAAAAAAATACACCACCCACCAAACTCTCTCAACAGTGAGCCTCATGTCACAACTGGACAATGGCTGTTTGGGGGAGAGCAAAGGGTCAATTCTGGTTATGACATTTCTTCGAAGTAACATCATCTGAACTCACAGCATTTTGCGCCTCAGCTGGATGTTGCAGTAGATTATTGTTAGCAATTTATCATCCCACAAAATACACCCAAAAGACAAGCACACACTTTTCCTGAAAAGCTTTGAGGCAATATTTTTTGTGAACAGCTTGCTGTAAATACAGTTATATGACTGTTGTTTAGCAGCCAGCTGGGAAGTTTATGTCACTTTCATACTGATTGGAAGGTGATTCAAGTCGTACGTTGTAGACGGATGGAGCGCCCGAAGCAATGGTGGCCATTTGGGGGCAGCGAGGGGCTGATTTCTCCTCTTTTAATCTGGTCACACTGGGCTGGGTGTGTCCTTTCTGGTTACTCAGAGCTCTAATGGCTGCAGCACTCTGGAGGACTTAATTACTACCCAAGCAGCGCTCAGAGATACGCTTGGAATGTTAAAGCCACTTCCTTTTTAATTGCTGCCATTTCTTCCCCTCTAAGAAGAAGCCTCTCTTTTGTCTCTGTGTGAAAGGGGTTTGGAGAGGGGCAGAGCAGAAAAGATAAACAAAGACAAATATACAAAATGTTACCAAAAAGCTAAGATCTGTGGGCACACTTGAATTCAGATCACTTCCTAGATTTTCAGTCTATAAGATGGTGGTGCTGGAGGAGAGACATCACCTGGAATTTGGCTTGTACACTGTCAAATAGCGTATGTGCTTAAATATGTTGTGTCTTTATTGATTTTCTCATGAAGCTCAGCTCAGATGGAATATTGAGTTATTCAGCTTGAGTCGGCACAGGCTGCCCTCTCTCTGACTTTCTGTTTCTCTGCACCCAGAGGGGAGCCTGGTTTCCACAGCAGTGAAGGAAAAGACTCTTATCACAGGAACATGACGAGCAGGTGCCCAGTGCTCGGCAGCGTTTGGTGTCGGTGCCTGCAGGCTTTGAACTCTCGGCCTTTTTTCCGCTCTGACTCTCCATCAAGCGTGGAGGCGAGAGCTGATCGGCCCTAAGGAGATATCGCAGGTTAACACGGAGATTAAATGTGGAGATGTATGTTCAAGCGCTTAATCACATGGCTAATAGGTCCGGTTTTGGTGCCACAGAGATAAAAGATACAGAAGACGAGGAGTGAGGTGACAACCGTTGCCGCCATTTCCTGCTTCTTTTCACCTGACAACACTGCATTTCAAGGGTACATGAAACTTGTCCTGCACATTTAAAAATAGCATAAACTGTCCATGTAACCCCATTTAAACACTCCTGCAGGGGCTCTGAAATCATGAAATGATTTATCAGAGATGACACATCAATTTCTTTGCGCTCACAAATTTAGCTGCATATGCTCGCTGCATATGGTTTTGGTCATGAGATTATTTTCTCATGAACGCTATCACACATGTACATTTTGACGACTTGCAGTGAAACGCTGTCACTTCGAATCAAACTCGCACATTTATCAGTTTCAAGCTTTGAGTCGAAATCCAACTATATCTGCATAATTTTCATCTGTACATTGATATTCAGTGGAGCACAGTGGATCTGTCATTCGCGTTTTTCTGACAGTGTAGCGCTACAGTTTCCAGATCATAAATACAGTATATGTTGTATTTCAAAGAAAGTCCAGTGCTTTATATGTGAGCGAACACTCTCGCTGTGTCTCACTCTGTCCACTTTCTGTTATCTGTCTCTCGCTGATTTTCCCAGTCTACCGTTTCTCTGGTCCATATAAAGGAAGTTTGGAGGACTGGTGGATGGTAGGGGTCTTAATACCTCCATGGCTTTTGGTCAGCTAAGTGCCCTCGCTGGAACCCAGATTGGGCCACTTTTCACTGCCACAGATTTTACAAATCCCCTGCATAATGACAGGACTGCTGTTCCAGGAATGTGGGATTTTGCTGGGGGGTTTTACTGGCATTTTCTCCAAAGGTCACCAGAGCCATTCACTTTTCAGTTATCTGACTTTTAGAGTATGCATTCTCACCCATATGTTCGATAGTATCGGCTACTTATAGGTGGACTGAGTCTTTAGGTGTTGTAGTTATTGATTGCAGAGGAACAGGTTCGGCTGATGTCCGAACAGTATATGTGACATTTTAAAGCTGATGAGCTTGAACATTCAATATTCTCACTAAAGAAATGGTGATTAGAGGGAAAACTAGTTCAGCTCGTTGTCTGTTCTGTTAGCTTGTGATGATTGAATTCACCTTTTTGTGTCTTGAATGAATTCCTCCATTTTGGAAAATACCTTGAACACAAGCAGCAGTTTTAAGTATTACTTGTCACCAGAGCCTGATACATACGTGACAACAGTAAGATGAACTTGATATTGGATTTTCTGTGAATATTCATTTTACGACACCAACAAGGAAATCAGATTACTTTAATTACTAGAGAAGGATTAATGATCTCTAATCCCTTTTTTCAAGTAATTAGTTTTTTCTGAGAGACTCTGCAGCCCCAACTACTACAACGTAAATGCAGTATGGGTCTGAGATGAAAACATTTTTTATCCTGTTGAAATGTTTCTAAATCCAGTTTTTTCTTTTAAAATGAATATTGGCTGGTCTGACTGATTGCACCTAATGCAGGGTTAAAGTAAATCTGATAATACCACACGCTTAAGTCATATATAAAACACTTCTGAAACTTTAAGACTGGGGGACCTTGTTGTCCCTTTCCACCTTTCCTATTTCCAACTGACAGTCAATATTTTATTTTTGTCACCATGGTGATGGAGACCCAGACAGAAAGCTGTCTGTGCTGCATCCTTGGCCTTAAAAAAAAGCCCAAAATATGTTATTTCAATTTGACTCCATAGATATTATGTCTGGTGCAATCTGGACAGTGTCATTACACAAAATGACACTGTCTGGGTATGACTGTTTTCTTAAATACCAGGCCTTTTAGCCATCCACCAACTTTAAGCAATTGGCAGACCAAGCACAGAGCTCCGAATGTGTGCACAGAGATGGTTTGCGATTGTATGTGTGCATGTGTGTGAGAGAGAGACCACAGCATGTCAATTCATGATACAAATGTGTATTTTGAGCCGAATGTGAATATGTGTGATTGGATGCGCAAATGTGAATGTGTGTGCACATGAATGGATGCGCTTAGAAGTAATTGGTTTGGTCTGCAGAATCACGAGTGGAACCGCAGAGGACAGGAGGAGAGGAGAGAGAAGAAGAGAGAGGATGCTTTGCTTCAGCTCATTAACCAACGCCTGTTAGCTTGGAAATAAATTGGGTGAGATTCCACCACTGGAGAGGCTGATTAGTTCATTTTTCTCCTCCCACCAACTGATCCATCGTAGGTGTAGTGAGGCAAGGCCGCTTCTCTCTCTCTCTCCCTCCCTCTTACTCTCTCACTCTGTCTCACTTACACACATGCCATGTGAGCCCAAGCACACATACGCTCAAATCAGCGGCCCATTGGTCCTGGAGCAGATGTGAATAAGACAGGTGTCAGATGACTCGCAGCCTGCCACAGCTCAAAGGTCACCTAGACCTCCAGTATCTCTGGCTGGCTGGCCTCCCAGCCAGTCGTCGGGGCTCCATCCAATGAGAATGATGGCTGACAGAAAACTTAAAGAAGCGGGCAGAGTGATGGGGATTGCTTTGAGCACCAGGAGGAAAACAGCATGAAAACTTTCCTCTGTGATGCTGGTGGCTCTGCAAACATGTGGAGTGCTTTGCCAGTGATGGTTTTGTTCTATTGAGGCCTCTTAACATATGATTCTGAGGGATCATCTAGCCTTTCCTGTCATTATGGCAGCAGCAGAAAATGCCTCTACTGCAATCTCAGGGGTATCATAGTGGAATAGAGCATTAAAGCTGAAATTTGAATCACATTTCAAAAACCTTGGCATGTGGTTAACATTATCAGCATGCTGCTCAAAACACCGACTGAACACTTAAGCAGACTGAGGCCATTGTCATCCTGAGTGAAAGCGCCTCAATTTGGCAGGAAGTGCAAAACAGAATGGAGATGATATTTTTTCAAAATAAGTATTTGCTGCATTAATTGACTCTGTGTGTTTAGTGGAGAAATGACCCCACAGGAACACCAAGGCACTTCGCCATCAGGCTACTTCACACTGCTGTTTTGATGAGTTTGTTAATATGCACTGTACAGGTATGTAACATACATAACACACAGCCCCTCATACCACTTACTCACATCTCATCAGAGGCATGCATTAATAGACACAAATAGACACACTGCATGCATGAATGCACCAGTGAGCTCAAATGCGCAATCAGGTGCAAGTAAAAACGTTAATTTTGTATCCGGACACATGTGACGGAATGGACTTGTTCAAAACTACATGCACAAATACACACACACACACACACACACACACACACACATGCCCTACGTAAGTGGTCAATCTCAGAATGGCCTGTCATCTTTTTCCCCTCACTGCTCCTCCCTCCTTAATAACATCATTAATCAGGAGTGTCAGCGCTGAGATATGGGTCGATAAACAATTTGGTGCAACATGCCTAATGGAAACCGGAGTCATTTAATATATTCACCTGCTTATAAATCCTACAGATTAGACCCTGTTTTGTGGAACCCGCCCACCAAAGGTGTCATGCAAAGCTACCCTAAGATGGGAAAACACATAAAGTATTTAAAGAAATGTGTATCAAAATCTCATTATGTATCCTGTAGGGTTGTATCGTACCTGGCTTTAACACCTGTTACATACCTGGAGGTCTTGGAAAGGGAGATGCCTTTTCCAAGGCTGAATGACGTCTTTGGTTCAAGTGTGTTTGGAGTGGATGGAACAGTTCTCTCTGTCTAAATGTTAATGGCAATGAGATAAAGGTTAATTCATTATTTGTGAGAGTAATACTATTACACACGTTAAATAACGTGACAGCCCAAATTCTTCCAGATATAATCAAATGATATCAATAATAAATCATAAAATCAATTATTATTTAAAAAGATAAGAGTGCAAAAGCAAAAGACTCGACATTAATTGCAATAGATGCAGACAGCACATTTAATTGTCTAATAGAACTGAAGTATAGTAATATAGATCAGAATATAAAAACATGATACAAAACATGAAAAGATTAATAAATACTAAAAATAAGAAAGGAAGAAAAGATTTTAAAGCATGTTCCCATCACCATCATGCCTCAAGGGTACAAGGTTTGGATTTGACATATTAAGACTAATTGTAAATCCATTAACCAAAGAGAGAAAGCTGTCTTTCTATAATTGTATCATTTGCATTGTATGTACAGTAGCAGCCTAAATATACTCTAGCCTATACAAGCATTTTTACCATAGAAAAGTCAGAATGGTCCATGGATGGCTTTTGGAAAGCTTAGGGTTGTCAGTGACATCATATTTTATAAAAATCCTTTCCAGTCAGTATTAACTTCAGGATTTATGCTGAATAATATCTGAACATCAAATCCTCTGCAAATGAAAGAAGCATCTACTGTTCCTCCATCTAATCTCATGAGCCAAAGAGCAGCACTCCTGCCTCGTACCTGTGGTCGTTTCAGTAAATCGTGCTCACAGTGGCTTTTTCTTGACAACATCCAAACATTTGTTAGACTTACAGTTAGGATGTCGTATTATGTTGAATGTATACTCAGGTTTCCCCTGGAGACATTAACGTTTTTCTCACTTTATTCATGAGTCATGTTCGAGGTAAGATTTAAGGTGGATGATTATTAGATTATTGAGTTGACTAAGTAATGTGACAGCATTGCAAGCTGCTTTGTCATATCACTTAACTATTATATTCAGATATCTACAAAGGTTTTTGATGAATCTTGATCACGCTGTGACCTGTCAGGGTTAGAATTTAACATTTGTGAAATTGTAATCTGACATGTGGAAAGACAATTTATGATATCTCCAAACGTCTTCACTAGTCAGAAGTCTGAAGAGCATCGAGCCATTTTACCATATACCAAATTCATATTGTGGATATTTAGTTTGTTTATGATTTTTAAGATGTCAATTAAAGATTACTACTTTTACTACTGTTAACTTGTATGAAGCCTACTAGTTTACTCTGCCTGTTAGAGCTGACTGGTCAGCAGGTCATCTTAAATGCAATTTAAAACTAAGACTTAAGACTTAAATGCATTAGGAGATACCTTAAACTGGAGTAAATACTACAGCACATAACTACTAAATACTGTAGAATGTATTCATTGATACAATTGCTTAAAAAATAAATGTAGAAAAGAAAAAAGTTTGAGAACTTTGGTCACATATTTCAGCAGCATCTGTGGTTGATGATTAATTTCAGACACTGGCACAGGCAGCAGCCCTGATGGGAAAAAAATCACACTTTTATTTGCCCACATCACACCCTCGGAAATGGATGTACAAAGTTGGACACATAAGCCACCCTGGGTTTAAAGAGGCCAAACTGGAGGCTATCTCCATTTTAAATGGCCAAAACACACACACACACACACACACACACACACACACACACACACACACACACACACAAGTAGAGCATCCAACTTTGTGGGTTACTGGACGCCAGACTGGTGGGGGAAGAGTGTTAACTGAATTAGTCATGCTACAGTTTCATCTGTGCATGTGTGTGTGTGTGTGTGTGTGTGTGTGTGTGTGTGTGTGTGTATGTATTAATGTGTGTGTGTGCACACACGTTTGTGTGTGTGTGTGTGGTTTTTGTGTCCATACATACATGTCCATGACTGCTGCCTGAAGCATCACTTGCTGTCACAGCCTGCTGAGCAGCGAGGCTTCCACATACAGCGCCTACGTGTTTGATAAAAACTGTAAAATATTTCCCCCCGCAGACGCTTAATGATGCTCACTTTTATTATCATGTTGCCTCGTCACCTCATCCTGAATGGTCTTCACCAGCATCTATTATGAAGAAGGGACAGTTAAATGCATGCAGGAGCAAGGAAGGCCATATACCTGACTGAGCCAATCTTGAGCTGGCCGCCTCTCGTCTTTCTGTGTCAGCCCCCCTGAGTGACATGGCACTTTCATCTGACTGGGACCAAATGAGCCATGAGCAACGACAGGTGACACCCAGCCCATTGGTTAATTGTCCTGAATAATGAGCCTGGTTCTCCTCTCTGATTGGTGCTGGAGGTGGATGGTTGGCAGTTGGCAGATCCATCCACAGTATTCAGCACAGTGTCACTGAATTGGATGCCTGTTGGTGTGGCAGGAGTCAAACCTCCATTTTCCATCCACCCACTGCGACGTACACTCTATGCAAAGAACACACTCGGTCTACTGCTCAGCTACTCTGCAGTACAAAAATATCCTTCACAGACAGATTTTTTCTCAGGTTTGGCTCCAGTGGACTTACATTCTAAGGTGTAGCTATTTTACAGAGTGGAGACAATTTGATTCAAAGCTTCTCTGGGCAGTTGTCGCTGAGTTTATTCCCACTGTCCACATAAGGAATTACATGTACCTGTACTTGAACCACCTGTACAATTGCAGAAATAATTTTTCGAAAAATAGCTGCCATTTTCCACCTATTTTTCAGATTTTCTGCAGCCCAATTCTGCACCAAAGCACAAAAACAACCTGGGTGAAATGATTTCTCTGGTACCACAGAAATAGGGGAGGCAGTGTAGTTGCTTACGTTAGATAAGGCTTAATTGTAGGTTTACTGCTAACTAGACTGTAATCCCATTTGGAGTGTGGTTAGCTGCTGCTGCTGCTCCTGCTGCTGCTGCTGCTCCTGCTGCTGCTGCTGCTCCTGCTGGGGCTCTTGATTGGCTTGTCAGAATGCAGCCAGTCACTGTGTGACATGCCGAACACAAGAAAAAGTGGAGGTGGTTGTAGGAGAGAAGGAAACATGTAATAGAAGACAAGGTTCTGTGAGTTCAAAGATCTCGCTGTGGGTTTGTTTGTATTTCACATGACATGAAATAATGATGTGAGACTGCCATGCTTCATGGTGGGACATGCGAGGGAACAAAGCAATAAACAGAGGAATATTGAAATGAAATCTTGAACTCAAGTCCACACAAACAAAGAAATAAACACAAAATTGCAATGCCTGGAGGAATGTTAATGACTGAAGAGAATAAAATCATGGGCTTATTATAATTCTAGCTTTGGTTGCTCTTGTAGACACTTACTTGTTATATGGAACAAATAACACAAAATAACCTTTAATTAAGAAGGCCACCTTTATTCTAGCTGTAAAGTTAACCCATAAACTCCACTGGGCACCTCCTGGATGAACGTAAACAGAACTCCCGTGCAACAGAGCTGATCGCTGCTATTCTGGACAATGTCTGCAATTCCACCGGGTGCATTTCATGTCCATTTCAGAAGTGTCCCAGATGCAGCTCTTGAGATGATGTGCTGAGTTTATGACATATCAACTGCACAGAGCAGATTGAGCCAGACAGGAAATCAGACAAATGAATGGTGTAGAGAAGCTGGCAATGTTTTAAAATAAAACACCTTCTGCAGACTCCAATTGTTAATCAATAATGCATACAATTTAAACAGTCAAAAAAGAAAAAAACTTGAACTGCAAAGCCTACGTACCCATGGCAGAAGCATAAATGGAAAAATGACCAAATCAGCAAAATCAGAGCATGTCAACGAAGCTCAGCAGGCAAAACACTCTGCTTCTGAAACGCACCTGGAGCAGTTTGCAGCTGTGTAGAGGATGGAACAAAAAAACACATCGCAGACGCACCATCACAGAGACACACCCGGTGTAATGTCGGAGTAATTGTGACAATTGCTAAGGCTGCACCAATCAATATTTGTACATTAACGATGGGTCAAATTACTATGTACAGTATAATGTGAGATTTATCAAATGGTTCTGTGGCTCCCCTCAGCTCTACAGAGCTTTTTAGCACCTTTCAGCTCATTGTTTGGGTTTCACAGCCTGCAACCTTACTGTTCACTTTCATCACTGTATGCCCAGCATCAATCAGGTAAAGGACAAAGTTAGTGTCTAGCCAAACAGAGCTAAAAGGAAGCTAAATATTGGACTAACATTTGTCAGGTGGCCAGAAACAAGACTCCTCTGGGATGATAATGTAGCTCTGTGTCTGCCTGATGTGTAAATAGTCAACTGTTTGCTAACAACAAGATCATTAGCTCTTAATGCTGCTTAGATGACCAAAGAGAAATCTGGAAACCTACAGTATAGTCCCATTCCAATGCATTTTAAGTCAGCAATAACTGAGGTGAGTTTTACCAACCTCATCACCCGAAAGGAACATTTATATTAGAAACATCTGCAAAACAGCTGATTATGTTCAATAATAACATTGCTTTGACATTCCACGCCAATGTGTCTTTCAAAAGTATCTGCACATAGCAGCTACAGTATGATTAGGGTTAAGTGAAGACTGTCGTTACGGCAGATGAACCATGCTTAGGTTATGATTAAGGTTCGGCAAATAAAACTCTTGGTTAAGGTTGAAAGACTGTGGTTATGGTTTAAAAAAAGGAAACATTAATTGCAGACCTGCGACAGGTCATGAACCCATTTCACCCACATCAAGCTACACACCCATCCACCACCCTTAGAACCTCCTCACCCTTAGATTCCACCTGACTACGTTAGGAGCACACAAATCATTATATTGGCAGTGAATATTGCTGAAGGATGTAAATTGTAAGATGCAGCACCATCTAATGATGGTAGCTCTGGATGCGGCTGCTTTGTACAGTTACGCCTATTTTAACAGACTCATTATGAGGAACAAATAACACTTATGGGTCAAAAACAAATATATAAAGGAGACAAAAACCTTTCATCTAGCTATCAAACTTACCATCTAAGTCTCTCTAATGTGTACCTTTCCTTTCCATTTGTGCCAATCTCAAGCTGGGCCCCTGACAGCAGATTTATGTGACAGGTTCTGGTAAATAGATGCAGAACTGGAGACGGCTGCCTCTGTTATGCTTATCGTGGTTGGTAATGGTTTGCACCTTTCATGGTAAATCAAAGCCTCAGTGTCATATATACTTGGCACAGTAATGTCAACATAAATATGTATTTTTCAATTACCAAAATATCAAGTCATGTTACAAATGTATCCGTGAGGCGCTGTCATATTAGATGTCGTTTATGTCATTCATCTTATTTTGCCCTCTGTCTTTTCCTGGCTCTTATCTCTGAACTAAAGACCCCCCCCCCCCCCCCCTTTTTTTTTCTCGCCCCCTCTGTGCTGAGGCTTGCTGGGACTTCACACAGCCCACTCACAGTCTGCTCATCAAGTCCGCTTCACACACACACACACACACACACACACACTTACATACACATATTCATACACCTCGCCATTCCGCGGCACCTTGCAGCACAGCAGGTCGCCTTCGCCTGTCTGTCAGCACCTCCCCCAAAACATACCCAGAACAGCAGTAGTATTACTCTATCAGCAGCCGGGCTGAGGCTGGCGAGCTCTGCTCTCGGTCCCCCCCACTGAGCCGACCCAGCAGAGTGTGACCACACCAGGTGGGAGACATCCACATAATGCCAACTCTGAAAGGACGTGGTTTGACTCATATGTAAGTCGACATTTTTGTCTTGAAATATCTAAAGATTGTTACAGAGACACTTGGGTTCAAGTTCAAGTTGACCTGATCCGATTTCTTTGCATTTTCAGTTTCTGAAACATTTGACATTTTGCATGTTTTGAGCAATTTTGCAATTCATGCTGCTGTAAATTTTGAACAGATTTTTTCTAGTATTCCAGGACAGATTAGAAAAGGAATGGTCCAAATCCATGCAGCAGAGGCACAGGTATCCTGAGTTTTAGTCCATAGTACAGATGAAGCTCCAGTAACACTGTATCATACACCTCAATAGCTTCTTTCATTTTTTCAAACTTTGCTCTAAAGTCACAACATATCTCATACAACTGTTTTTACATGCAGAGTAGTACGTCTTGTAATGAGTATACTGAACTTCAAAAGTGCTGGAACACCCCTTCAAAACACTCTTGAAACTTGCCTGAGCGATGTAATCCATCACATTGACCACCAGGTCTGCATTAATTTTTGTCAAAGCTACACTATCATTATGCAGTGTAGACATTTCAAATCAATCTGCATAACCATGCAATGATCATGTAACTGTGAACATGACACTGTGATGGATTGCACGAGTCAAGCAGGTTCCAAGAGCTAATTGATTTTTATGCTATAAGGAAATAAATGGAAACCAGTGGTTACCCGGAATTGGAGGAAAAATACATTAAAAAAAATCTGAAATCTACCTTGAAAATCATCAGCAAAACTTGAATGTACATGACTTAAAATTACTTACTACTACTGTATGAAGTTATTTTGGTGCCACAAGCTGTAAACACTACTTATGCCAACATATTATCAGCTTATGAAGTTGATACAGCTGACACAGAGCCACACTGGCCATACTGTATGCATGAACTTGGAATCACATTTGTGTCCACCTGATGAATGTTCAATATTTACTCTACTTTTACCTTTGGTTTTGGTCTCGACCAGCTCCTGAGAAGAATATCTGGCTCTTAAGCAGCTGAATACTGCACTATGATCAGGTAGATTACAGAAGGTTTATCTTATCTTAAGAGATTTCTGTGCTTGTGATCACATCAACAAGAAGCAATGCGGCCTTACTGCAGTCCAAGTAAGTATTTTCCATCATTAGCTTGTAGTTTGTTAGCTTGAGGTCTGGTAGCTGTCCTAGAGACACTGATGGAACAATGTGAGGCTTATTACAGCAGTCTTCATCCAATGAGATCTTGCAACTGAGTGAAAACCTGTCCAGGTTGTTTCTTTGCCTTCCACTCAGTGTACATTAAGTTCTGGCCCCTGGTGATTCTAATTAGCAATAAGTGGCTAACACCAATTGATTAATCAATTCTCAGTAATGAAATGAGAGTGGGGAGACCACCCCTCAAGTGGAGGACCCACAGTGCTTTGCCATCAGCCTGTATCTCTCTGTGTATCTGTGGATTTCCCACTCTGTGTGTCTGGGTCACCTCCATGACCGGCTCTACTTGTCTGGATAATTAGCTGCCCAGCCCTCACTGGCAGACTGTACACCCCATGGATTTATGATGGTGATGGCTGGCCTGGTCTCGGAGGGGATGGTGTGTGTTTGTGTGTGGGTAGGTGCCAATGAGGCCAAGGGAGACATGGCTGTCCTACTAATGAGGGGACACAAGGTTGTTTATGGCAGACTGGACCAGTGTCATGGATATGGAAATAAGGTAATACCTGGTTAAATAAATCATTAAGAATGTGTGTGTGTGTGTGTGTGTGTGTGTGTGTGTGTGTGTGTGTGTGTGTGTGTGTGTGTGTGTGTGTGTGTGGTGTAAACACTGAAATCATCACAGATGGGTGTGCTTTTCAGTATTAGCCTCTTTCTCACACTTCTACTGCAAGGAGAAGAAAGATCTCTCTATCACTATCTCTTATTCTGGCACTTTTTATTTCTTTACATTCTGTATCACACACTTTTTATGTTATTTGCTCTGAACAAAACCGAAAAGCTCGCTCCACTCCTCCACTGCAGTGACTCATCTTGAAAACTGGATGACCACTGGCTGCATGTCAGCGGGAGACAGGCCATGAATACAGCTTGCTTTTTTAAATGTTGTCTCTGTTGCATTTATGTATGCATGCACATCAGAGTTAGTGTGGTTCCTTGCTACAAATGGGAAACAGAGGCTTTTCAAGGGTGTTGGTGTCGTCAGCATGCAAGGGAAGCTTGAATGGTTGAGTGTAAACTAGAAGCAAAGACCACTTTACTCTGATCTATGGTTATGAAATATACTCTGAAGGTTTCAAAGCATGCCTTGTAGACAACAGTTTAATCGCCCATCCAAACGGAGCCTGCTGTCTACGCAGAGCACTTGTACACAGTAGAAATTAAAAGTTCTCTGTTGAAGAACTCCTCGAGTATCTCTGCCCAGATGAGCTTGACCTGTCTGACCTGTTCAAGGTCTGTTTAAAACATCCATCTGATCCAGCATGGGGAAGATCAAAGCTCGCCTATTTGTACGATGTGTGCCTGCTGCTGTGTGGATATTTTTCTCATAGAAATAGAAGACGCTTTAAAATGAAGTGCCGACAATCTTTGTAGCTGGTGATTTGACCTTTGGATATATGTCTTTTATTAAAGTGGAGTGCATGTCTGGCTGTGGATTGGCTGCTCTGCTGGGTCTGCCTTCTGGTGACCTTGTTAACCAGAGAGCTGACCCGCGTCCTCACCTCACTCTTTTTCCTGCTTCAAGCCAAATTTGTCCTCCAGTAGAAATGCAGACCTTTGACCCCGTGTGCTTTTGTAATTTATGTTTTTTTTTTTTTCAGTCTGACTGTTATGCCATGGTGTTTTGTTTCATGTTACAGAGCTTTTTTCTCCCAGTGTCAGAGTCAGACGCCCACATCAGAGCTAACATAATACAGTAGGTATCTAACACTCCATTTGTATCCATCTTACCAGCAACCTACATTTCCTATTTCTAACAATCCATACTGTCAGACCTCATTAACTGTATTATACAACACTTGTTTTCATTAGATCACTTCCATTTGTGGGCTTTCACAGAGACAAGTCGCCTCCTTAGATAGCACTCACTCATATTCTTCAATTTAATGTTACAGCAGGTACATTCAAATGTTTTTCAAAAGGTTTGTGACAATCTGAGGCTCAAGGACCAATGGATGTAAAAGCACACCGCATTTCATAGCTGTTAGCACTTTGTAAGAATTTTAGCTTTCTTTATCTGCCAGCTGTAAAGAGAAGGAAAGTGCAGTACCTGTTCAGGTACATCAACAGCCACCAGCAAGGGCGACCAGCAAAGAGAGAGTGAGTGAGGGAAAGGTTGGTGGATCCACTTTGCTCTAATTTCTGAAGGTAGTTTGTAGTGAGTGGGCAATAGGGCTCTAAACTAATATCACAATATTTCAGGGTATTTCTGCAATTTTATTTTTCAGTTTTTCGTCATATTCTTGACAATACGACGAAATACTGAAAAATGTTTCTGGCTTAGAACAATTGCTGTTGGATTTTTTTCTCAACACATAATCAAGCAGGAGCTTCTGCTTGAGGTGGTGAAATAACTTTGTTGTATTGCCTCTTTTTGTTGTTGGTACATGGTACATATTACCATGTTTTGTTTTTCTTACTTGTAACGCTCAGCGTTCTGGTGGATGGTGGCTGTTCCTCCTTCCTTCTTGCTCTTTTTATATTTTATGGTCAATGGAATTACGGTAGCACTTCTATGGAGTATGTCTTTGCTTTCCCTCAGAACCTTTTCTTAAACCACAGATATGATATTACTTTCATCGGGCACACCTGAAAAGTGGTCGCACCTGAGCACTTTGGAAGAATAGGCTATAATGGCCAAAACAGACGTTTGGTACATTAATTTTACTGCTTAAAATCTAACATTGTTTTTTATGAGAAACAATGTGCATTTTGTACATTTATAAGTTACAAAGGCTCACTTAAGGCAATATAAATGATCAGCCTTAACGTGGAGGAGAGAAGGCTCTATTTAAAGGGATGGCTTTAGTTGTTTCTTTAAGAAACAAGAGGCATCCCATCTCCCCAGCAACAAAATCATTGATTTTTTAGAAGAACCTTGCGTTACAAACTCGGGTTGTTGAGTTTAGAAGAGTTATAGGAAATGTAGGATGCAGTGTTTTTGGAGCTTGACCCACACTAAGGGCTAACAGTCGGCATGTCTTGATCATTCTGTCTCTCCCAAGTCTCCAGCTTTATGGAAGCACATGTGGAATGCCACATTAAAGTGTAATTTGATAACCATCTCACAGAGTGGTTACATACTGAAGAATCTTCTGCCTCTGATAGAAACACAAGGAGCTGCAGGAGTCCATTGAAACATGGAGCATTTTAATTATTTAGCCTGGTCTGTGACTGGAGACTCCTCCATGATCCCTGTGGGTATCAGGAGGAGGCTATATGGGGTAAACACACTCCTGGACACACAGCAGAGTTAAGTGTGAATATTATAACCTTGTTTGATTGTTGATCATAGTCCTGCTGTAAGTATAAGCAGCTTACCTCAGAACAAATAAAGGACTGTCAGTTCACAGCATCAACCAACGATACTCTGTGAATGCACAGATAATATCAAAAGCCTGCCAACAAATGTTAGTTTGTGAAATGTTTTTGCTATGGTTTCATTCTCTCAGAAAGGGCACTTTCAAGTCGCTGCAGGCACACGATCGTGTCAAAAATAACACGAAGAGAGAGCTGCACACCTTCACTGAAATGCCTCGACAGTTTAGCATGTAACCCCTTAGGTCTGCATCATGTAATTCCCTCAACATACCCTGTCAGATTTCTTCAAAGGCCTTCAAGTTGAAGGGGGCGAGAACAGAAAATACATGTGATGTAGTGTTGGCAGAAATCAAGACAACTGCTTGAGGTTTCAGCTTGAAACAGGCATGATACTGTTTTGTTTTATTCTTCCTCATACAACAGAGACCTGTGTCTAACGAAGAATAAAGCCCAACTTGGGGCTGATACATGCAGCTTAACATCAATATGAATGTGACACTGTCAAAGAGTTTCATTTCTGGGCCACTTAATATTCCCGACTGGCATCCGTTAGCTCCATTTTATGTAGACAGCATTTTGAATGGCTCAGTGGGAAAATGGAATGTCAATGAATTAGATCACATTATCTTAGCCACCTAGCTTTGTCATTCAGTTGATGGGGCTGTCGCCTGTATATGCCTGGACAACTCTGGCTGCTTGCCAGCATGTCCTGTTGATGTAGCCAACTTTATCCCCTTTGCCAGTGAGCTGTGACTAATATGAAAACACATCTGACATCTGGCTTACTCAATCTGCTGGTTTTAAATAGATGTTGGCTCGGTAAAGCATTCATTCGCTCTTTTCTTTAAGGGGGTAGACATCTGCCTGCACAGTGTCTGGGGAAAATGCAAGAAAAGCGCCTCAGATGGTGATATTTGCACTGAAAGTGTAATGTGTGCATATGGATAAGCAGCCATTTGTGACCTTTTCATATCACTTTTTCAAGTGCTGTGATGTTTTTTGCAGGCACATATAAAAGCACAGAGCATTGTAAAGAATGAATAGAAATAATGTCCTTGTTGTTCAGTGGGAACCTTTACATGCCTTTCTGGTCAAATCCCTCACCATCAAAAATCTGATGACCCCATGTGTTTGAGAGCAGACACACATCAGCAGTTCCCAACCTTTTTGCCTTGCGAGCCCTTTAAAAGAGGCCAAGTCTACTTGTGACTCCTCGTCACAGGTCACGGCCTCATCGTGGATGTGAGTTATGAGTTCAACCAAAGCGCTATTTCAGATTGTTTCATTTGAACGAATTTCAGTGTTGAAGAAATAAAGGTGTCGCGCAGTTTACAAAAAAGTAAATCTATTAGAATTGTACATTTTGTTTCAATTGAAACATACATTTTTGTTTTATTCCATTAATCATACTATGACCTCTCAGCTTTATCTCTGGACCCCTCATGGAGCCCCAACCCCTGGTCATCACCCTTCCCAGGCCAGCAGAGTGAGTTAGCAGTGACAAGGACTACAGTAAAAGAGAAGAGAAAATGCGATGAAAGGGAAGTGCAAAAGAAGGGACTTGGATAGATTCTAATTATCTGTATGCATCGGCTTTAAAGTGCTCTGATAGAAACCATCTTATAAGAATGATGTGAACAAACAGATATGCGAAACACATTAACTGTGTCAAAAATGACAAACACAAGCTGTCAACTGAATCAAAACCACCATACACACTAATAAGCCTTCTGAACAGTGTTTTATTGGTAATCAGTCTACTAGAACACTTTACATGGCGTCAAATACCAGTTATACATTCTTGAACTTTTCTACTTAAAGCTCCTATAAGAAACACTTTTACATGAATGTGTGAAAGTGCAAGGACTTATTCATGCTGACAAATCCACAGATAATTATGTCCTGACTCTTCAGTGTCCTTCAGCCTTCGTCATTTGGTTTCCTGTAACTTTACTTTGGGTGGCAGTCACAAAGTCTCGCCTTTTACCATCAGCAGCCTTCACAACCTCTTCCATTATTTGTAGTTCACTCTGCAGAGCCCAGTTAACAAACAGGAAAACTGTTGAATAAAACAGGATATCTCTGAGGCGAGGAGATGATTTGATGCATGTTCACTGCACTGTAGAAGATTCCTTGCTCTTAGTCTCTAATTACTCCTCCTATTGTACATCCGCTCTGCCACCCCTCCACCCCCCGTCTTCTTTCTCTGACCTCAGGACAAACAGTGAAAAAAATCAACAGTTCTGTATCCCTGTGTTCCCCTTGCCTTTTTCTTTCTTTCTTTCTTTCTTTCTTTCTTTCTTTCTTTCTTTCTTTCTTTCTTTCTTTCTTTTTTTTTTTTTTTAGATTAAAGACCTAATTCATCAAATGCCTCACATTCACCCTGTCCTCAGGCTCCCTGACATTAGGAGAACCTTTTGTTTTTGCTCTCCCAGTTATTCACACCAAATCCACACTCTGTTTGGAAGTGCTATTACTCAAACTCACATTTAATTATAGGTGGGGGGGTAGGCTTAGGGAAAAATAAATATGTACCTTGGTAGTATAAATTAGGCAAAAGCTGAATATGATCAACTCCTTTAGCAAACATCAGCCTGAGCACTGTTCTACTTATCCAATCAAGAACTGGGGGTTAAACCCATTTGTTCCACATTGGTATCATGTATCTATAACCCATCACAGATGAATAATTAATTGTCCATTAACTGAAGTAGTTGATAATTAGTGCACAGTCATTGTACATCCCTGGCCTCAGGTTACTCCTCTGAAGACATCCTGCAGTGCCAGCTGAGGACAGAGCAACGCTCTGTGGCTACCTTTTACAAATTCATGCTTCAGTCTGCAGAAGCAGCTGTGGTGCATTTAAAGACCCCTTTCTTCCAGATTGTGTAATAGCAAGGTGCAGTTTAAGTGCAATGTAACATGCCGTCATAACCAATAGCATGTTTGAGTTTTCATGTTTCTCCTTGTAGTTACAGATATGTAAACCACATACTGCTCCAAGACCTTTGGGTTGTAAAGAATCTGTTTGCCTCTCATTTCTGCACTTATCCTCGACCAGAACTCACTCTGGGCAGTAGTAATTATAAAGTGAAACAAAAAATATTGATAATTCATTCAAAAAGAGCTGCTCAGTGGACTGGGAGTACTGTGTGCTTGTTAAATGTTTGCAAAATATTAATGAAAAGCCTTGCTTCATGTTCTAACAGGCACCATATACTGCTGCCAAATTCGCCCATCAGGTCCAATTAAATTGCCACATTTTGGGATGGGATTCAGGTTCAGAGTTTCAGCATCATGGCAAACACTTTGCTCTAAATATGCACTTAGAGGATGTAAAGATCATGAAAAAAATGGCACACTTTCATTTCAGATTTTCACAGTCTGTCTGTGTTGCCTCTTCAATGACACTCACTGGTCTGCTCAGATGTTCCTTTTCCCTTCCCTTGTCTGTCTAACAGAATGTCTACAGAATCTTCCTTAATTGAACATTAACACACAATTTACAGCTGGCATTAAAATGTGTTCTAAAATCTGTTTGTTTTTGTTTTTGAATTGTTAAATTGAAACACTGGGCCTTTCAAGCTTCAATATCATACTATATATTCGTGTTAATATAATGTGTTATAAAAAGCACTTTGTTCCAGCTAATAGTGAAAAGTCCAAACTTCAATGCTCCAATGTCTGTTCTATTCATTTTCAACTAAAGTAATGGATAATGTTGGGGTTGGCACATCTCTTCCTTTCCCTTTTGTGTTTTGCTTCTCTTCCCCTGTGTCCCCCTGTCTGTCTCTCATCCTGTCTGTGAGTGTGTGTGTGCACCTGCAGGGCGTGGCTGGCAGGAGCTCATTCTGCTTGCCCCGCCCCCTCTTTATCACACTTGCTGCTGATCATGCAATCAAGACCCACCTGCTAGCCCAGTATTTAAGCACTGGCTCTGCGTCCAGTATTCGTCGAACTGTCAGTTAATCCATCTGGGGACAACTGAGACTCCCAGTCCTGTCTTTTGTATTTTCACTTGTGTTTTTCTGTCTGCTTGCCTGCTGTCCTGACTTGTGTCTTTTTATGCGCCTCAGGTTCATACACTCCATCTGCTCTAGCTGCACCCTTCAAGTTTGTCTGTCATGAGTAAATCTGGATTTGGACCTGCAACACTGTTGGATCATCTGGACTCTTTTGTACATTTTGTGAACATTCGTTAAATTGTTGTTTAACTCTTACTCCTGTCTCTATGTCTGAGTTCAGCATTTGAGTCCAGTTTCTTTAGAGCAACTCGTAACAGATAACCGTGGCGATATGCATCCAACAATAACAAAACTGTTGCATAAAAAGAAGCATTTTAAAGTTTCAAGGTAAGCGCATTAAATATAGAATATGTCTCAGACACCCCTGTGGGTGAGAGGACGTGAGGTTTCTTACATGAAAAGCCCCTTTCATAGTTTAAAGTGACAGTCAGCTCAGAAGAAAGTACAAACTCTATACAGCCAGTTTTCAAGGCTGCACAGGGTGTAGAACAGATGCAGGTGTCCCTCTACAGCAACAACTACCTGATAAACTACCTTATTACTAGTCTTGTTGGTTTCATTGTCTGTATACAGCATTTACCTACATGGCCAATGATCACAAAACGGTAAATGTTTTAATGCATCCTAGTCTTCATTTTAAAGGGACTAATGTATTCATTCACTCTCTCAATCCAGTCACTGTGTTTCTCTTTCAGTTTCAATTTATTGTGGTTGTTGTGTGGCAGAAAGTCTTGTTTATTCCTTTTCAGCCTTAGTTGTTAAGATACAATGACCCTTGCTGCTCCATGTCTATAGATTAAAGCAAAAGCTGTACATGGCTGCATTCACTGCAACACACAGAATATACTTTGTTGACATGATTGTGTAACATCCTCACATGCCTCCACAGCCCTGCTGTCTGTCTCATTGTCTAAGGTTGCAGTTTGCTGTTGCCTTTTCTATGATCTATGAAAGTGCTGTAGGTTTTTGGTTGTAGCCACAAAATACTGTCAATCACAAATGTTTTTCTGTGACAACCCTTTCTACAGAAATAGCTCGGCTCGGAAATTAATTCTTTTCTTAGGTTCTTGACCATAGAATGGACACTCATCAAACCTACAAAGAAACTGACTGGACAACATTAACCCAAACCCAATGCTGCACACTGATCTATATTTTAAAATACACAGATTTTTTAGCAAGTAGAGTGCATGCTGTGATCATTGTTTTAAGATTTTTTCAAAGCAATAGTTTGATATTTTGAGAAATGTGCTTATTCACCTTCTTGCCAAGAGATCAATGAGAAGATTGATACATGTGTCCACTGAATATGATGCTATATCCAGCAGCTGATTATCTTAGCTAAGCATAATGACTGGAAACAGGGGGGAACAACTAGCCAGGCTCTGTCCAAATGTAAAAATATGGGGCCAGACTCCTTCTTGGCAGTGACTTCCTAGAGTTGCCTGGTAACTAATAATTGTAGTCATGGGATACAAGATCACAAACAGCAAACATATAGTATCTTACCATCCAAGACATACTCTGGATCAGCACATGAATCCAGATCTGCACCAAAAACTGAACATTTGTCCCATGGCCAACGGCATACTCCACCACATTTCACGAATGGTGCTCTCTTTTTTAGATGTGTCAAACAGGACTGAACATATAATCCCCTTGACAGAGAAAACACCAAACACATTAAATCAAATGTGCTTGATTTTTTAAAAAGGATTAAAAGATGAAGATGAATGAATAAAACAAAAGTATTCTCACATAATGCATGGTCAGATTATATGAGCATCACCCCATCACCAACAATAGGAATAACACAAGTATTAGGCAGGGTTTAAAATATGTACATGTCCCAGGCAATGGTTGCCATCTGACAGAAAGAAAAGGAAAGAGGGTGAAAGTATGGAAAGGAAGGGGGGGGGGGGGGGGGTGGATGAGGATGGAGAGAAAGAAGCTAGTGATCTTTCATCATAATCCTGTTACTGCTGAATAATTTAAGTATCTCCTTGCAGACATTAATTTCCTATCATCTACTTTGCCTCTAATTCACTGGGAGAATTAATGAGGATTGACATGGCCGCTCTTTCTTGTGCCGTGAAAGCCAACATGGAGCTGTTGATAAGCGGGACGTGGTGGTGGAACAATGGGCAGCTGGTTTAAGCCTAATCATTTATTTTACATTTCATCCGAGCTTTCATTAGCTTCCATTGAAAATACAGCATGAAAATACATTAAATAATGTTAATTATCTGAAGTAATAATGATTATCAAAACTAAAGTACTCCAGATATGTCAAATTTCCATTTCTTAAAAAAGTGATTTGTAAAGTGAATTAAGCACATACCATCATCTTAAATGTGCATTATCTTTGAAAGGTCACCTCTATGCAGTGTAGTAGACATGTCGAGGACAGGCCATCTGTTTCAAAGATTGATAGCTCTCAGTAGCTATCAGTGATACGGCAATGTGCCTCTTAGCATTCTGTAGATCTTCACTGTTTTCTTCAAGGACATCAGGGGTATACAACACCATATAAAATGATGAATGATGAATAATAGAAAGAGAAATGCAGGACAAAGAGGGGGAAAATAAAGGGAAAAAATAGACCACTGTCAACATTGTTACAACGATTGGTTTGAAATACAGAGCTGTAACATTGCACAGCTCTTAGAGCTCTTCACTTTAGGCTGGGAGGAGAGGAACATCGCTGGGAAGAGTGGGGGTGCGGCTTCAAAGATCTGTCATGTTCCAAGCCGGCTTTAATGGCTTAGCAGGAGAACGGAGCTGCAGTGACATTCACATCATAGAAACCCAGAGGAATTTTGTAGAAGATAAAAAAAAAACTAAGGATGTCAGTGTCTCAATGTAGAATGGTGAAGGGGAATTACCTTAATTCTTATTTTAGATGTTTCTTGTGAATGGACAGTCACCCGAGCTGTCTTTCTTTGTGCGGGCTCTTTTCTAACAGCTGACATCTTTTTACCATCAGTGAAACTCGAGACTGTTTCTGGCACTTCTATCCTCTCCTGCTTTAGTTGGGGACATTTGCTACACTTTCCAAAGTAATTCAAATCCTTCAGGGTGAAAAGAAAAATCTGAACAAGATATGATGTCAACAATACTCTTGGCACTTGTGATAGCAATTTAATTGAAATGTCAGTGGAGAGACAGGGACTCAAAATCCACAGAATCTTTGTTTTTCCGGTGTCCTCATCTCTTTCTCTTCTCTTCTGTCTTTTCCGTTGCTCTGAGTAACAACTTTATCTTTCAGCCATAGCCGAGGACAGGAGTGAGCCATGCATCAGGTAACGGCATCAATGCCATACTCATATGACCCATGACCCCAACAATGGAGGCTGACCCTGAGCTGCTCCCCCAATTAATCACCTAACCTTCCCTCCATGCCACCAGCTGCCTTCCCTCCCTCCCCCTTCTCTCTCGATCCTGACCCCCCATCCAAGTTGACCCAAGGCGACCGAAAACCTCTGCTGCTTCCTCTGCCTACTAGGGTCGAAGACAGTCGTCCACCATTCCGCATGACTGCCAGTATAAATCTGACGGAAGTAATTACCCATCACCCTCTGGGGCCCATGAGCAGGCTTCCCGCCCCCTCTTCAACTTCAATGTAGTTCAACCTTATTATACTCAGCTGGGAGGAGGACTGCAGTGCATGAGCGGGGAGAGTCGTATTTAGAGTTAATTGCCTCTGGCAGGTGAGGACATCAGTTCCACTGTGTGCCTAGGCAGATGGCTCACTGGAGGCAGGTTCAATCAACTAATTGTAAAGTTCTGATAGGGCTTCAGGGAGGCGTTGACCTAGAGCTGAGGTTGAGGGACATGAGACAGACTGAGCGGCTAAGGGTCTGCACAGGGCGGAGTTTATTTTGCACGCTTCCAAATTTCCTGCATGTGCTAAATCACCCTTTTAGACATTTCTGCACCACTCAACATCACGGTCAGAGTGTGTGTGTGTGTGTGTGTGTGTGTGTGTGTGTGTGTGTGTGTGTGTGTGTGTGCGTGCGTGCGTGCGTGCAATCTTTTTTGGAATTCAAACACGTATATTCTGCACACAGGTATGCATAAACACACGCACGTGTAGAGCGAGGCCGCGCTCAAACGTACGTCCTTGCTGTCGCCTTGGGCTGTGGCCTTTATTGCTGAGGGAATTGGGGGAGATGTAAATAAAGTTGTAGGCTGAGGTGAAATTACTTTGCTGGCAAAAACAAAAGTTCAGGAAGCCAATATGGAAAGAGGCCAAAGAAAGAGAGGTGCCAGAGGTGACAGCCACCAGTCAACACCCACAGCTGTCAGATGCCACACATGGAAAAAAATAAAAGCTGTGGATTTCCATTTTCTTTTAATATTGACTTCAGTTTTGGCTATTTTTGCACAGTGTATCCACTGTCTTTATTCCAAAGGCTAAAGGTACAAAAGCTACCAAAGCTGACAGTGAAAAACAGGCCAGAGCCAGACTGCTGGACAAGATATGAGACAAGATAGAGTTGGAGGGAGAAACAGAGAGGGCTGAGGTGAGATGGATGGACCGTACTTCAGAGAGCAGAGAGAGAGTGATGACAGGTCAGGTTTGCCCATGGGGCTTGTGTCAGTGAATAATCTTCACATTAACGTTGATTCATTTAAATAATATGGATCACTCGGCAGACACAATGTTGCTACAGGAATATTAAACCATCAGCCACCCTTTAAAACCACACTACAGTTGATGTTTCGGGTGTTTCATTACCCCAGTACTTCAATAGCCTGCTAAACCTGACATGCTGTGGTCAACTCAGCATATCTAATTAGATTTAATGGTAAAATATGTAGTTGTCATAGTAAATATTGGTGAATTTCATTTTCTACCATTTGAACGGTCTCAAGTCATGTTCTGAAAGCTTCATTTTATCTCTGTGTGCAGGATGCAACTGATATTTCACCTTGAAGTGCACATTTTGAAAAACAATCCAGATCTCTGTAAGCTAAAGTAGAGCTTTTATAATCCGGTTTACAGTGCTGAAAGTGTTTTTGTACAGTATTGCCTGTATACTTCACTACACATTAAAGCTAGATTCTATTCATGTATTAACAATAACTTCCCAATAATCATCTGTACTGGTTTATGTACATCTCCCCTGAAAACAATTTATTTCTTGAGAGTCAAGAACAGTAATTAAAAAAAAATTTCAAGCTGAGCGATGCAGATGAGCCCTATGCACAGATTTGGTGATCTGCACTTCAAACAATATCTAGTTGTCTAACTGGGCTCAATTTTGTTATGTTTTTTTATGCATAGATTCCATATGACTGTTCTTTCAACAACCTTTGCTGACTACATCTCAGCCTATAACTAAGACCAACCTTGCTTTAATTTTGACATATGGTCATTAAAAACATTTAACCTTATTGAAATTTCAGTCTAGATGTGTAGACTTCTTTTGACCAGCAAATTACCAAAAACATGTTTACTGGAGCACTATGCTCAAGATGTCTAAAGCTCTCCAGTTGTTATACTGTATTGGTCAAATCATAAACGCATGGCAGCTTGGATATGAATATGTAATGGCGCAATTTATTATCCTATTGAAAAAAAAGATTGCCTCCCTGCCACACTCAAACAACATGACTGGAACCTGCTGTGGCTGCCATCGCATGCTGATCACCAACTTGTTTCTCAGAATATATGCAGCTCTGATTTAGCCTGGTTCCACACTGTTGAATCACCAGCCACATGTACAGCAGATTTGTCCAGCAATTTGTGGTGTTCATACAAGGCTCTTTTCTTTGGTTGGAGAAACAGCTAACCAATTAGAGCTTAGTAGGCAAAATTGATAATACGGACTTCATCCTACATGGCTACTAAGTACACCCATTGAAACTAGTGACAGAAAAATGGCTACTGAAAATTGCCTTAAGTCCACTTAAGGCAAACAAAACACCAAAAAACAACAAAAGTTAAATCAACATATTTCTGTTTATTGTGTTATAATTTAAGACCACTGCTCCATCTGTAGCAATTCCTGTGTGTATTGTAGTCTTACCAGCAGCTAACACACAGCATGTAAATAAGACAACTTTGGAGATACCTTTCTTAACTTTTTTACTTTACTTTTCTTTTACCTTTTGGTGGAGACTAATTACCCCCTAACACCCACCCACCCAACCATCACCCTAAGCTAACATGAATACAAAGTCAGTTTGAATAAATGAAGCGAAACCAAATGGTCATGTTTCATAACTTCAGACAACATTACTGAGGTCAGCAGTACTGCAGTGCAATTACACATCACTGCTAAAACGAGCTATATAAGATGACCATTGCAATTGCAGGCAGGAGGTCACGGATGAGTTCATGTTCAAGTATCTGCTGCTTTATGTAACAATATGCTGTTGTAGTGTTTTGCAGCAATTTTAATTGGATTTCTTGGGGTTTATGCAACCTCTGCTGATGCTGGGATAAACTTTTTCCAAACATGTAAAAGTTGTCGCAGTTCTGTTTTTTGTGCTGACAGTTTTTTTTTATTAGAACATATTCAAGGATTCATAAAAATAGACGTGTGACAGGCACTGAGAGCAACTTTGCTGTTCCTTTTGTTTACTGTGATGTCGATCAGCCATCATTTTGGATGGAACATGTAATGCCTGTAAGCAGCTGGCAGCTCTGCCTTCTCTCTGACAGCATATCCATCATAAAAGGTGATAGTCTTTCATTTCTCACTGAGACACTAAAGTCAGCTTTCAGACCCCCCCCCCCCCCCCCCGATTACACATTTGATCCACTTTGGATCTCTCTATTCGTCATGTGTAATTCGTTGGGCTCTTGACTGCACTATGTTGCAATGATGCAGTTGATAAACGCCAACGGGGGCGGCTGCTAAACCTCACCTTGGCGGAAACGTATGAGATGAAAACAGTCAGACATGACTGAAACCTCCCTTTGACTTTGATGGGTCACAACAGGAGCAAAACGGCAATGACCTGTTGTGGCTCTGCCAGAGAAACAGCAAGTGAAAGTTTGAGGGATGAGCTGAGGTGGCATTATACTCATCAGGCACAATGACAGCTCTGGTGGATTGGATTTGTCGGCTTCTTTTTTTCCAGCCAATAACTCATTCTGCTTGTGCAGCCACTGAGCCGCAGTAGACGCAGACGAGTGTCGTTTCAGTGGGTTATTGAATTGTTTTTGTTCTCTTATTTTAGTGCAAATGAATTCAGTTCATATTTGAGTGCAATGCTTTTAGCTCAAGCTGCACGATGAATGTGCCAAATGAAGTGTGTTACACAAGCTCCTTGGCCTTGGGAGAACTGTGCTGCTTTCACTGGGCATGTGTGTCTGTGTGTGCACGCATGAGAGAGAGAGTTAATGGTCTCTGTGTATTTCCACATATGTACTGTATGTGCTCAGACACTGATGTGCATTAGTGGCCAAGCAATAGGGATCCAGACTGCTTTTGCAGAGGTGAGAGTATTGAAAGTTGGGTTACCACAGCAACCCTGATGGCAACTATAAATCACATTAATGGTGCCTCTCATTGTGCTTCCATCTTGATCAAATTCAGGTGCTGAAAAAATGACAGAGCCCTGCCCAGAGTGCAGCCTAAGCTGTCAGAAAAAAAGGAATAATGGCGGCATGTCGCAGTGACAAGTTGGTAGTTCCATGTGGTTTTCTGTCAATACTGTAATATCTCTGTGTTTAGATGCTCCCCATCACAGCATATGTGGTAAGAGATGAACCGTAAATTCACAAGTGCTCTCATTGTTGCTGATAATTACTCAATGTTGAGACTGAGGGGGAGATCTGCATAAAAATACAGAGACGAATGAAATCAAACTTAATTTAAAATAGTATTAATGTTTTTTACCTTAGAAATAAAAATTAAGACACTCTTCGGATAAATAAAATGTCCTGTGAAAATAAATGGATCAGGATTCAACCATTTCACCTGACTGACAATGAGAAAACATAAATGCTCTTATATTAGCATTAATGTTAAACAATCCAGAAATACGAAAATATGTAAAGGTTAAACCCACATTAATTGATCATTTTTGGCCAGATGAGGTCATTGTCCTCTTGTAGGATCATAGCTCCGCCCAGCATCATGTGAGTCGTTAGGGTCACATGAGTCATGGTGTTGATGGCTCAATAGGTGTTGATGGGTGAGAATGGGTGGGTTGTTGACCCACCTGCGCATCATGTGAGTCAATAGGGTCATGTGAGTCCTGGTGTGACTGGCTGTTGAGCCATCTGGGGAGAGATCTCAGGACTGCATTGTAAGTGGTATCACCTCCTCTGTTCAGTGATGGTCTTTCCAGTTTGACATGGATGGCTTCTTTCACTCCTCTTTCAAACGGTTGGTGTTCCCTGGCCAAAATATGTACATTATGGTCCTCAAATGAATGTCCCTTGTCCGTGAGATGTAGGTGGACTGCTGAGTCTTGACCTGAGGTGTTGGCTCTTCTGTGTTGTGCCATGTGCATGTGAAGCAGTTGCTTTGTTTCCCCAATGTACAAGTCTGTGCATTCCTCGCTGCATTGCTCTGCCTGTGTCTGGGTGTTTTGTCCTTCTGCCCCATGGTGTTACTGGGCTTGAAGTGAACAGGGATGCTGTGTTTATTGAAAATCCTCCTGAGTTTTTCCAGATACTCTTGCAATGTAAGGGATGACAATGTTGTTCTGTTTATGGTCCCTTTCTTCTCTTTCTGTTCTGTGTCTTTTTGCAGTTTTGATGAAGGCTCAATTTGGGTATCCACACGTTCTGAATGCTTCCCTGATGTGTTTCTGCTCCTTATCGTTGCCTTCAGTCCTTGTGGTCACATTCTGAGCTAAATGTTGAAGGGTTCTGATTACCCCTACCTTGTGCTCCACAGGGTGGTGAGAATCAAAGAGCAAATATTGATCTGTGTGCGTGGGTTTTCTGTATACTTCAATGTCGAGGCTCCTGGCATCTTTGATGTGCACTGTGCAATCCAAAAAGGCCAGGCTGTCTCCTCTGACATCCTCCTGAGTGAACTTGATGCTGCTGTCCACTGCATTGATTGGCGTGAAAGCTTCCACTTCCTGTGTTGAAATTTTGACCCAGGTGTCATCCACATACTCAAACCAATGGCTGGGGGAATTCTTCTGAAGGAGATCAGGGCTCTGCTCTCTGCTTCTCTCGTATAAAGATTGACCACTATAGGAGAGAGCGGTGACCCCATGCCATAACCATGCCTCTGTCTGTAGAAAGCCAGGTACAAGAAATAGGTGGTTGTCAGGCAGAGGTCTGGCAGGGCACATATGTTATCTGGGATGAGGTTGGTTCTGTTGGACAGAGCGCTGTCCTGTAGCAGTCGTTTCCTTACAGTCTTACTGCTTCCAGCGGAATGCATGTGAAGAGTGAGGTGACATCATAAGATACCATACTTTCATTTGAGTCTAGTTTTAATTTTGCCACCATGTTGGCAAAATCCTTGGAAATATGCATATATCCCCTGACCAAAGTCCAACAGTGAGTATCCTTTTAGCTTTGTTTTGGTCTCCACCAAGTTCTGAGGGAAATATCTGGATTTAGCTCCCAAATGCTCCACAATGTTCACCAGCTAGTTGCATACTTCGCCTATCAGCTGTTTGGGGTATGGCAGGTAGCACACTGTGGGCATAAGATAGCTCTCTGAAGGCAGCTGCCTGTTGTGGCTGGAAAGAAGGTTGATGAGAGCAGTGAGGTCTGCACTGACAGTAAAGTTACTCTGAGGCAAAATGAGCTGAAAGACACTAAAACATTGTGTAGAGCTGAGGGGAACTACAGAACTAAGTAATATGTCTCCTAAGACTATGGGCAAAACCTTTCATATTACACATAGTCATTTCTATCATTTTTAATCTAAAAATAAATATTGATTAGTGTAGCTTTAAAAAATAGAATTAAACATATAAAATGCACATCCCTTGTGCCTAGACTTATTTTACTATGCAATGAAATAAGTCTAAGCACAAATGCATACCCCACACTGTCATTTGCTTAGTGCTCTACTCCCTGTGCAGGCTCATGGCAGAGACCGTGGCCTTTGAGTTTAGAGGGACTGAGCGAAAATGAAATTGTCAATTTGAAATCAGACAAAAAGCCAAAGAAGCATTGTTCACCTTCACCTCATCCCTCACAACCCTGCATGGCTGTCTTCACAGCAGCAAAGCTTCTAAGACACACATCTGCCTGCTGCCGCAGTTCACTGTAAAATATCAGCTGCTGAATCTGTAAATTGTTACTTTAGCTGGAAATCCTTTAAAGGCGACGTACTGCTAATCTTTAATATGATCAGTAAATACGGTGTATATACTGTATTTTATTTATATCATATTCTTACTGCAGTAATAACTAAATTCACCCTAAGGGATCAATAGAGTTCATTTCAGTCTTCTTCCTTTCCTCCTTTAATAACAAGGGAGCAGTAAAAATGTCTTCTGCAACCAATGATGCAGGCCCAACATCTGAGTCAATCAGCAAAAAATACAGAACCTTATGTCTACCTGAAATATGTTATGGTGTAATTTCAATCAAACTGTAAGATGCATCATGTTCAAAGTACTCCAGCTGATCAAAATTGAATCTGCTGTGTCTGAAATATCATCAACATGAATACTCTTTGCTTTATTTTGAAAACACCAAAATGCAGTCGTGAGTGACAATATTTTTCAGAAAAATCTGATCAGCGTTGTCTGATAAGCAGACAGCAAATAGAAGGACACTCGAAGTCATCTCCCACAGGTGCTGCACACATTTTTATATGTATTGTAGTACACTGAGTATTAATCCTTGTCTAACAGGTCAGTGATGCTGCTTGTGTGTCTATCTCTCTTCTTATTTCCTGTTTTATCCTTGAAAATCTTTTCCCTGTGATTCTTTTTATTTTTTTTTTATTTCTTTTTTTGGGAAGAACTGCCACTTTGCAGATGACTCTGCTTGACTTAACACAGTTAAGAGAGAAAAGCCTCTACAAATAATCTCCCAGACGGGGATAAGGATCAGTAACTGTAAAATGTCCTTTATTCTAAGGGCCTTCGTTTTCACTGGGACATGATGCACTCTCCCTGCTGAATGCTCACATTCGTGCATGCACACAGTACACATGTACCTGACCTCCCTCTGACATGAAGGAGGCAGCAGCACTGAGGCGTGGCCAGGGTTAAAGGGCATGAATCAAGATCACCATAAACAGAATTAAAAAGAATAAATACTTAGCTATCATAGAGGCCAAGTGATTTATTCCACACATTCACAGCGCTGGCTGAACAGCGGGCCCAGAGAAATCAATATGTAATTATAGACATCCTACCCTGGACCGTTCCTCTTCCAGCATCCACCTCCCCACACCACCACGCTCAAAACAAATGTCAGAACAGCACTCGGCCCAGAACAAGAAGAACAAGTAATAAAAGACTTCTCCCTGATGAGCACAGCCTTGTGTTTTTGTGTTTTTGCTGTCTGTACATGCACAGTTTTGTGTGTCATAGCAATTTTGCATTTGCATTTCTTTTGGGTTTGATTAAACTGAGATAAAGCATGAAATAAAAACTCATAGTGGGCCTACGTTATGAGATACTGCATAAAAATCTAGAATTTTTGATGTGCCATGTCAAAATTTAAAGGAATGGTTTGACAGAAAGACTGGAAATGGGAAAACAGCTAGCCTGGTCCTGTCCGAAGGCAAAAAAGCCACCATTAGATATGCACCTGTGTTTTGTATCATTACATCATTTATTGTTGGCTCAAATCAACACTGTTTGTCATAATACATAAGTTAATATCATGCATCACGATAGCTGGTGATCGGCAAGCTGGCTACCATTTTGCTCACAATAACGTTAGCAAGCAAGCAAACTGAGTTTAGTCAGTTAGCTGTAACTTAGCTATGCTAAGGATCCATCATTAGTGGCTTCATAACATTAGTTGATCAGGCTAGACTTATAATACTGCTCTGAACATGTCATTAATACACATGGAACACACACAGTTCTTACTGTTTTTTCACCGCACATACCTTAAAGTCTCTAAGTCCCCCTTGAGAAGGAAAATTGGCACTTTGGCCAATAAGCATTGTAGGCAATTGTTTCTCATTGTCTAGTTTAACGAGAACACTGTTTCCTGACTTTAGCACAAGTAGGTGTTTCACCCTGCTGCTGTGGTTGTAATGGTAAGTTTGTCTCTCTGTGGTGGCTGCATCTGCTTGCCTGATTTCCTCCTTGTCTAATCAGTTTGGGTCTAAGGTCTCAGACGGGGAGGGTAAAGCTATCCAAATTTTCTCACCTAAAAAAAAATACCCAGTGGTCAAATTATGTGAATGCAAAGAGACATGTGTTCAATCAGTGGTATCAAACTAACATTTAAAAAAAATGATTTGATACTCTAATTTAAAAAAAAAAGAAGAAGAAGATTATAATAATAATAGTAATAATAATTTGCAGTAAGCATTAGCATTGCATATTTCTGACTCACTGTTGAATGATGTGTGTCATAAGCACCTAATACAGAAAACCAATGCTTGAAGGGGTCTTTTGATGACACATTCCATTTCTCATGTGCATCCCCACTTAAAAACATTTACATAATGCTCCATGTTTCGGTCTATGGTGTCCTCCCAGTGTCTAATGTGGTCATAGGGATGGCCCTGTAGGCCCTGACACATTGATGAACAGCTGTACACGTCTGAACTGTGGTGATTGCTCTGTGCTCACTTCCAGCTGAATCAATGAGGTAACCAGTCCGCGCTTGCCCACACTCAAGCTACTGCCAAGCCCTTATCTGGCCTCGGCAGTTTAACACTGACCCCCACACAGGTAGCAGGAGACACAATAATCCATCTCTCCTAGCCCAGACAGACTCATCTCATCTCATCCCAGCTATCTCCCCCCTCTATCTCTCCCAGCGTCACCCATTCAGTTACTCAAACACATTTTCTTTTTTCTCCTTCAGTTTTTCCATTCATATCTTGCATAGTTTCATTTTCTCAATATCTATGTACTCATCCGTTTCCCTGCCACTGCATTTCTCTCTGTATCCTGATCCATCTCTAAACCCCCCTCCCATCTTCCACTCCTCACCCAAAGCTCTCTTTCCATTCTAGCTTCTCTCACCGTGGGTGCCTCCTGGTCTGGCCATGGGAGATGGAGCTCTGGTCAAATTGACACACACATCATTGCATGTCAATATCTGCTCTCAATGAGGGCTGAAATGATTGGGAACTGGAGCTGTTTTGATTCGCCTCCTCCTCCTTCCGCCTCAGGCTCCAGCATTTGATTACAAAGAGCTTCTGTCGAGCCACACAAGAATGTCTGAAAATATCTCGGTATCCATAATAGCCATATGGAAGTGAAGTCATTTGATGCAACACACCTCTCAAGATTATTGCAGAGGAACAAGTGTTCGTATCAGATTGAGACTGCAGCATAGCAGCAGACAGTGAATGTTGAAAACAGCTATCGCTCATGGCCTTATGGAAACAATTAGCTGATGCTGAATGCAAAAGACAACAATAAAAACAACATCTTAACTAAACTTGAATCTGTGAGAAGAAACTGGATGCCTTCTGTATCCGGTGTGAGACTAACCTTTATGACAAAGCTCCTGAGGTACAGTGCGGAAATGATTGGGGTGGGGAGGGGGACTGAATCTCCTAGTTTTCTAGTAGTTTCCCTTTGACTTTGAAAAAACATGCAATCCCCCTCCTGCACCCCAAGATTTCAAAACATTGTATTCTTGGCCAACATAAGAGATGGAATACAGCCAATCTCTTCTGAATCAAGACTTGCTAAATCCATGGATTAACATCCACAGAATTGCTGTGGATGTCCATGAACAAAGAACCTTTCTGCCAAGTGAGAGAGCAATTTACTCAAAGATGCTGTAATTTTTGTTGGCCTTCTCCAGATTCCAAATTATACAAATTAATATGAATTACATCACATTGTATTGTTGCTTGAATGAGATCAGAGTTCTGAATATGATAAACCAATCAAATGATGCCTGAATTGCAGGGACTCGAGAGCAAAATTTCATAAAATAACACTAATGCTGTTTTGATGGCCATCAGGACTCACATATCTGAGTACAGCGGGAATCCTGTTAATCAGTAAAGCATCTCCCAAATCACTGTGTGAGCAGGATCAGCACCTTGGACAGTGTTCATGAAGCATGTTAGATAGGGCCAACCTGTAAAGCAGAAGGCTGCTTGGCTAAACTGTAAGCTGGACCACTGAAAGTCTTCAACCTTATCACAACATCACAGCTTTATCTGACATGAGTGAAGTTTTCATGTCACTGTAGTTTTGTGATCCAGAAGCCTGCGGGTAGATAGACAGATTGCAGATAGGGTGACTTGTTGCATTTTTAAAAATCTATGTGAAGTCAGCTCTTTGAAGTCTGTTCAAAACATTTTATTTCCCTGTGCATTTGAAACAGTAGAAATCATTGACTTTATATTGATGTCACAGTGTGAAATTGACAGGTATGTGATGTGTGCAGGTCAGAAAAGGCCAGACGCTCTCATTTCTCGAATAATGACATTTATAGTCTGGTCTGCTCTCTGTGAGTGCCGCTGATGAAGGAGAAGGTGCTTGAAGAAGCAGACACATTATTTCTTGAATGCAAAATTTGGAAAAAATGGATTTCAAATGGATTTGCATTACAGCACTGACCAGTGATTCATTTAAATGAAACTCTCAGCATTTTGGAACGAGTGTACAAGCTAGTAAAAAAGACATGCTCTTTACAAGAGACATTCAGTCTGTAGTAAGATTAAACATACTCATAAGTAAGAAATACACATTTATTGTAGTAGTTAGGGTTAAGGGTAATATACTATATAAAAAAAAATAAATTATAAATATGTTACTTTCATGTAGAAGCACAGTTGCATAACAATTTGATAATACAAGTTTGGTAATGGTAACCTGTTAACAAACAGGGACACCACAGCTTTTAGTAATGCCAGTCTGTTATGCTGGAGTCAAGAAGCATAACAGCCACCTCACTAATGGATGGATGACACAAGATAAAAAGTGAAGAGATTCAAATGTTATTACCACAGTAACACAAATGTGAACCACATGGTGGAACTGGAGGGGGGGGGGGTGTCACCAAAGTCACTGGGCGTCATGAACAACTGTACCAAATTTCATGGTAAGCTATGCAATAGTTCACCATCATAAACACATACCAAAAAACAGTGTCAGGAATAGAAATATTATAATAAAAATATTATATTATATGCATTTTTGACTGATGATCAGTTAACCAGACCACATGTAGGAAATAAATTCTTTGGTGATCAACAAATCAAGAAAGCATTATTTGGCATTGTTGGAACTAGTGTTGGGGGAAACATACAAGGTATACTAACTAAGCTGGTGAGTGTTTTGGCAACAAAGTTCTTGCCTGACTTAGACTCAGAGACGAAGGCTAATTACCTGAAAGACGAGCTCTGCCCTGATGTAACTTGTCAAAAGATAGACACTGCTCAAAGGCAGTTCAGTTCCATCAAAAGAACCCCAGAGCGTAATGAAGTGAGTAAGATGTATGAGCCACTGTTCGGGCCAGGAGGGACTTTAGTAAAGCTTTTCTCAGAATCAGAATCAGAATCGGACAGCTTTATTGCCAGGTACGAATTTACACATATGAGGAATTTGCTTTGGTGAGGTTGGTGCATGACACATCTATTAGAAGAGGCTATTAAAAAAGTAAAAATATAACAGTAAGTGAAAAATATAACAATAAGTAAAAAATATAACAATAGTAGAAAATAAAATAATAATACTAATAAAACATAACAATAACAATATAAATATATATACACAAGTCTTTTTTTTTTTTTTTTACAGAAGCACAGTCTGTTTTTTCAGAAAGTCCAAGCTGAGCGTTGATGTAACACATAGAGTTATGGTAATGTCAATGTGACAGATGAGGCAGAGGTGGAGTGTGAAGAGTGTCGGGGGGTTCCGGGCCTTGTTAATAAGGCTGACAGCAGACGGGAAAAAACTGTTCTTGTGGCGTGAGGTTTTGGTCCTGATGGGCCGTAGCTTCCTGCCAGAGGGGAGTGTCTCAAAGAGTTTGTGTCTGGGGTGGGAGGGATCAGCCACAATCTTACCTGTACGCCTCAGGGTCCTGGAGGCGTACAGGTCCTGGAGAGATGGGAGATTGCAGCTGATCACCTTCTCTGCAGACCTAATGACACGCGGCAGTCTGCCCTTGTCCTTGGCGGTGGCAGCAGCGTACCAGATGGTGATGGAGGAGGTGAGGATGGACTCAATGATGGCTGTGTGGAAGTGCACCATCATTGTCTTTGGCAGACTGAATTTCTTCAGCTGCCGCAGGAAGTACATCCTCTGCTGCGCTTTCTTGATGAAGGAGCTGATGTTCGGCTCCCACTTGAGGTCCTGGGAGATGATAGTTCCCAGGAAGCAGAAAGACTCCACAGTGTCGATATTGGAGTCACAGAGGGTGATGGGGGCAGGTGAGGCTGAGTTCTTCCTGTAGTCCACAACCATCTCCACTGTCTTTAGAGCGTTGAGCTCTAGGTTGTTCTGGTTGCACCAGGTCACCAGGTGGTCAACCTCCCACCTGTAGGCGGACTCGTCGCCATCAGAGATGAATCCAATGAGGGTGGTGTCGTCCGCAAACTTGAGGAGCTTGACAGACTGGTGACTGGAGGTGCAGCTGTTCATGTACAGGGAGAAGAGCAGAGGAGAAAGAATGCAGCCCTGGGGGGATCCGGTGGTGATGGTCTTTGCGTCAGAGATGTGTTTCCCCAGCTTCACGCACTGTTTCCTGTCAGACAGGAAGTCTGTAATCCACCTGCAGGTGGAGTCAGGCACACTCAGCTGGGAGAGCTTCTCCTGAAGCAGAATTTGGATGATGGTGTTAAAGGCAGAGCTGAAATCCACAAACAGGATCCTGGCGTAGGTTCCTGTGGAGTCCAGGTGCTGGAGGATGAAGTGGAGGGTCAAGTTGACTGCATCGTCTACAGACCTGTTGGCTCTGTAGGCAAACTGCAGGGGGTCCAGGAGAGGGTCAGTGATGTCCTTGAGGTGTGAGAGCACAAGGCGCTCAAAGGACTTCATGACCACAGAGGTCAGGGCGACAGGTCTGAAGTCATTAAGTCCTGTGGTCCTTGGCTTCTTCGGAACTGGGATGATGGTGGAGGACTTGAAGCAGGCTGGCACGTGACATGTTCTATGATGGTGGATGGAAAAACACTTGTTGCTGCAGGGAATGTGTGTGTGCCTGAGGCTGGAGCAGCTGCTGCAACGTAAATCTGATCATGATTCTTGACTGTTAGATGTCTTGCCATATAACTTGCATGATTATGCACATAGGACAGAGCACTGGGGACAAAAGCACACGATATCTTGTATATACAACAGTCCTTGTCAGTTACACAAGACTTAGATAAACTTCCTTCTTTTAACAGTGATGTCCATGGGGTGTCACACGGCGGTGAGGTCGTCCTGTCTTGGGTTATTGTCTTGTCATTTCCTGTATTATTTTGAAAGTCTAACTCTCCTCTCGTTTCAGGTCACTTGCCCTTCCTCCTGTGTCACCTGTTTGTCATCCCTGATTCCTGATTGTGTCCACCTGTTCCCCATTACCCTCATGTGTTAAATAGTCTGCGTTTCCCTTTGTCTTGTGCCGAAGTGTTTCGTCTCGTGTCCGATCACCAAAGCCTGCATCATAGTCCACAGCCACAGTTTGTATCTTGTTTGTCTTGATTCCTCGGTGAGAGTGATTTTGGTTGTAATTTTTGTAGTCAAGTTTTGTAGTCATAGTTATTAGAGTCATTTGCTTTCTTGATTAGCCTCCCTTTGGAGTGATTTTTTGTTTATCTAGTTCTAGTAGTGTTTAGTCTAGCCTCCATTTTTTAGGAGAGTTTTTTTGTTCTGTCTTTCTTTCTCTTGATCGCTCTACCTCCATTTGGAGTGTCTTTAGTTTAATGTTTTGTAGCCGTTTTGGTTTCCCTC